>VXBT01003964.1:2818659-3036895 GCA_013400235.1 Oriolus oriolus | reverse complement strand
CCCGGGCGCAGCCCCCGCCCGGCCCCTTCCCCGCCCTGTCACACCGCCCGCCTCCATCTTGGGAGCTCCCGGCGGGAGCGGGGCGGCCGCGGGGTCTCGAAGGGGCCGCCCCGCTCCTCCCCCGGGAAGGGCTCCGCGTCCTTCGCCGGCTGCAGGGGCGGCCCCGCCGCGTCCCCGGGGAAGGCGAAGTTTGCCCCGCTGTGGGCGAACCGAGAGCAGCTCGGACCGGCGCCGCTTTCCAGGGGATCGCCCGGGAATTTCTGAGCGGTTCCAGCGGTGTCGCTGCTCGTAGCGACAACAAACGTATCACCAAATTAATCACAGAACCAAAGGATAGTTCGAGTTGGACAGGACCTCTGGAGATGATCTGCCCCAACCCCCTGTCAAGGCAGGGTCACCTGCAGCAGGTGACACAAGAACGTGTCCAAGTGGGTTTGGAATGTCTCCAGAGAGGGAGACTGCTCCCTCCCTGGGCAGCTGTTCCAGTGCTCTGCCACCCTCCACGGAAATAGTTCTTCCTCGTCTAGAAGTGTTTCAGTTTATGGCCACTGCTCCTTGCCCTGTCACTGGGCACCACTGAAAAGAGTCTGGCACCATCCTCTTGGCACCCACCTTGGAGATACATGTATGCATTAATGAGATCTCCTCTCAGTCTTCCCCAGACTAACCAGGCCCAGCTCTCCTCGTAAGAGAGATGCTCCAGACCCTTATCACCTTTGTGGCCTCTGCTGGGCCCTCTCCAGGAGCTCCTTGAGGAGCCCAGAACTAGACACAGTAATGGTGCCACTTAAAGTTGCAGATCTTCCCCTTCCCTGAGGTTTGGCTGGGTTTGACTGGGTGAGCCGTGAGGTGATGGTGTTCAGCATTCAAATTGAACAGGAATGTCATTAACATATGGGGAGGGTAGTAGGTCTTGGCAGCCCACAGTGAATTTTGGCACCACAGATAAACAGTATTAGGGAAGAGATTGTTCCTCTGTCACCCATCCTGTGGGGTGTCAAGGAAAGAGGGAGAAAGGACTCTGCTTTGGGCATCAGCACAAGCAGGGCAAAGGGACTCGGCTGGCCAAAACACATTTGACCAGAAGCAGGTGAAGGGCAGCAGAGAAGCCCACCCCACATTTTGAATGCCTGCCCAGTGCATGGTATCTGTGTCCCAGCTACATTTCCAAGGCTGGCAAAGCTGTCTGTAGGAAAAGCTGAGGAGAGCAGCACGGTTCTGAGAGCCCAAGTATTAAAAAACATGAGCTGGGAGCCTAATGCAACAAAATGAATTGTGGCTACTGCTTGTCTGTCACGCACAGCCTTTATGACTGTAATTCAAGGCCCTCCTCTCCCCACAGTAGAGTGTGGATCTTTTTAAAACTGAGGTTATCAGGTAATAACATTGCTGGAAGATCCTGGACTTTAGGTAAAACACGAGCACAGCTCATGACAACCTGCAACAACTGCTTTATTTCACTGTAGCTTCTGTGCAGGAGATGTTGCAATGTGATCAATATTTGCACTCCTCAGGTTTGTTGCTCATAGATTGTATCAGTTTTAATGTTTTTGCCTTTTATGCTGCAATATGCGAGGCAATTTTTAAAATTAATGTTCCCAAAGAATTTATTGTGCAAAATACAAGAAAAGTATGCAGATAATATAATGAGATCAGAAATGGCTTGCAAATTACTTTTCTGGAGACAGGAGCAGAAATTCTCTCTGTTCAAACTGATGGCTACATGTAAGAAAGACAACAGTAGCAACTTGGGGCTTTTCTTAAAAAACTTTTCTGTAGCAGTTGTACAGGAGTGCTAGTCCAATTCCAATATATAATCATGCTTTTTCTTATATATATTTTACAGCTTCTTCACCGTGTTTTTGACATGTGCTATGTTCAGATAATTTTCATCAAAACTATTTATTATTTGCATTATTTGAAAATATTATAAACAAAATAGCATTTAAGTGAAATACATTTGTCTTGCAATATTTTTTCAAGTGTTTTCACTGTTTCATTTAATAGCTTTCCTGTGTCCAAAATGAAATGTGTCCAAAAAAGAAAGAAGCAATAGTACATTTTGTTCAGTTCTCTTTAAATCAGGATAGCATGACAAAGTATCACCTTCCATTAAATTCCCCTCCCCCTGTAAAATTATCACTTTCAAGGGCTCCCACTTCCTAACTTTCTTTAAAATAAAAAAAGGCTGAGCAATCCAATCCTGAGACAGGGATTTGCCATTGAAATACATAATCTGAACCACAGCCATAGAAATTAGGATTCTGTTGTACTGATGGTGTTGCTGAGAACCAGAAGGAGCAGAGTTCCCTGTTCCGTTTGCAGCACAAGCTCTCTATGAAGTAGATTGAGCACAAGACTGGAATTTGTACCTCATCAGAAAACACTAATGCTTTTCTCAGGGCCACAGTTTAGGAGGAGCTCTTGACTTGATGCTGCTAATACTCCTTACCATCCTTTGAGATCTTAATTACCATAAATATATATATATATATGCATATTTTTGCAGGAGTTTGGCTTTTACCAGACATGGCTTGGTTGTTAAACAATTGGTGACACGTTGCACAACCTCTGCCTCCAGCTGCTTGGTCCCCTGAGCAAGGCTCCGCCTGTCTGCATGTCCTCCTCACCAGCAGTGCTGGAGAAGTGATTCACCTGAAATACAAGCACAGGCTCCCCTCCCCCCTAAACTGGTTGTTTTCTTCTGCTAGATCAGTTCCCCAAAATGGTTCACTGACTGGCTGCAGGAACAGCTGTGCTGGCCCAGAAGAGAGGGTGACACAAACTCAGCGATGGTACCCATCAATTCATTTCACCTATTTCTCAAATCAGTAAGTGATCATGCCTTCCTGATCTGCACACTGCCAGTTGGAGGGAAAGCCTGTGCCTGCTCACGGGAACCCTTGTTTTCCCATTTTTCAAAAGAGCAGCCAAAACATCAGCCAACCACAAAACACTTTAGCACATGTTTTATTGTATACAAAGATCATGTACAACAAGAAATAGCTCATTATTTCCCTCCATTTTCAATAGACTTGGGTTTGTCTTTAATTAAGTGCAACATTTATTCAGCGCTTTAATTAGACTATGGCTGCATGAGTTACAGCTGGGGAAGTACAAGTCAGGGCTTCTTGGTTTTCTTTTCCCAAATGTGTAACCTGCTATATAGGGGATGAGAAAGCACTGCTTTAAAAAGCGCAGTGAACGCTACAAACACAGGTTCTGTAGTTAGGCCTGGACAAGAGCTGCCCTGGATTCACATTTACAAACCCTGTCTCGGAGCACTTTAACTTAGGCCTTTTGGCTCTGCAGTAAACAGTTCAGCCAACTGACAAAACCACGGCCATTCAAGCAGCTTTTATAGCACAACACTTTTGAAATCATCATTTGGCAATCTCTGTGTCACTGGTAACCATTCAAACACTGCTTTGGCACCTGCAAAATCTCCTGGTGGTTATTACCCAAGGGAACCAAAACAGAAACTAACAAAAGCTGTAACTCAGGAAAGAGAGCTGTCGTCCTCTGAAAGCTTTCTGAAAAGTAAAACTAAAATGATGTGAATGTAGCTTTTGTTGGTCTACAAAACACAACTTCATATTCCATTGTTTCTGGATCTTAAATTGAAGGTCCCTGACCTTCCAATTGCTTTCTGACAGCAGATGTCTATTCACATACCTTCTTAAAGTCAGGTACTACATTCAAAATAAAAATTCTCAGATTTAAACACAAGTTCATATAGCTACAGCTGAATTCCACAGAAATTAAAAGAACCTGGCTAAAGTGCCCTTTTTACCCTAGCCATCTTCACATTTTATTTACTTTCTTGACCACGCTCACACACTGATCATACTATTTCACACAGTTTTCCCGAGAAGCCATAACAGTTTTTTTGTATGTGGCTGAAAGTTATTTAGAGCTCAGCAATGACTACTAGTCCTTCCAGTAGGCATTACTCACTGCTTTTCAAGAAGTAGAAAGTTACAGAACTTTTCCCAAAATACTTCTTTCTGTCACTGAAAAGATAATTCATTTAAACAAGCATGTTTCACAACAAATCACTATTTCCACTGAATTCATTTTAAGCAAAATAATAATTTACATTCTCCCTGGTTTAGACTTTACCTAGTGATTACTTCTAATGTTTATTTTGAAACTATTTCAGCTCAAACATTTATAACTTTTAGCACCCTAAGTGTGTAACACTCATATTCAAGGTCTAAACAATTTATTTTGGATTACAAAATAATCAAGCCAGTTCTATATTTTTTCCCCCGTTCTTACTTTGCATGTATTTTTTTCAAGTGGCAAACTTCATGTTCTTCTCTTCCAATCAATTTCTCAGTCATTTCTTGCTTTTTGTTGAAGCAAATGCTCATTGACTGTGATGACAGCCTATCACAACTCCTGGACAAGATTGCCATACATGCAGTCATGTAAATGCATGCTGCACTCTTCCCTAAATAAATAATGACAGACAATTGCTTTCTTAGCCAATGACCATACATTTGATAGTCTATGTGGATAAACAGGGTTGTTCTCCATCAGGATCCTATAATACACGCACAAAACGAGGAGTCAAAGCTGACAGGACTAGTACAAAATTCCCATGTTTTGCTTCTGTCATTTTGTATGCCCTTCTTTCTAGTCACCCACAATCTGCTACTCAAAGAAATGAAAGGCCCCAGACCACTGTAGTGCATAATTTCACATAGGTTTCAGGTACTGAGTTCTTAGGGTGATATTAAAATACCTCAGCTAGTTACCCAAGTTCCCTGTCCTAGGTATGGAATGGCCTTGGATGCTTCAAGGTGGGATCTACAACATCCAGCAACCTACGACCTGCTAAATTGCTGAGGGAGGCATGTGCCTAATATCCTAGCCCTGCTAGGGACAGGGAAGATACTTCTGAATGGGTGGGAAGATGCTTTACATAAGGATTCATGTTTCACAACTAAAGCTTAATGATCCTTGCTCAGGTCCAACCACCCCACGTCCTTATCACAGCTTGGTCTGCAGCCTCCTTGTCTGGCCACTCCTCTGGAATGAGGGGAATGTGGACACCAAACCCCTGACAGTGTAGGAGGGAGCAGCACTCAAATCCTCCATCTACTGGGACAGTACTCTAAATATGAGGAGCTTAAATAAGGAACAAACATCATTAGTGCCTCCCTCAGTGGCTGTATTTTTAAATGAAGAACCCAAGGCTCTGCATGCCACGTTGATTCACCCTGTCAGCATGCTCAGAGCTCAGCTATCAAGTGCTCTCTGGGAAGATGAACTGGGGAATACCACTGCTTCCCTTTTAGGGAATGTTCCTAGGTATTCAGCCCTGGCAGGGCTGAAGCACACATACAGAAAGAGCTTCCTCAGCACTTAGGAAACCTTCCTGGTGACAATTTGTTTGTCTAAAAATTTAGATGGGAGTTTGCCTTTTTTTTGTGTGTGTGGGTTTTTTTCCCCTTATAAATCTTAGTTTTCAGGCAACCCAGCTGTAGACAGGCAGTTTTCTATAGACCATGGTGGGCATTAGCACAAGCTTCATTGTATTCATCCCATAAAAAAGTTAAGGAAATATCAGGCAGTCCGTCACAAATTACTATGGCTTCCATACCAGGATTTAATTACAGCTTTTTTTTTCCCCCCAAGAAAGGATTTTAATAGGATCTTGTAGGATTTTTATAGCCTTAAGTTTTCATGCCGTCAGCCTATTTAAATATATATTTTTTTAACTTAATAGCTCTCAGTCTGGATCACACAAAACTACTGAGTAAAAGGTGTAGAAATTTCCTCAAAAGGAACTGCATGTTTACATTTTTACATTTTTCATTCCCTGAGTGGTTTTCTCTCTTTTATATCCAGTTATGGGACAATATGTCCTTCATTTTCTTTATTAAGTGTCAGTTTGGTTTGTATCTTACTACTGACTGTAAGATATTATATGTGAAATACCAAGTAGATACAAAATGTTACTGACGTTTGCATGGTCAGGCTCACACCACCATGTATTTTTTACCTGCATGTAGAAACTAAATGCTTTCTAAAATATATTTTTAGCAGAAAAGAATGTATTCTCCATGTTACTTTGACGACTCATGGTGTCTGACCACATTTACTGACTGCAACAATAGCAGTTTTGTAAGGCAGAAGGCATAAAAGAAAAAAAAAAAGTGTTTTGTTTTCTTGTCATGGTTTTAACCAGCAAGCCTACTTCACCTAAATGGTACAGAAGAATGCTGACAGTTGCAGACCGTTTCACCTGACATATTTGACTTTTTTTATCTGACCGTAGTGTTATTTGACTGATTAAAAAGTTATCATTTTAGTAATTAATTCTGGGGAGGTTACCTACCAGAAACAAAGCAAAAGGAAGTTTTTAATCAATATATAATAGCATTTTAAAACCCCTTTATTGCTATTAACCCTCTTAGAGATGCATTGAGGGTGGTTGTGGCTGTTGTCAGTGGCTGCTCTAGACACAGCTGTAGGACAACCTCCAAATAAATATGCAACTTTACTCTTTGTGTATTCACATGAGGGACAGTGTTGGGCTCCAAGAGTACACTTAGCACCGCAAAATCTGTCACTTTATATATTCTAATGAGATTTCCAGTCCCCCTTGTCCTGAGAAGAGCAACTGAAAGCAAAGTCATTTAATATGTTCAACATTTAAAGCTGATCTTGTCAACAGATTTCACTGTGACTCTTCCTCATCACGTTTGGTATATAAAAATGAAACCCACCTAATAGTAAAGTCAGCTTAGTGACCTTTACTACTACAGTATCAGGCACAGCACATGCAAAGCCTTTAAATGTAAAAACACGGACAGCTGGGGTGAAACATAAGATTGAAAGGATGACACATTAGCTAAACAGGAGCCTGAGGAGATGAGACAGGGTCATAAATTGCATTAGTCATACTGTTTGAGAAATGATCTCCAGTGGCACTTGCTTCTCAGTGGGGACTCTCATTGATGATCTTTAGTATTCACTGGTAAAACTGTATTCAGCTTCTTACACTATTGCACGCTTGGTACACATTTCCCAGGAAAACCATCCTCAGGGTAAGCTCTGCTGCCATGGAACTGAACATGCCGAAGGCGGGGAGTGCTACACTAGTTAGGACTCCATGCTGAACAGCTAGAGCAAGGGTTAACTCTGGAGAGAGAAAACCCATGGCTTTAAATGGAGACAGGAACTGAGGTGGTGACATCAGGCAGTGCTTTTGGGGAACCTGGGAGCAGCAGCCTCCTCAGAAACACTGAGTACAGATTGACAGCGGGAGCCGCTCGGAACAGCAGTTCATGCATGTTTCATTGAGGCACACTACACATGAGCACACTTTGCAATTTAAAACAAGCTCAATATAGTATTCCAGAGAGTCAATGAAACAAGAAAAAGTCCAAAGGCAGAAACCTAAGGGAAGTTTTTGTTATAAAAGTGGACAAAATTGAGACAATAAAATAGTTCATCACATGAAAAGGATGGGGACTGACTATCTAAGCGTGAAGGCAGAGACAGAGAAGGTTTATTATCAGTAGCTGGTCAGCATTACAGGGAGGTGAAGTTTCATACACTTAGTTTAGTTGTCCATGTAGAAATGTGGGCAAAGCTGTTCATTCTGAGGGCTCTAGTTCTGTTAACCAAGGCTGGGACATGGAATGGCTAAACAGAGCTCAGGGATGGCAAAGCATTAACTGCAAGGACACAATCACAAGAAGGGACTGTGGGGAAAATGCCATCCTATGAGGGCAAGCAGCTCTCTGCACCAGGTCAGGCAGGCAACTGGTGTGGAAGCTGTGCAGAATGCAGCGTGGGAAGTGGCCAGGACACAGTGTCCCACCACACTGGGAGCCTTTGCAAACACACCTTCATGGCCTGTCAAAAAGTCACAGTACTGCACTGGAAATACGAGTTCCAAACACGTGGTGACAGAGCAAGAGAAACAGGACAAGAGACTCGGGACTCCCCATCCCACCAACTGTGCATCTATAGTAAGGTGAGAAGTTCAGGTAAACACATCTTTATGATATGAGAGTTCTGTTGTTGTTGTAGTTTGTTTTCTTTCAGCTACCTGATAAAAAAGAATTCAAATGGTTCTCTGTTCTAGTGGACTCTGGTCACCACAGAGAAGACACGTGGATCAATGTAATACACAAATTCAACATCTTTGTGTAAGGTTCTGTGATTCAAAGGGTGTATTTAATAATTCACACAATGACATGAGTTTGGATCTTCACTAGGTGAATTCAGTGGAAGGCAAATTTTAGCTCTGAGATCTTTATTTTAAGACCAGGTTTTATGGACTGTAGAGTCAATTTTTACTTAAGTGGTCAAGGATTTGAGGACTCATCTAGAAAGCCCCTAGAGAAAGGCATCTATTTCCTCAGAATCAGTGTTGAAAGGCCCTAGGTGAAGGCATCTGTTTTCTCAGAATCAATGTCGCTTCTTTTGATATATTCAATTTTGATCCATTCTTCATGCCTGCTATACTTTTTGAAGTGATCTAAACTTAGGTTCATGAATGCTATGTCTTTACTGACAGTCACATCCCTAAGACTTTCACAGATGACCAGGAGAACTTATAAAGGCCAACTGAGACTTTACTTCCAAAACCACTACTCACCCTTCAGTGTAGTGGAGCTTGGATCCCAGCTTGTCACTCAAGACTGCAGGGTAGCACTCTGCCTCTGTCAAGAGTTAGTACTCATCTCCTTCTCAGCTTTTTACAATTGCAAATATTTCGAAACAGAAGAGTCTTCCGCTTTCTAGCCCTTCCAGACAGACACCCTTATGACAAAGCAGGAAAAGACAAACTAAGGAAGTAGATGGCATCAACCCATCTATTATTATTACTTAGGAAGTTGCAACACCTTCTGGTTCTGACACAGCTATCACTGCACCTGCACCAACACATCTAAAACCCATTCCATGGACTTTTCTGGAACCTTTCGAAACACAAGCAGTACAAAGCCAGGTCATTGCACCGACTAGATAATGGGCATCTGGGTTCACAACCTATATAAACTTGTCTCCTGCTCTTCAAGGCAGTTTCACTCTGAACCACAAGCTGTATCTTCAGTCCAGCTCTCTGGGGAGGCTCTGTGAAGAAAATGCATCGTGGTACAAGAGCAGGCAGCACATACGAACTGCCACAGCTGGAACAGTCCTGCTTTCTCTGGGTCTGCAGCAAAGCACTGCAGCCCAATGCCACAAGACCTATTCTACTTGCCAGGAAACACAGAAAAGAAGGTAATTTGGAGAAAACCATAACTATCGGGGTTGTTGCTAGTACAAAAGTTACTGCTTGTGCCTGAGTTTAAGGTGAGAAATTGACGCCTGCTTTGATAACATCTGAGCCATCTAACACTGGATTTTTTACTTTGCCAAGTGCAAAGCTGCAGCAAAACTACTGTCATGTTGCCACACATGGAGGTGCCTCTACCTTCTCCTATAATGTCTCTTTACTGTTTCAACCTGGAATGGTACAAACTCTTAGTAGTGAAAAACAACCAAAAAAACAATCCCCACATTAAAGAATTCATTTTAATAGGATAGATTAACTTGTAATTGAAGACTCCAGCTATTGCATGACTGTGGCAATAGTCTGTTTGAAAAGACTGTCTTTTTTGAACGTGTGCATATGTTATGTTGCCATTTAGGTGGCGCCACTTTTTGCATAAAATTTACTTTGCATAATTACAGGCAGTTTTGCAAAATACATATTTGTAATCTTTGGTGCTTGCTTACCACATATTTTTTCATTTGGTTGAGAATGTTTGTCATAGATGTCTGTTATATGGGGCTAAGAACTGACTTCTGAAATACCATGGAAAAAAGTCTGGAAGTCTTTGCAAACTCATGAATTATTTCCTTCTTCTGTTTCTAGGCCCTCCACAATTCGCTATCACATTTGCCAGGGAAAACCATCCCCACAGAAAAGCAGCTGCTGGCACTGCATGTACATGACTCAGATGCAAAGTCCAGCAATTTTCTTTAAAGTGCTGACAAAAACTGGTTTGGGCCAAGAAAGAAGACTTTGTGCTGAGACACGTGCAGATGCTCCACCCCTCCAGGCCAGCTGTGGCAGGGACAGGACAGACAAAACAGCTGGAGGGGTTCTGCCTCTTAACAACCTCAGCACAATTTGCAAGGCTGTCCCTGTCCTCGTCCCTGGGCTACAGGAGTGGTTAAACTGCTTTGTTCAAGGAATAAACACAGGTGTTATGAATAACAGGGTACCTGTGTGACAGGTGAAGTAAACTGGGGACTTCTCTCATTTCTAAGTGGAGTAATTCAGTGGGAAAATTCCAGTCAATTGAATACAGAGCATTCAGTTCACACCTCCAGGTTTGGTGACATTCTGTTGAATCCAAGGTAGAAGTGAAACCTTTCCATGGTTACTGCGGACAACTGAGAGCAAAAACCAGCCCTCATGTTCGGCATTTCTGAGTCAGAGCTACCAGCTGTAGCCTGGATGATGGAAGCCCTCTGCAGACGGCTCGTGGCACAAAACGTGGGATTTGCCGGCTTTGTGGGCTTCAAGGGGAGCCAGGGTAAGCTTCCTGGCTCATATGGGGCACGAGGAAGGGAGGTAAGCACAAAGGCCATCAAATGTGGGATATGTAGGGTATTAATAGGGCAAGAGACATAACAGAGAAGGAAAATTATGATCTAATATACTGCAAGTCATTCTTAGGATCCAGCAAGACTTTCATGTTCAGATTTGTATTTCACAGGCATTTCTCTGCTTCCCATTTCTTTACATGCCAAAAATGTGTATTATTTCCTCCATGTTTTGTTCTCCATTTCCCCTTTCCCTGTGCATTGTTTCTTCCCGTTTTCTGAGTATTTGCAAAACTCAGTTTCAAAAACGGTCTTTTTTCCAAAGTACCAGGTTGTAAAATACAGGAGCCAATTGTTGCTCACTCTCACTGATGTAAAGATAAATCTAAAACTGAGCTAAAAATGTTGAATGGCTGAGCTTTTTTCATGTACAGGCAAATCTCATTATAAAACTATAAAGAAGAATTATCCTGCTGTCCTTCTGAGATGCATAGTTTAATTAATACTGGATATATTTAGTTTCCAGAGTGCCTCTCCCACACACAAAAGCCAAGGTAAAACAGGAATATTCAGTTGCTGCATAATGGAAGGATATTTATAAAAACAAAGCTTCATTAAGCAAAGCATTGTTCATTTAGATGGATGAGTTGAGAGATGTAATTATTTCTAACTTTAATGTGAACTTACACACATTACATGTGTGATTAAGAACCCATACAAATAGCTAAATTAGATTTTCAACTTGACTGTGCAGAGTTTGCAACCTGATTGTTTTGGCAGACATTCCAGGCCTGGTTTTACTAGTCTGTTAGCTGTACAACTCCTTGGCTTACAACAGCTCTGCATGGTGTACAAGGGAGGTGTTACCTGCATTCCTTCATATGACTAAGTTACTCTGCCATGAATCTGTTGTATACAGATTAAGATGAAGGACAAGATTCTTGATTCCACCCACAAGAAGGAGTAACTCATTTGAACAGAGAAATAATTCAGACATAGCTTGAACGGCATTTTGAACTAGCACAGACACGTTCATTTGGTGACAAATACTCCTCTAAGGTCTACACACTCCTACATGGTCTCCTACATAGGAGAACTCTAGCTACTTAATTTGTCAGACTACATTGCTTCTTCAGCTGACAGAGTGATGGGAAATGCATGGATGTGACACGAGAAAAATCTGTTTTGACAGGAAATAGGTCAAAATCCCCAGAGGAAAAAGATAACCTGGCCAATAGATGGTTATTACACTTGGTGGGTGTAACAGTCAAAGCATCACCATGCAATGCTCATTGCACAGCAACTAGTTGCACAGTACAACTAGTCCTTTTCATTCCATGTTTGAATTTCCACACAGCAAGAAGAGCTAATGAATGGGCTCTGCTTCCTCCACACCAAAAGCTTCTGCATCCGCCAACACTTCTTCCAGTTATGAAGGTGGTCTTTATAACAGTTTCCCAGCTTTCTGCTGCCAAGGCTGGCCAGCTCCCAGTGAGACCTATCTTGCAGCACTCCATGGTGACATGTGAGATGTGGTAACAGCTTATCTGACATGTCCTTTAGGCTTCAAAGGTAAGATCCAGTTTAAAATATACAGAAGTTTAACCTGAGCCAGCACCTAAGCACTGCACAGCCACGCACTCACTCCCCCTCAGTGGGATGGGGGAGAGAATCAGAAGGGTAAAAGTGAGAACACTTGTGGGTTGACATAAAGACAGTTTAATGCGGAAAGCAAAAGCCACGTGCACAAGCAAAGCAAAACAAGAAATTCATTCACCACTGCCCATGGGCAGGTGTCCAGCCGGGCTCCATCACAGGTAACTTGGCAAGACAAAACACCATCACTCCAAACATTCCCCCTTCCTCCTGCACAACAGCAACCTACACTTCAGGTAACACAGAGGCTTATGCTTTGCAAAAGCATAATTAATCTGAGACCACTGATATTTACAGCTTGGGGAAATCTCTTCACCCAGTTTTCAGAGAAGGGCACAACTAAGCTTCAGTGCTGAGGCATCATTTCGAGGAACGTGTGGAACAGGGCTTCCACACAATGTTCAAACCATCCCCACTAAAACAAGCAGGTGGCTCAGGAGATCTTAATCCACTTGCATTTTTGAGTTGACATTTAAGGATTTTCTCTCTCTTTAAAACCATCAGTCAAAAGTATTTACAGAATCATGACTCATGATTCTATGAATCAAAAATATTTGCAGATTTAGGAAATTGTCACTAAACAGACCTGGCCAGGAACTGGATTTTCTGTTTCACAGAAATATTTTTCCCAATTTCAATTTTTTCCCATTTAAACCCAATATATTTTGTTGTTCTGTTTTTGCAATACATTTCCTAGAATTTAGATTTCTCTTATTCTTTTAAATAACACATTTCACATTTGAAAAAAATTTAAATAGTCAAAATATTCTTTGCTAGACTTTTTAATGCTTTATCAGTTCTCCTTTGAACAGACTTATATCAACTTAGCATGTTTTTCAAAGCATTTCAATTTTGACAGAAATAAGGCTGCATTAAGAAAAAGAATCTCTGAAAAAGATGCACTAAATATCCCATCTGCTGTACTCATCAAATACCTTTCTATTTCTTTCCCTAAATTTACAGTTCCTAGAGAGTCTCATGAGCACTCAGAACAGAGACATGAAAATGATAGTAGTCATTCTGGAAAGCTTTAGTTCAAGATTTTTTTTATGGCTTCATCAGTTATTTCTTTAAAGATATTCTTGGTAATATTGCTCTAGTAGCTATTTATATCTGAATGAAAAATGCCAGGGATAAAAGAAAGCCCAGCTGTGCTCGAGAAAATGTTAAAATCCATAGCAGCTTAGAGAGCCACTGCAGAGCAGTCACCCACTGAAAGGAATCACTAAGAAGCTTCTTCCCCTCCCTTCAAGTCTTTTCCTTATGAGAGGAGCTTTTTAAAGCCCTCATTAAAAGATAGAAATATTGGAGGTCTTTTGCATGTGCTAAGCCAAATGTACCATAAGAGATACTCTTGGATACAGGCACAACTCTGCTTAGCTCTGTAAACCTCAAACCCTTTTCATGTCAGCCTGTACTTCAGAACATTAGGTTCTGTCTCTGTGGGGAGGGTGGCAGTGAAGCTCCTGATGCAGCATCTCCTAATCAATAAACTAAATTCATGAGATGACTTGAATCAAGGAGCTCTAAAACCATTACCAATTTGCACATATTCACTGTTCCTTTAAAGGACTAATTGTTTGACTTGTGACTTGCATTTTAGCTTGAGGAGTGGCAGATCATTTTTTGACTTGGTCCAAGCATTGACATTCAGAATAAACTGGAAATCTCTCAACTTACCAAACTCAATTAAAAAAGATGCATGTGCAGCATTTATGTAGTGTTTTGACAGACTTTATTTTCTGCTTAAGTGATTCAGTTTCCCCTGGATACATATGGCCCTCCCTTTGTTATGCAGAACTGGAATTGCACAGAAAGAAGATGAGGTTATTGGTTATTGGCTAAGTTGCAATACATTCATTAACCAGTAATTTCAAATAGCCTTCAATAAATGAAATGTTCTTTAAGTAAAATCTGATTCTCAGCTACTTTAAACCTTAGGCTACCAGGCCAAGTGAGAAGAAAAAACCCCGTAGTATCTATTAATAAAAATAAACACTGGTGACAGCAAAAGCAACAGCACAGCCATTACATTCAGAAGAGACAGTAACCTTCTGACGTCTGTACCCACCAAAGGTTCAGAATCAAGGAAGTTTTATATGTCTCAATTGCTGTAGAAGAGCTGAGCAATTGTAGCAGATGAGAATGATGACTATAAAGAATCTGGCAATGAATTTCAAGATCCAGATACTTAAAGCATTCTGTTTGAGTAAAAGTTTAATAAAAAATAAGAAGATGGAGCAGTGCAGTGAAAACGAACATCAAATTGCAGGACTTTCATCACAAAGATGCAGGAGGTCAGTGCCCACCTAGAGAATTGTCTAAATCAGTCAGTGCACCTTAAAGTCTCTTGGTGACTCCCCTGAAGTCCAGTTTTGGGTTCATCCAAAACTGTGGCATTCTGAATATCTGAATCCTGGATATGGGTGACTATGCACCCACGACTTCAGACAGCTGAGCAACTCCATTCTTATAAATCCAGGTGACCAGGCTCCTCATGGGCAGCCTGAGACACCTGTGGGGACAGCACGTGGTGGGGCAGGGAGGCTGCAGTGCTGGAGCATGTTCCTGAGACCACTCTTCATGTGCAAAGGCACAGGAAGTGCTTTACGAATGCAGATGTTATCAGGCACAGCTGACAACCACAATTAGAACAAAGCATTAGTCAGAACTCAATGTCATGTAATTTGCTTGCCGTAAGCATGAGCAAGAAGACCTTGCCCCAAAATGTCAGATACCTCACCTACAATATTTTTGAAAAACAAAAGACAGGTGTGACGAGAAACTGTAAGAGAAGAGAAAGGATGGAGTGATACTCCAAAGAAAAGGTGGCTGAACTGGTGGCCCACAATTCAGGTATTGGGCTCGCAAGATGTTCCAGCTCATCATCCTTTCTGCAGCAGCTCTGGAGGAGACGGGGCACAACAGCAGGTGAAACTGGCACCTCCTTCTGCATCTGTGCATGACAGCCTGTCAGGAGAGCCCCCAGCCCTAAAAAACTGGCACCACCAAGGCACATCCACCCCTTACATACTGCAGAGGGTGTCTGAGACAGTTTTCCCTCTCCGCTCCCTTTCCTCTCTCCCACAAGCACCCCCCCGCCGAAGGGTGGCACAGAATATCTGAGATAGACTTCCAATCAGGAATTCCCTGTGAGATCCACTTGCTCTCTGTGGACTACAGAGGGCGTCCTTGGAAATTAAAATCTTAATTTTGTTGACCAAAATTAGTGACCTATAGCTAGGGAAAATGAAGTCCTTAACCTTTCCTCAAAGCATTTCCCTTGGGCAAAGTAGAAATTTTTTTAAGGTTTTTGAAAAAGTGTTTCTAATAAATCAGTATTTGATATTCAGCCAAATACATTTACATAATTTCCAAAAACAATGAGGAAACAATACCTTCTATTAATAGGAATGAAAGGCAGAAGCAAGCCCGAATCCCCAAGTTAAACTACAACTCCTGGTCACTTCTGGAGTTTTGTGGTGACACTGTATCTCTGCAGTGAACAATTATCCCTGCCGATGTTAATAAAACAGTTCAAAACTTAATCAAGCAATTCTTTAATATTGTATGCTTGTAGATGCTCCATTGTACGTAGATGCAAGAAAAGGGTATCATCTCTGTTTAGGAGAGGTTATAAGTCAAATGAAATTTACTAACAAATCAAACCTATGATGGTAAGCCAGTTTTTAAATACTATCATGGCTCTAGTGTATTACTCTCCACAGATAACAGAGGCTATAGATAGTGAGGTAGCTGTTAAAAGCATCTTTGTTTATTGTTAACCAATGAACTTAGCAGGGGGAGGGATTCCTGTCACAAGGCAGGATATAAGGAAGAAAAAATAACAGTGTATTTCTGTTGTTGTCTTTATTCTGTAATATTCTGTATAATCCAAGTAGCTGATGATGCTATTCTCTTGGCAGCAGAACAAGGAGCTATTGTAATTAGGAGAGGCCAGGCCATTTCCACATGCAGCAGCTTTCTGGAACGCTACAGCAACATTCAAGGCTGGGACAGAAGACTGTGGAGAAAGCCCAAACAAGGAAGAACAGAACTGGACACGCTGGTATCTCCAGGTTTCTCACGGGCAAAGTCTGGCAATGACACACTGGTCCCACACATCGTGTGCTCTGAAGTTGTGATGATGTTACAACTCAGAGCAGGACAAGATGTGAGATCAGCCACGTCTAATCCTGCCCTCTGCATAAACCCCATGAGACAAGGGTGATGGCAAGGCTGGGCCTTCACTGCCTCTACAACAACTTTTTAATTAACACACAGGGAAAAAGGCAGTCACCTTGCTGAAATATGGTATAAGGAGAAATCTTTATCCTTATAAGGGGATATATTTATTTCCCAGCAGTCAGACACTGAAGATACAGCTCTCTTTTTTCATTATTACCTCTGCCCCCTCCCTCTCCCAAAATGATGGCATTTGTAAAATTAGAAAGGGGGAGACGGCAGAGAACATCAGTTGACAGGTTTCTCTGTAACTACAATGTTAAAATTGAGACAGCGTTTACCTTTGTAACCTTTTTGTTTAAAGATACAGCTTAGTGTAGAATAAAATATATCACATGCAGTACTTTTGACGTTTTTTATAAATGCATTCTCCTTGGGGTTTTTTTGATTGTGGAGTTATTTCAAGGTTTATAAGATGGTTGTACCTCACTTATGATCAAGAAATGGTATCTAGTCAGCTAGATCCTGCTACAGAGTAACAAGAGAGAAACTCCTGCAGGAGCTGTCATCTTTTTAGTCCAGAACACTGAGCTCTTCATTAGCAAATGTGAGAGATTTAGCTGTCTAGTTTGCAGCACTGAAACCAGGTGTCTAGAACTGTCTGGAGTAAGTACCTGACTTCAGGATAAAAACTGATATTACAGGTTCTGGCTTCACATACTTCTGTCTGGTCAATTCTTCCCCAGATAGAATCATGGTATTGGTAAGGTTGGAAAAGACCTTTAAGATTTTTTAGTCCAACCATTAACCTAGCGCTGCCGAGGCCGCCACTAAACCATGTCCCTCAGTGCCACATCTACACATCTTTTAAATACCTCCAGGGATGGTGACTCTACCACTTCCCTGGGCAGCCTGTTCCAATGCTTAACAACCCTTTCTGTGAAGAAATGTTTCCTCATACCTGATCTAAACCTTCCCTGGTGCAACTTGAGACCATTTCTCCTTTTCCTATTACTTAACCATTGGGAGAAGGGGCTGACTACTCCCACCTGGCTCCACCCTCCTGTCAGGCAGTTGTAGAGAGTGACAAGGTTCCTCCTGAACCTCCTTTTCTCCAGGCTGAGCCCCGCCAGCTCCCTCAGCTGCTTCTCACAGGACTTGTGCTCCAGACCCTTCTCAGCTCCATTGCCCTTCTCTGGACACGCTCCAGCCCCTCAATGTCCTTCTGGCAGTGAGGGGCCCAAAACTGAATGAACACAGGATTGGTGGTGTGGCCTCAGCAGTGCCCAGCACAGGGGACAGTCACTGCCCTGGTCCTGCTGCCACACTATGGCTGATACAGCCCAGGTGCCATTGGCCTTCTTGGCCACCTGGGCACTGCTGGCTCATGTTCAGCCACTGCTGACCAGCATCCCCTTTTCTGCTGGGCAGCCTTCCAGCCACTCTGCCCCCAGCCTGTAGCTCACTGTGCACTCTCTACACTCTTTGAGGCAGTGTACAGACAGTAACTTATGGCCCAAATACTCTGAGCTTTTTCAGCAACATAACACCATAGCCATTAAGAATTTATGGAAAAAATAATATCAAAACCCCTTGAAACCTATGATTCTACCCGTTACGTATCCTCTTTGTGTAATTAGCATTATCATTAACAACCTAGAAATCCAAATTCCAAACTCTGAGTGCAGAAGACCCACAGCCATGCAAGATTATTCTCCAAGTTGTTAAACAACATCAGGTAGTTCCTGTGGGAGAATCTTCTCGCCCTACCCTGGGCTCTGCCCCACCCCTGGTTACAAAGCACTGATCTTTTTAAAGCATTCCTTCTTGAAAAGAAACTTCTCCACTACTCCACCTATAGCAAAAACATTGCAGAGACTATGGCAAACATCTCAAATTTCCACAAGAATTTCTAAAACTGTACTTAAATTTTGTTGCTTATTTAAGTAGAAATGAAAGAGAAGGAGAAATGAAATTAAGAGGTGTAATTAAGACTTATGCAACCCCTTTTTTCTACTTTGCTGAAACTAAAAGCAATGATCATATCAAAACTTTGAGATCTAGCCATCCCTTCCCAAACCCATAAAACAATATTTTGGATCTTTATAAATAACTGCAATTCTGTACCTGCAAACTTTTTTTCTGAATTTAAAGAAAGCTACAAATATATCATGGCACCCTTCTTACAGAAAGGATCATGGCAAAGAAAAGAACTTTTCCAAGAACTGGACTCATACTTTGGAAGCCTTTTCCGCAAAAGTGGATGACTAAGTCCCATCACATACCAATGAAATTTCTCACTAAAATCTCATTTCTTTAATTAAAGTTTCCACTAAGCTGTTCTAGACACACACACAATATACATACATACAGTTTTTTCCTCACTCTCACAGAGGAGGAAAGGAAAATGACATTTAAAGAATTTAAAATCAGCACGGACAGGCTGAGGGATACATGATAGGTACCACATTACCTGAACAGCACAGCTCAGATTGGTCCATTCAATTCTCAGCCCCATCTGTGGCCTGCCCTTCCATACAAACCATTGCTCAAAATGTTAATTTTCCTTGACACAAATGTTTAAATACATATAGTCTGACAAAACTACAGATTTCAGCTATTGCAGGAATAATTTTGAATAACCCGTGACTATTTCCCTCCTCTTTGTCATCAGTTTTCATGATGCCATTAATGTAAGCCAGAAACTAGATAATTACTCAGCACAGATGGCACAGCATTAAAAATCTGGACATTTTTCATGTGTGTGTCTGTCTTTGGACCTATTTTCTAAGCATATGGAATAGAAACCACTACACACTGCAGTATGGTAAACACTCTCGATAGCAGTAATTGACTATTACTTGAGTATAATGCTAGGGGTCATTTGACATAAAATACATGTTTTAAAACAGGTTATCTACCTTGGCATCATACATAACTCATTCTGCTTCTTCTGGTACAGTAACAAATCCATCTGCTGTTTTTAGATATCTCCAATGTTGAGGCTCGAGGTGTTGATCTCAAGGATGAAACATTTGAATCTCTCTTCCAGTGAGCTGAAAGGCAGGCATGGTTTCAATCTATGGGAATGGAACTTTTATACAAGACAGGCTTGGACTACTGAAACTAAATACCATGCTCCTAAAATAAATACATGTCTTGCTCTATGAATGAGCATGTATTACTATTATTTTGGAATGAAGGAGAAAGGAAAAAAAGAGGATTCAGAAACCATTTTAGGCCATCAACTCAAAGCAGTTATCACACAAAGAGAACTTAGCTCGGGCAGCACTGTAGAGATAGCCAAGTTAATTTGAAACTGGTCAAGTGTGAGAAGTTTATATTAAAGGCCATCCACGGCAGGAAGGAACAGAGTTTTAGCCAACTTACCTGCTGAGAGCCAATTACTCCTATCAAACTCTTGTATTCCCACTGCCAATACTTCAATGGCTAAATTAAAGCTACTTCAAGTATTGATAACTCCAGTTTATTATTTCTAAATAATTTCTTAACAGCAGCTTTTGAGATGGTAATGCATCTTCACAGCGACACCTCCTACACATTCTCTCTGGTTTGAAAAAGGAAATGGGGATTAGTCCAGACTTGAAAAGGTCCCTCAAATTAGGAGGTATCAGTTGCTCCAAATCAAGAAGCATTTGAAATACACTTCGGAGAAAATCAGATTATTTAGTCTTTCAAGTTGCAAATTACAATTTTGAAAGGGTTGTTACAAAATATCTTGTATGATATTTGCATATATACAGTCTCCTTGTATCTTGAAACTATTGCTGATTGATTCCTGGTGTTATAATAATTTAGTTTATTGTGCAGCTATCAGATGAATTAAAAAAAAAAAAAACCCTAGGAAAACTAAGAAACGTTTTTGCAAATCATGCAGTATCTAAAATTTTCCCAGCTGTTCGGCCCAAATAAAGCTGAACTTTCTCTGAAAGAGTAATTGTCACATAGTTCTGTTTCTATAGTATTAAGCACAACTGTGCTTTAGGAATCTCTGACAGTGAGAGAATTGAGGCAGCGTTATTGAACAGAAATTATGTTATAAACAATTACAGCCTTCCAAAGCAGATATCATCAATAACCAGAAAGGAAAATTTTAAGAAACATAAAACTTTATGGGAATAGTCTTCTCAGGCTCCTTCTGCGTACCTGTATGATCACACCTTTTCTTGTGCAACTAAAACTGAGCACACAATTACTATTGGTTCTCTGTTCTAATACATTTAACATAGCTCACAGAAGGTCAACGAAGTTTTTGGAGTCTTTTTTTCCAAGTGCCATTCCTCTGAAACATAAATGTCTGCTAGGCGAGATTTCTAAGGAGTGAGCCTGTGACATCTGATACAAATATTGCTACAGATGCAGTAGTGGTAGAACAAGGTAGAACTTTTTTTCTGAAACATTAAGCCCTAAAAAACGGTAAGAGCAGGAGACATCCTGGTGAGTCAGGGTGCCTGGAAATGCTCTCAGAGCACTACAACACAGGCATGAATACTTGTAGCATCCAACAGGACTCATATGGTCCCTGAAATAAAAGCTGGCCGGTCCCACAGCTCCTCCAGAAAGCCATCTTCCCCCACAAGGTGCACACTGTCAAATAAAAATAAATGCCTCATAATCTGTGTTTAAACCCTTGCTGCTACATAATCAGGCTATTAACACCATCCACTCACACATTCTTTGAGATTTGGGACAATCCACAATTACTCCACTCTAGCTGCTGTTAGGTTCTGAAGTCACTCGCTCTGTATTAATTACATCACGTGAAAGAAGGGTACGAGTAACCTCTTAGTAACATTACTCTCAGTGTGTAACACATGCTCAGGGCTTCAGAGACAGATCAGGGGTTTATGCCACAGTCTGACTGATACCTGAGAGTGCTACAGTTTAGGGATTTCTGAGCTAGTGAAGGAAGCAACACCTCGTTTACAGTTGCCGTTCACTTCAGCTTTAAGAAGTACTTAAGATAAAGAGCATTATATAAAATCTCATTATTACTCTGCCTCCTCCTACATTTGAATTTCATCCCTCTTGTTATTTATTCCTGTCTGCCTGGGCTGTATGTGTCTTCTCTTCTGCAGGTGACAACAAGAACATGAAGAGGGACTAGTGATGACGTATAAATAGTATCTAAAGAGGTGAGCTTGAGAGCACCAGGCATAAAATTGCTCTTTACTGGTGTCTTACACATTTTTGCTTCTTGCCATATTTCAAGCAGCAAATGCAAGCACTTAATAATGTTCTTCAGCTCCTGACCAATAATTTTAATAAGAATGCTAGAGTCCCTTAATTTGATTTGCAGAGATGGTATGAACTGGAAACAAATAAAAAATGGAAAAGTGTAATGAATTTTTCCTCTCTGTGCCACTTTCATATCAA
Organism: Oriolus oriolus; assembly: GCA_013400235.1. Classification (NCBI taxonomy): domain Eukaryota; kingdom Metazoa; phylum Chordata; class Aves; order Passeriformes; family Corvidae; genus Oriolus; species Oriolus oriolus. The sequence continues at coordinate 3,015,094 of VXBT01003964.1, read as the reverse complement.
CATGTGCTTATCTGTAACAGGTTGCAATATTCAGGTCATATTTTAATAACCAAAGGAACCCTTTATACTATAAATTATTTGTTATTAAGATGCAAATCAAGACAATCTCTGATCTTCTAGCAGAGCCTGAAAGCAGTTTTTTAATTAGTCAGGCTCCATCTAACATCTGACAAGACTTCCTTCATCATACGAAACTGACTTTAAAATTATCTTAGGAATTCAGATTTGTGGTCAGCAATAAAGGGCTAGAACCATATATAAGCCATCAAAATAATAAGGCAATTTTTAAAAGTCACTGTAAATCAGCATATATTCTCCTTAGCAACAGAAAGTGTGAATGAAGTTTATCTGTTTAATCTCTGTTTTGTAAACTCATTCTGACACCTGAATTCCTTTATATGCTAAGCTGGAATGTCCAATGCTAGACATGCAAAATGGTATTTCACTGACTCAAGAGTCACTTCTAACTGCTCACTCGGTGAGTTTTTCTTCATGCTTTCTCTCTCACCACTTCCTAGCTTTTGCAGTATCTCCCTTCATCTTTTAAATACAGACCTTTGGAAACGTAAGTCTCTAAAGCATCAGTGGTGATGACATGATTACCACATCTCACCTGTTGCTGCCATCATATGGTTCATAATGAACCTTCAAAGTGCTTTGTTGCCATCTCAGCTCGAGTCACAACATCCTTTAGACAAACACCATGGCTTGCCTTTATTTTTAGAGACCTTGCTTTTCTTGCCATTGACAACAGATTCATAATAAATTATTAATACCTCTATCCCTTTCAAATCTTCATTTGTATTGAGGAGAACTTTGCTAAAGCCGACAAATGTCTAAGGTCACACTGAGGCAGAATCACATCTCATGGCAGCATCTTTACTTTTATTCACACATTTTGGCAGGTTGACAAGTTGTGCTGTGGGTACAGGCACACTGGAAAAGTCCAAAGAAGGTAAAACAGGTATAGGCATTTTCCACCCACATTCCAAGGAGAAAATGTTCCAAAGAGGCTGAATATGTAGGCTAGTCCTGATTCAATGAATTTCCACACCAAATTCCTATTTCCCCAACTTCAGCAGGACTGCTTGCTATCTTAATTTAAAACTTAAGCCTGAGGAGATTTGTTTAAAGGAACTAATCCAGCTAAATACACTACCATGAGCAATTTACACAAGCTAGCTCTCTACATTTGCATCTCCCCAAGGCAGTATTCTAATGGCACCATAGTAAAAGAGTATTATTGCCTCACAAATCTGACGTCTTCAATCCTTTAAATAGTTTAGAAAAAAATAATTATAGGTCAGCAACTATCTGACTAAATCTGATGACATGCCTGGAGCATCTCTCTTATGAGGACAATGTTCAGTCTAGAGGAGGTTGAGAGAGGATCTCATTGAAGCATGTAAGTATTTCCTAGGTGGGTGCCAAGAGGATGGTGCCAGACTCTTTTCAGTGGTGCCTTGCGACAGGACAAGGAGCAGTGGCCATAAACTAAAACACAAGAAGCTCCACCTCATCACGGGGAAGAGCTTCTTTGCACTGAGCGTGGCAGAGCACTGCAACAGGCTGCCCAGGGAGGGAGCAGTCTCCCTCATTCCAAACCCATTTGGACACATTCCTGTGTCACCTGCCCCAGATGACCCTGCCATGGCAGAGGGGTTGAAGCAGGTGAACTATCCTTTGATTCTGTGATTTGAAACGCACGCCCCGCTCAGTTACCGAGCCCACACGGCGCTCCCGCTCCGAGCTCCGCACGGGGCTCGCGGCGAGGCGGGCCCGGCTCCCCCTCTCACGGGCGGTTCCGTGCTGAAGGCAGGGGCAGGGGCACGGCCCGACCTCCGCCAGCCCCGGCGGGAGAAGGTCGGTCCCGGCGGGAAAAGGACGTCCGGAGAAGGGCGATCCCAGGGGGAAAAGGGCGGTCGGAGAAGGGCGGCCCCGTCGGAAAAAGGGCGGTCAGAGAAGGGCGGTCCCGGCGGAAAAAGGGCGGTCGGAGAAGGGCGGTCCCGGCGGAAAAAGGGCGGTCCCGGCCCCACAGCCCCGGCCCGCGCCGCCACCTCGTGGTGGAGCATCTGCCGCCCGCGGGAAGGAGCCGCTTTTGGGAAAGCGCACCCAGAGGAAATCCAGGACAGCCGGGTGACACCAGTTTTGGGCGAGCTCCGAGACAGCCGCGGCAGTGGCGGGGTGCAGTGGTACCCTCACGATCCCGGCCGGGCAGCGCGGTTTGGGATTCGCTGCTAATTCCGCCGAACACGTGGCTGGTAATTTCCGGGGAGCATACACCTGCCTGTCACCCTCTGCAGTGTCTTCTAAGACGCTTGAGAGGCAGCTATGTTTGTAGTTAATTCCGTTAAGTCAATCCACCTGGACCAGAGGTGAAGGAAATACTCGCCTACTACAGATTTAAGGCTTTCATAAGTCAGCTCAGGCTCACTGATCTACAGCCAGCCTTGCTCTGTCACCCCAAACACGATCACTGATCAGTTTGTTTGGGGTGACAGCGCCCTGAACAGAGAGGGATGAAGAGAGCTGTGGTTCAGCCCTGCCACAGAGCTGCCATGACAAAGCCCCCCCGTGCCGCCGCTTCTTCCCTGCTCAGCACCTGGAGACAAGCCGTGGCAGTAGCTGGGCAAGGAAGGCTGAGGAAAAGGCAACAAAGACAGAGCTGAACCCTTTTCTTATGGCTGGAGCAGTCATCCACTACCCTCTTGCCCAGGTGTGGCCCCACAGCACGTGCCGGGAGCAGTTGTCCTGCGTTCAGGATCACTGCAGGCAGGCCCTGGTGTCCTGCCATGCCCGGTCAGTGACCTGCAGGAGCTGCCCCGAGCCTCTCACCTGCCTTGTGGTGCAGTCCTGGCCTTTGATCCTCTGGGTCTCACCCCAGCTGTTTCTTCACAAAGCCACAGTTCCCATTTGAGGTAACATCAGGGACCGAAAACAACTGAATTTTTGCTTGCTATGGGAAATCCTGTCTAAGCTGGTTTTTTTTCCCTGTAAAGATAAACGAAACAAACCTTTGGTTTCATTTATCTGCGTGCAACTTCAGTAGCCTTCTCTACTGAAGTGCAAGCTCAGCATGTACTTACTGATACATACAGTTTTTTTTTTTCCTTTCTTGTACCTTTCCATATCAAGTCGTTCTCACAGCCCTTCTCTGAGGCCATTCTGAATTTTTCAGCGTCTTTTCTGAGGCACTAATGGCAGAATTGGACACAGCATTCGACAGCAATTTCACCAGAGAAAACAAAGCAAATGAGCCAAATGAAAACCCCCACTTCGCCTCCTGAGTAGTATCTCCTTCTTCATACAGTAGAGCAGGGCTGCCTTATCATAGGACAGTTATACTGTCTGTCAATACAGCACTTTCTAATCATAAAATAAAAAAGATTGCCTTTCCTAATGCTAGATCTGTTTGGTTCCAGAAGAGGGCCCTTACTTCTAAAACCTACTCACAGTTTTAGCATACAAAGTCTGTGTCCTTTTTCGGACATAGGCTTGCAAATACTGCCCTGCACCTGATTTCAGGTTTTTATCCCTGACTTACAGTATTGCAGACACCTTGCAGGTGCACCCAATCTTCTTGAATAGCTTTGTCATCCTTTTCTCCCCTGAGAAACCAGAAGCTACCCTCAGTCTGACAGTACTTTTTTTTGTATTTTTTTGGGGAGGAAGTTAAACCACAGTGTAGGTCTGAGATGAACACCTTGCAGAAAAACATTTTTGAGCATTTCTTTTACCAGCGAAGCCAGTGATCTCCTCAAAAGCTACATAATTTTTGATGGCCAGATTAAGTTTTCATAGCTAATCTAAAACTACAGTGAACTTGTGGAGCATATGAATCTTGTAAGTTTTGTCCTTCTTCCTTAGTGTGCAGTGCCTGGAACTGTGTGATGAAGCTCGGCAGCCAGTGTAACTCTTGCTGGGACTAATACAGGTTAGCCCTTCACTTTCAGACACTGGGTCAGTCATGAAAAGGATCTAGTTCAGGATAAATAGCAGAGGAAAGAAGCGACACCACTTAATACCTAGATTGTCTTCAAAGGCCAAGCTAGAAATATTTATATGTTGTTCTGAAAAAAAATAACCCTACTCATACCCAAGCAAGTGGGCAGTATCAGGGTATTCACATGATGCAGTGGAAAGTGAGCCTATGTGTTTGTGGGTCCCAGGCCAGTGATAAGGAAGAGTTCGCCTTAGGAAAACAGTCAGGCCCGTTTTTATGAAGCCCAAAGCCATACCTTACAAGAGTGAGTTTTCTGCTTTGACAGGAAAATAGACTAGGAGATCGGGCCCTTCTTCCTTTCAGTTTAGCAGCAAAAATTTAGCCCTTCCACACAGGATTGCAGAATCATTTTTGCTGTAAAAGACTTCCAAGATCATTGAGTCCAGCCTTTGATAGATGTCCAACCTGAAAACAAGACCATGGCACTGAGTGCCACGTCCAGTCACTTCTTGAACACCTCCAGGGAAGGTGACTCCACTTGTGGGCAATCTGTTCCAATGCCTGACAACTCTTTCCATGAAGAAATTCCTCCTGAGAAGAATTCTTTCCGAGAAGAATTTACTTTATATTTCTGCAAAAGCCAGAACCCCAAATGTGCTGAAAGATTCAAGTGTTGCCTTGCTTATAAATAGGAATGATCAAATCTGCGTACTGGTAAAAAAAACCCCAAAAACAAACAAAAAAACCAGAAAGGAAGACAGACAAAAGAGGAAGTTAATAATACTAATGAAAAATCTATCCTAGCCAGTATGCATCTTCAGGAATTGGAATTTTTTATTTCTGCTCTGGGTAAGAAACTATACTATGCTATTTTATCTTTGCCATTCTCTTAAGGTCTTTGATAGATGTCATACTTTAAGAAAAATCATCAACAGTTTCAATTATTTATGAATGCTAGAGAAAACTCCATCAAACAAGACATGGAAGTCAGGCAGTAAGAAGAAGAACATAAAACTCTATGGTGGGTTAGTTCTTAGAGATTTTTTTAAATGATAACGATTTTTCTTGACAAGTTTAAAAGCATGTCACTTCAAAAAGGAGAGGCTAAACCAGGAGATACCAAATTCCTGATAATAAACATAATCTAAAGCAACTTCATAAAAATCTTCATTTAGCAACACTTGGATTCAACTTCTTGGTTGCAGAAAAACCCCACACTGATAGAGCTGACCCACTAGTAGAGCTGACTTTTTTTATGGTTTCTTAAAACTGACCTAATCAGTCCTTTCAGTCATTTGAGAATAAGACAGCTAGTGAGGGTGCTGTAAAGGGACTCTCCTTCTTATTTCTGTATTTTAGCTAATGCTTTTTACCTTATGGAATGAGGACCAGAGCTGTGCTGCTGGCAGCAGATTCAGGGAAGTGTTTTATCTCCCCGACTCCTTCCTCCTTCCACACCTCAAGGCCAACAGAGATTTCACCTCTCAGTACCATTCATTTAAGCATTTGCCTAGTTGATCTCTAGCCTTACAGATTGAGCTGGCTTGAAACAACCCTTTTCTTATAAAGAGGGTTTTTCAGTTGGGTCATTTCTCGGAGCTGATTAAGAGCCTGCATACCTCAACCTATTCAAAGCAGAACAAATGAAACCCAAACCCAGTGGCAGGGATCTCTGGCTGAGGCAGCAGTTAAAGGTGAGAACAAGCAGCTGTGGGGAGGTGAGAGGGTGTTTGTGTGTGGGTGGTGTCAATAAAATATCGATTCAGCTCAGCTGTAACCGGATTAGTTCCTCTGACCATACACATAGTGCTTATCTCCTACTCCATCATATCACCTGTACATGACTTCTTTAATTGAAGTAATGCATCTTTTGGGTCACTTGCCTTGTGTTAATACACAGTGGAAGACTTAAGTGAAGGAGAAGGGAGAGTCAGCTGTTGCATTTGTATTCACCTTCCTGATACAGGGCTGGAAAAATGTGGAGGCACGTCTCAGGCAAACATCAAAACAGCTATTATACAAATCTGGGAGAACATCAAAGTGAAAGCTCTCGTGTGCCCTGGTTGATTTCCATTGCAAATACAGAGCTAACTCATTTATTTTCCAGTTTGTGCTCATGATTATTTTAATTTAACATGTTTGTCCGGAGGCAGCCGTCATGTTGATGCCATGGTGCTGTGTCACACAAGCTGTGGCCTGAGACACCCCAGCTGGGCATCTCAGAATCATGAAATTTATTCATGCCTCATACAAAATGCATTGTACAGGAAAGCTTGCAGTGGTATTTTGCAAAACAGCAAAACCTGTTACTCTGGAATGTTACAGATATTTTAAGAATTCCACATGGGCTTATCTAGTCTACTTTTTTTTTCTGAAGATGGCCAGAATATACCTTTGTGGCTGATAGAAAAGTCTCAAGATGTACTTACTGGCATCAAGAGCAGATTGTCTGTAGATGCATTTGTATTTCTGCATGAGAAAAGCTAAAGAGGAGCTAGCTGCTGGGTTAGTGGGACCACCACTGGTGCCAAAGCTGACTGCTGACTGAAATTTTATTATAAGATCAGTTACAGGCCTGCTACAGAGCAGCAATTCCACAGAGTTTTGAAGAGGAGGTGTCAGCTGTAATTGTGAAGAACCATGCAAACACACCCTGGAACCACTCAGGAGAACAAAAAAACCCAAAAAACCAATCAGAAACAAAACTCCTTAGCTTTATAACCAGTGAATTTAGATTCAACTGTGGCTGTTGCAATCACCTCACAGGTTCAGGGAAATTAGGACTGGTAGGGACCTTAAAAACAGGTCACAGTTGGGAAGTTTTCTTAATGGTTATCCAGAACTTATCGTGCTGTTAGTTCAGTAAACTTTTGTCCTGTTTGTCAGGGAACAGTGACAGTGGGGCTGCTCCCAAGTGAGGATGAGCCAGGGGTCAAGGGTAACTGCAGCACAGGCAATGCCCTCACCACCTGTGGTCAGCAGAGCCAGAGGCTTGTGACAGCATCTGTCAGGAGCCCAAGCACAGGAGAGGGCATGAACAAGGGCCAGGGCCATCCAGGGGCAGCAGCAATGAGACAGGAGCCGAGGCTGAAGGCAGGATTGGAGACAAGGTGACGACATGAACCTGAGATCCACCAGGGAAGCCCTGTTAGAGAACAGGGGCAGGGGAGGCCTGTGGTGGGGTCCCAGGGAAGCAAGCTGGTCAGGACAATTAAGACCTGTTAGTGCTGACAGTGTCCTGACAGAATTGACAGTGGATGTGGTGATTAGTTATGCTTTTCTGTGGAAGATGAATCTGCTGGTTTTATCCTTCCTTCTGAAGTTGGACTCCTATGCTCATTGAAAGGAAAAAGAATTGTGGAAATGTACATTAAAAAGGTGTCTAAAATTATCCACTCAGTTCTTGTGTTTGGTGGTGTTGTGTCTCAATACAAGCCTGTGGAAGGATTTTGCTTCTGTGGGGTGGTGGTTGTTCTGGGTGGGATTTTTGTCTCTTGGCAAAAAATGAGAAATAAACTTCTTTTTTCCTTGAACCACTTGACTCAAAATTCAGATGTATGAACAAGTTCGAAAAGCAGTCCATGAAAATGATGAATAGTTTGAAGTGCTATTTCTTTTATCAAAACAATTAGGTTTTTTCCCAGAAGATATTACCAAACAATTTGAGTCCTTAGTGTGGGAAAATCAGGAAAAGTGCAACAACACGCACTACAACTGGCCACACTTTCAGTTAAGATGGTTAAATGTGGATGCTGAAAAGCTGCTAAGCAGAGGAATTTTCCATCTCCTTGCACTAATTTTGTGAGAATTTTCCTTTGCTATGCAAGCTATGTAAACAGTAAGATAGGTTTTTGTAAATAACCTTCACATCTGGTGTTTTTGTTAAGCTACATGGGACAAATAATCTGAAGTGAATGTCTGGTACTTCAGCTTATCTCCTCAGGACAGGTGTGGACACTGTCCAATGGTTTTTTGGAACTAGGATATATAAATGATATTGTAAAATTAATGAATAACGCATTCTCTCACTGGACTTGCATGCTGCTGCATCTCTGAATTCCTGCTAAAGACTGCCACAGTTAAAACCACAAACCTCTGTCATCTCCTTCCATTTATGCATCCAACTATTGTAGCATGAGGATTGTCGGTACTGTCTCTGAACAGGTCATCCTCCATTCCAGGACCTGGAATAGTTTTGTATTTTGGTTTATACAGTTACATAATTTATATAATTTGGTTTATATAATGGTTTTATATTTGCTCAACACTATCAAATGCTCGTGTGAAAACCATACCCTGAACTCTGATAATTACCTCACATCATCTTCCCAAGCTACAATGAGTTCAGCTTTACTTTCAGGCATTATCTACAAAAGATTTCAGAGAAGATAAAAGGGCTCTCTAAAGGCCGAAAATGTGGGTACAGTTATGTTGAACTGAATAGCAAAATGAGTAATACATGGCTTTTATATTTTTAAATATATTACAGTTAAATAAAAGACCCCAGAATTTCCAGTTTGCAGTGGTATCTTGAAATTTCCATTCCTCATTCAAAGCGTACACAAAGCTGTACCTATGCCCACTGTGGGGTATTTCACACACATTCTGTGAGTAGTGCAAACAGTGAGTTATTTAAAAACAAAGTATTTGTAGCTGTATACAGACAAAATGCACATACTTGGGAAACAGATCCATTTACAGTGCTAACACTTCACATACTTGACTATTTCCCACATTTCCTGCCATATGTTTTATTAAACCAGGAACTTTTGAACCTTTGTCCCTGTAGGGAATTTAATTTAATCAAGGCTCATTCACAGGAGCGACAGATACTATATCTTGTCTCAAAGTGCAGTCTAATTCTGCCTTGATGCTGCTGCATAATGGATGCATACTTTATACTCACATTCCAGAGTGTATTTTTCAGCTAATATACTGTTCCAGCACTGCAGAAAAATCATCTGAAAATTGAAATATGTGTCAGTCAAATGGTAGAGATTAATAAAAATTGCTGCCTGCATGAAAAACCTAAACTAGGTTTCTAGCAAGAAGATATTTTATTAGCAGAAATAAGAAGTTCTTTTCTGAATTCATTCTCACATGATAAATTAACTTCTCTTACAGTACAGCCATTAAATCATTTGAGGTTACCTTACCACAGTTCTCAACATTTGTGCCCTTGCTGAGCTTCCTTCAGTGCCCAGCAGCAGGAGCACTCAGCTAGCTGGAAATGGAAACGAGTTATTTATATAAAAATACTGAGCCACCTTTGAACTGATTAAAAGTCCCCCTGTACACTGCCTGCATAAAGGGTTGTCTGAGATGATCTCTTTTGTAAACCCCCCACCTCCTCTAGTTTGTATCTCGTGAGCTTTAAGACTGATAATATTTTGCAGGGACACTTTTCCAGCCCAGATTCCTCACCTATGCATTTCCTTTTTATTACAAAGCATTTGTATTTTGCCCAAAGCACTCATACCATAGAAGATTTTCACATCCCTGTAACTAAGGGGGAAAAAAAGAGGACAGAAAATAAGGTAATTAAATTCAGCTTTCCTTCTACAAAATTTTCATCAGCTGGGAGGGGGAAGAATGGATGGATTGGATGGATGGATGGATGGATGGATGGATGGATGGATGGGACAGGACACATTCCTTGTTTGTTGTCAGAGACTGAACTTTGGGGTTGCTTCCTTTGTCAGCAAGTGATCTTCAAACATTGTGATTCTGGTTTCTTTATAATATATTTGAGGAATTGAACGATTGATGATAAGCCTTCGGAAAACCATTCATAAGGAACGCATTTTCCTTACATATTGCAACCAGTCGATGTACATTATGAGCTAATAATGTCAGAATTGCCTGATACGTGATTTTTTTTCTCATTGCACATACTTCATCTTGGCCAAACTGCATTATTTGTTAAAATACTACTGTACTGTATCAGGACCTTGTTGTATGTGAAGACTGGAATGCAATTCAATGAAAAAAAACCCAAAAGTATAAAAGCATTTCCTTCCCCTGTCTCAGTATTAAACAAAAAGGATAAATGTTCATGAATGCTCAGACTAGCAAGAGGAAAGAGTGAGCATGAAGCTGGTTCAGCGTGATTACCAGTGATCTGATGATTCAGCCCAAACGGATTTGACTGTCTACAAATGCACAAAGCTCATGCTTTCTACCTCTTAAAAACCAGAGAAAAATTTCCTGTAACCATAACCTTTGTGTGTCCTCTCAGCAGGGGCTTCAAATCAAAAATGTAAGACCTGTCATGGGAGAAGCTTCCATATTGCTCCCAGTTCTACCTATAATAGTTGGGAATAATCCAGCTCTGCTTTAGAAGCACATGAAATACAGATGGGTCACCCTGGAAAGCAAGTCCTCCCAGCACAAAGTGTAGAAATGTGTTCAAAGCATTCAGTATTTTCTGCACTTCACTTGAGCAACTGACCTAGAACTGTCTTAAGAAGAAAGACCAACACGTGACTGACCAAAAATGACTTGTGTACAGATCTAATTACAGACTGCCAGTATCAAGGAAAGACAATGTTTAGTGTGGTCAAAGGGGCAATCCAAATAAAAAGGTGATACATGTTACTTAGGGGGTTTGCTCTACTAATAAACTAACCTGTATCACTCTACAATTTTTGCAAATGTGGTAATGTAAAGCACCACACAGTTTTAAGAAATACATTAGTACATGAAACAAACAAAGAGAGCCAATCTCTCGCTGAACTGATTTATTAACAAAACTAACAAACAGAACGATTAAGGTTCGTAACAGCGGGTTAGCTATTTCCCAGGGAGGAGGACCTAATCTGTGTTGGGTGTCTGGCCAGGGTTGGTTGGTCAGAGACCAAGATCTCTGAGGGAGTCAACTTTTATACCCTTTCCAGAAGCACCACCCCCTCTCCCGAGAGTCCTCTCCTTGGTGACACGCTGATTGGTTGGAGGTTGGCTCGCTCTCTAGATGGTTGGTCTTTTCGAATGAGGTGGTGTCAGTCCGTCGAGGGATTGGTGAAGTCTTGATCCAATCTGAGTCCTCGGGTCATCCCTTTATGGTAATTACATCTGACACTTTCCTTCCAGAAGGTTCCCCTGTCAATCAACTTGGAGCCTGCTATTACCACGTAGAACAAGTTACAAAGAACACCCAACAATAACTACCCCCCCCTTCCCTGAGCAAACATTCAAAGCAGGTTTTATAATAACGTCAAACTAATTAACCGTTAACCTTTTCAATGAACAAGTAACACATGTAACAGAGGACTACAAAAGTCAACCCTCACGGCCATTTATAAGAGTACATGTGAAATTTTGTGTGCCTTATGTATTTTTCTGAGTGTATAGGTCTACTGGGATAAAAAAAGATTTTTTTCCCTCTTGCATACTATATCAGATACCTAAAGGATCTGCAAAAGTTGAAGTGAAGAAGGTCATGGTAACAGCCAGTCCTGTTTTTGAGGATAAAGTGGACTGCAGCAGGAGTGATGAGAGGCACACAGGCGTCCCCATTAGCCAATTGTCCTGGTTTAAAAGACACATGTCTGCCAAGGAAGGTGGGAGCCTTCCTGCAATGGAAAGATGACCCCGTCCCTCCAAATTACTATAACTTTGAAATGATGGGGCTTCCAGGCAAAGATATGGGAAAAGAAATAAGTTCTTTACTAGAATATATATCTCTCTCTATATATATATAACAAGACAGACAAGCAACAACAACAACAAAAAATTACAGGGCTTTATCGCAATGTTACACTACTGTACAGAGAAGAGCTTTAAATTTTGTTATTACCGAAGTTTACATGTTCTGCTTATGAGCCTGTGCTGTCAAGTCCCTAAAAAGCATCTTTCTTTAAAGAGCTGAATTGCTGGGTTAAATTTGATGACTAAAAACACACAAGAACTAATTCAGCAGCAGCATTTTGATGCCAAACTGAGGTGCATAAAGGATATAAACCAGTGTTTTTAAAATTTATTTCAGTTACGTATCAAAACGTACAACTCTGTGAAGCAAGGATTCCATATTCTAAACTAATAAGGCTCAGAAGCAGAAAAAGACTCCATCAGCTACTGGTCCCACACATGCTATATGGCCAAAAAGGAAAAAACAGTTTCTGAAATACTGTATAAAAATTCATTGAACAGCTCTTCAGTCTAACTACAGTAACTTCCAGAAAGAAACTCTGGCTTGGAGTTGAGCAATACTTCATGTTGTGCATTCACTCATAAGGAAATGAAGCTTTTACATTTCTAGCCAGGCTAATTTTGATAGCTACAATGGTACTGGTAAAATGTGACATGTCTTAACTAAGTGTATCATACATTCTTTTTTATTGAATTAGAAACTGAAGCAATACATATAAGCCACCATTCTGAAAATATCTATGCAAAGACTCAAAATATATATGTATAATTAGTCTCTGATACCAGTTGAACGTATGCACACTGCTTGTAGAATCAGGGCCTTAACTCACATTAGTCACCACTCTTTAGTGGTGTAGAAGCCAGTTGAATAAACACACGAAAATATCTAATGTGGTTTTCCCCACATTTGTGCTTTCTCTTTATTGACAAAAGGCATTCCAGTTAAAAAAGCATATTAAGTAATAGTAGTAACCAAGTTCATTCTGCAAATATTGCAGCACTGCATATTGCACAGATGCAAATTGTTACCTTGTGTTCATAGAGCTCGCTGAAATTCACAATTTTCAGCAGTAGCTTTTTACCTGCCTGAAAGTTCCTTGTCAGAAACCTTACATTTCCAACAGGAACACCAACAGTGCTGCAGTGCATTTATAACACCTGCTTTGCAACGTGTGTTAGCTAACTCTTCTAAACATTTCCTTTGCATTTCTGGATTTGGGCCTCTGTCTTCTGGCCCCGTGTTGAAACTTGCAGGTGGCCCATGAGTGAGACAGGCAGAGGAGGTTTTTACGACCTGCTTGCTCTTCCACTGCACCGCTCTGCACCCACACCTAGGATGTGTTATAAATGTTTTTAAGGCCTTATGGTGGGTATCATACTGTTGCATTCCACTGTAAGGGAATCGCAAGGGATTTTTCATAACAGGTATCTTGGAAGAAATAAAGTGCAAACGCAGCAAATATTGTATCTGAGAGCTGTTATTGATAAAGAAAGGTGAGTGTTCCTACCGAAGAGGGACAGAAAAGAGAGAAGAGAAGGTAAAAGAGAGACGGAGAGAGAAACAAGACAGGGACAGAGCATTGCCGCTAGAACCCTGGGGCGCCCTGTCGGCGGCTGCTGGAGCGTGTGTGCTGCGAGCCCCGGCGAGCCTGCGCGGCTCCTGTGAGCGGCTGGGAGCGACTTCCAAACAGCAGCAGGCTGCGTGTCTCCCCCATCGGCGGACGGTGGCTGCGGGCTGGCTGCTGCGGGCTGGTGCTGGACAACGCAGGAAAAGCGGCCGTGAGTGGCGACGGCGGCAGTCGGTGGCGAAGCAGGTTGCCACAGGCACGGGCAGGCCGCGTCGGCATAAGCAGAGAAACGGCGGAGCAGGTTGTCGCAGCGATGGGCTGTCTCGGGGAAGCAGCAAAGCAGGGCACACGGACAGGTGTGGACAGGAAAGACAGGCAGGGAAGAAGCAGGACCACAGGGAGAAGAGGCGAGTGGGGGTGGCTGAATGAGCTGGACCTCCAGGTGAGCCCCGGCTCCCTTCAAGAAGCCAAAACGGCGGGTACGCGGTTGTGGCGCAGTTAACTGCTTTCATGGGAAACTTTTCCCAGGCAACAGGAGTTTCTTTGCCTCTAAGGGGAGTTGCTTGCAGCCCACTGGTGGAAGTTTTCTCTCCGCTGATCGGCTGTCAGGCGAAGTCTCCCCAGAGACAGAGCTTCCCTCCATTCTCTAAAGGGGTTGTCTGCTTAGAGACCCTAATGCCAGTGGTCTCCTCTCCCTACACATGNCTCCCTTCAAGAAGCCAAAACGGCGGGTACGCGGTTGTGGCGCAGTTAACTGCTTTCATGGGAAACTTTTCCCAGGCAACAGGAGTTTCTTTGCCTCTAAGGGGAGTTGCTTGCAGCCCACTGGTGGAAGTTTTCTCTCCGCTGATCGGCTGTCAGGCGAAGTCTCCCCAGAGACAGAGCTTCCCTCCATTCTCTAAAGGGGTTGTCTGCTTAGAGACCCTAATGCCAGTGGTCTCCTCTCCCTACACATGTCCTAGCTGCCTCCTGCACGTGGCACTTTTTAAGGCTCCCCGCATGTGTACAGGAATAGTAATTTTTCACCCCATGTCAGAAAATGGATTTATGATATTGAACCTGGACAATGTTGAGGCATAAATAAAAATTAAATTGGTTCCTCACACGTACCTGTTCTCAGTGTCATCATCATCATCTTCTTCCTTCTCCATTGGGATAGTCCTTGATGTATCCTCTCCTTCATCTCAGAGAAGAGGTCTGGCGGGGGTGCTGCTCTGGCTCCAGGTGCTCTTCCACGCTGCTGCTCCTGGGGAGGGGAAACTTCCCCAGGCACCCACGTGGCCTGGGCTGGTTTCTTGGTGCTGACAGCCAGCAAAGTCTCAGTCCATGGAGCAGCCAGGACTCTCTTCCTCTTTTGCAAGCAGCGGGCTCTCAAGCTGGTGGCAGGAAGAGCTCCACGGCAGTGTTGAAAACCACTGTGCAGGAGAGGTCCAAGGTGAAGAAGCACCACACAACTGTCCCTGCTCCCAACCAGGCAAAACGTGCCCACTCCCAGCCCAGATACTGCCAAAACTATCCCACTTCTCCCCACCCCTGCCCCAGAACCATTCCAATGGAGTGCCAGGGCACTTGGCCACATCTCGTCTCTTGATTGCTGTCCATTAACCATCTCCCTGCCAACAAGTAGGAAGAAAATTCCCCGAGAAAAAGAAAAAAAATCCTAACCCCCAACACCAGTCCACCACTGAAACTTAGGCCTACAACCCTCTTTTATAATGAAAATTGGTTTTTCCCCTTTCTACACCTCAGTCTAGGAGTGCTTGTAGAAAAGCTGTCATCCAGGAGGCGATGATGAGAGCAGTCCAGTGGATTAAAATAGAGTGCAAGGGAGTGGTTTCTGGTGCTTTTACGGCAGTAGCAGTCAAAGCTGGCGTAGTGGTTATCTTTCACTGGAGAAAACCGTATTAAGAAATTGAGAAAAAGAAAAGCTGAAATCAGGTTTGCTGTCTCTCAATGACTCTGTCTGCTGTGCTTGTATTACTTTCTGTGATAATGCTGCATTCACAGCTTGCTCACTCTTGTGGAAACTTCTGGCACCGTATAACAAGCAGTCCCAAAGCATCAAATGCAGACTTCACTTTATGCTGTAATCTAATTTACCTTCTTTTTAGTGATCAAGTCTTCAGAGGATCCATGGGAAAAGCCCTCAAAGTCTCTTAGAAGCACAGCACAATTATTCTTCACTAGGCTTCAAAAAACGCAAAGTACATTTTCTGCAATTTATTCAAAGCATTTTAGATCCTTTTTTTCCTTCTCTGCCCCCATAGGTTAGGTGTGCCTTCCATTCCTAATGAAGTATTAAGCTGGGCATAAGCTTAGCATATTAAGGTAATGATGGGGCAATGAAGAATTGCTGTTATTCCTGCTTTGAATGGGGAGATGAGGCCTGCTAGGGTAAAGTTAGTAGTTTTGGAAATGCTTGAGACCCAGAAAACTCATGATCTGAAAACCCAGTGAGAAGCCATGGGAATGGCAGTGTACTTTGTTGCCAACTAAAATTTACTTGAGAAATCTCACGTAATTTAAGGTAGGTTTCAATTTTCTTATTGGATGGAATTAACCGTAATGAGAATTTTCATGACAACAAATGAGACTGAACACAGGTTACTGCCAGAGTCCTGTGTCTCTGCACATCCACCCAGAGATGCCATCTGCTAGAATATAAGAAAGAAGAAAAGGATGCAAAATATTAGGAATCCAGTTGAAGAATCATCGTGTAAAGACTGTATTTATAATGGGGTTTTTTTTAATATTATTTAATCATCATTGAACTTGAAAGAAAAATTCTGTTTTACACTTACTTTGTCTTTGCATTTTCAGATTTTCCAATACTTCTACTCAGATGAGCAATTGCATATAGCTACCCTGGCAGGAAATGAAAGAGGAGATAGCACAGGTACAATACAAGAAAGCAAATGTGCAGGAATACTGCTGAAGATTATGTTTCCCAGTGCTTCAGCATTTGAGGCAAGGAGGAAAAAAGATACAGTGAGAACTAGCTGTTCCTACTCCATTTTTCTAACCAAACTGTGCCCTCCAGCCACTAGAACATCCTCTGCTCTGCAATTCACTCTTAGTTTACTCACAAAGCATTTGGATGTAATGAATAAGGAGAGACATTTCAGTAAGCGTGATTGACAAACACAGACAGATCTTGCTGTCTGCCAAATTCACTTTGTGCCCTGCAACTCAGAAGTGGCCAGAGCTGTGTGGTGGAGAATAAAGTCTCCACATGAGAAATTATCACAGGCACAGAACTGGCAGCTCCAGACATTCGGAAATCACAGCTCGAGCCTCAGAGCAGTGCCACAGGGCTTTAAAAAGTATGAAACATACTTAGAGTAATATATTCTGTATTTTTGCATTTATGCTCTGGATTTGGAGACTTCTTTTTTTTCTTTCCTTTTTTTTTTTTCCCCCTTAAATAAAAGCAGACATTCTTTTGAAATTTTATGGTCTGGCAGCTGGTCTCTGCAAATACTTCCAGAAACTGCAAGTCTTGGGATAAATTTGCAAGAGTTGTCAATACATTTGGTACAATGAAGGCTGCACCCTGCACAGGAAATTCCCTATCTGGTGTAAGATAGATAGAAGGCTGGTAACAGGAATATCAGACTAAGATGGAATATGTCAGAGAAAAATAAGAGAATATGAACTGAACTGCTTTGGCTCCTCTTCTTGACATGAGCACAGGTTCTGTCTCCTAAACCCTGTAACTCAGAGAGGTCTTTCACAGGGGAGGGCCTTTCTCCACCAGATCAGGCTTTTGCCATCTGTCTTGGTCTCTCTTTTCCCCACCTCTGTGCAGTCCAAACAGGAAGGGACAATGTAAAAGCCACTGACACGTTACTAAATGAAAAATGTTCAGGAGAGGTCAGGAACGAAATCTCAGGGCTGTTTATGGTTGCTTGATTGCTGCCTGTGTAGCAAATAAGGCAACCATTCAAAGGTCACCGTGTCTCATCCTATTACATCAGTGCCCTTTCAAAGTACATTGTGTCCCTTCAAGTTGTGTCACATCGAGAGCTGGTTGAGTGCTTCATTGTGATTGATATTCATTGCTAATTTAACTTTCTGCTACTGGTACATTACTTGTGAACCGATTCTTGTTCCTGGAAGCACATTTGCTATTTGCAAGAGTGTTTGAGCAATTTCCCGACGCTCCATTTGATTGTTCATGTTGTTGGGAGAGTCACATAAAACAAGTGATTCGTTCCCCTTCTTTATCAGATGACACTTCTTTTTTAGTAGCAAAAGAATAAGATTACTAAAGCATGTATGTATTTGTTGATTCCTAGTACAGCTGTAATCTCCTTAAAACCAAACTAGAAAAAATAAACAAGCAAAGAACAAAAAAAGCCCCAGTAAAAAGAGCCAGAAACTTTGTCAAAGAAGCTGACAATGAGCATGAACTTGTGGGATTTAAAATGTTGACTATACTTTCAGTACGGGCTTTTAAGCTGGGGTATTTTTTGCATTACAAACCCAGTTAAAAGTTAAATCCCTCAAATGCTGTGTGGAGAGTAAAACTCGGAATTCTCCGCTAGAGGACTCTCTTTTCTTTGAAATGACACGCTTAGCTCTCGCATAAAGACTTTGGGACCCTGTCCTTCGGTCCTTGCTGTCGGAATGGTTACTTTATAAAATGTGCAAATGAGGTCAATGCTGAGGGACTCGTGTGAAGTCTCAAATGTTCCGTCTTTAGCTTTAAATGGAAAGCAGATTTGTAAAGCAGCATCCAAATCAATTAACCAAGCTGTGAGATTGCACTGAAGTGCATGGAAAATCTCACTCTGTTTTGACACGTGCGTAATATTTTATACATACTGTTGCACTCTAGAACATATCTGCACCTTTTTCTATCATTCTGCTCTGGTTTTGACACATTCACACTCAAAAGTTTACCAAACATGATTCTCACCTGTGACCACATTGTTTCATTTTGACTTTAGTGGGTGTGGGAATTTGTTAGTGCTTTATATAGATTATTGAAACACCAGGGAAATGAAGTTTTGCTTTATCTTAGCATCCATTTTCATGTTAACCTGCCCCATTTAATGGGGAAATGCTAATGAAAGGGCTAATGTCCCCCATCAATCTGCCTTTACCTGGCTGTGTGTTCCCTCTGCCTTTCCTCCAACAGATATAATGATTGTGTGGCTGCAGGGTGAGCTGAATTAATCACCTGGCTCGACCCGAACAAAGCGCGCTGAAACTGGTGCCACAGCACTGGGTCCTCTGCCAGGGAGCTGGGGGTACCATGGGACTGGCTGAGAGGGCAGGGCAGGATCAGGACATGCTGCAGATTAGGTGCAACATGATATGGCAGATTTTCAGGCCACTAAAAATGTCATGCAAACACCACTTTGGTTTTTGCTTGTTTTGTTTCTGAAAAGGGAGTTAGGTCACATCCAGGCTCCCGATCTGCGATGTTGGATTCATGCACTTTCCCGGAGTTCACTGGGTTCACAGCTGTTTGGTTTTGCGCAGCTACAGAACAGGTGGCCTGAGAGAATTAGACCAATAAAAGATGCGTTAGCAAACTTGGGTTTGCTCTTTTTTTTCATTCCTCCCGATGAACATTATAGTCACGTGGCTGTTCCCTATGACACTACAAACTCCAGTACTCAGGGGGTGCAGTCGTTGCAAATTATGAAGCCAATACATTGTGAATCCATCAGTTTGTGCAAACAGTCTCTAAGCACTTATTGAATAGCACAGAGACTCGACTGAGCAATGCCTGCTGTATATATGCAAGTTATAACACTTTCTTACGTACATCTCTGGGACATTTATGTTAAAGCCAGATCCCGTCTCACTAATATGGGCTAAAGTCACAAACACAGTGTGATGGTTGGATGTTTTTCCTGTGTCTAACAGATTTGTTACCATGTCCTTACTGCAATTAATGAGAAAGGAATGATAATTGTTGCAATAAGACATATGAAATACAGCAACAAAAATGATGGTTTAGCATTCTGTATATTTTTTGTCTTTCAAGAGTGATATTTCATATTTGTATACAAGAATTTTATAGTTGTTTATGCCTTCAGTAGCATAATAAAATATGTAAAATATTTACTGCTAAACATGATTTTCTGGCTTTTTTCTTGTAATTGCTTTTGAAAAATACTGATAAAAAACAAAGAGATCTTCAAAAGGCAGACCTAAGCTTAGAGAAAGCAAACTATTACTCATACCTTGCAATACTGATTAAGTAACTTGTCTTTCTTCTTGATGAACTTAAGAAGAGGATATCTTTCATTGTTAAAAGTCAGGCTGATCACCTTAGTGTTAATTACCTGATGCTGGATGACGTAGAGGGTCTGTACAATGGGCACAGCTTAGAAAGGGATGCTCCAATGGATAAACTCAAGGAAGTCAGAGAATAAAAGAGTGCACACTTCCAGAGAACAACACAATCCAATTGCAAAGCTCCTTCAGTGAGGTTCAAACTTAAGAGCTAAATTCTGTTATCTGCCTACTTGCATATGAACAAATATAATTTTAGCTGGATATAGCCAAAGTTCCTGAGTGTTAATTTGAGGCAGCAATAATCAGAATGAATTAATATAAAGCAAACAAAAAAGACATGATAAACCATTCAGTGTTGTCAAAATACAGTTTTAAACTAGCTAGTGAGCATGTATTCAGTATTTCAGAGTCTTCTCAGACAATGTCTGCCAAGCATGGATGGTAATTTTATTAAGGAATAAAAACCAAATGATTCAGGAAGTATAAAGAAATTACTGAAGTCAGAGGAGCAGGAAGAACTATCAGTGGTTTAACAGGGACCTAAAAAAATAGATACAGTCACAAAAAATATAAGTAGAGCTTAATGGCAGTATTTTGAAAGAAACTACATATTTTCTTAAACAAACAGATAAAGTTGAATAAAATGCAGATGCTTTTGGACTTGTCATCCCTCAAGGCCAAATCTTAAAGCATAATTCCCAGAACATTATCTGACTTAATAAATGTTACATCCTCTCCCTTTCCTCACATGTATCCTTAGATCATGGTTGTAGACAACACTAGTCCTACTTTGGCAAAATATTATACAGTAGAACAAAGATGTCTTCTACAGTGATAGGTATCAGAATGAAAATGAGAGTACACAGTCTTGCAGAAAGGTAGTTCAGTCATGGAGATTTTAATTCATTTTTTGTGGTTCATTTCCTCTTCTTGCAATGAAAGCATCTTTCTTTCTGCCAGGCACATGCAAAGGTGGCAAATGAAGTCCTTTCCTGGTCATGGTAAGTGGAAAGGTCCCGTTTTCCAGGTGAAAATGTCAAATCTTCCTTTTCCTTTGGAAGCGAAGGTCGGTGTCTAGTCTCAGCTGCCTTAAGGTCTACAAAGTTAAACCAAAACCAATGGCGAAGCACAATTATGTCATCTAACAGTAGTTACCCACACAGGGTCAGCTTTTTGCTGTTGGGTGTCAGATTCAAAATCTTGGTCTTATTCCAATATACCAGGACTGTGGTTGGCACTTTTAAGTCTGTGGCACAGCAGTGTTCAGATCAAGGCTTTCGCCAAGAGTCCACCAGCCGTGTAGAGTCAAATGCCCCAGAGGCTGTGAACCATCATATCCCTTCATAACCTTCTTCTCCAAGTACATTTTTTGACCACCGCCCCTGCCCCACATAAATTTACAACAACATATACACTAATAAAGGCTTTAAAAGCAATCCTGCTTCCCTATCTTGCTCTCATAAAAAGAATTCTCTTTACCAAAGGTTTTTTCTACACAGGCTCTCTTCCTGGGGGCAGGGTGAGAGGAGAAGGATGTGCCAGATGTTGGCTGCTGCGGCTGCTGCACTGTCAGAGAGCACTCGGGCACTCTGGTGATGGGCACTGCAAGTCAGCATGGAGGAGCAGAGGTGCATCCACGTAACACCAGAAGCAGTCAGTGTGACAAGTGGGTTCAGCTCATTTGCTGCACCTTGCTGAAGCCTTTTGTCCCCTCGCCAAGCCACGCCATTTGTCCAGGCCGGCTGTTGGCAGTGGGACGGGGAAACACACAGGGTGAGCACTCTTTCACAGAATGTGCACTCTGTCTTGCGTGTCCTAGAGCACTCAAGGGATTAAACAATAGGAATCACAGGCAGAATTAGCATTTTAATGGGGAACAATGAGTTTGAAAATTCCCATAATTTGGCCTTTGAGCACCATCTAAAAAACCTGCAGGCACAGGGGGAAGGAGACAGAGAGACGGAGAATGTGCTCTGCCCAGACTTACGAGAAATCCAGGCTGTGTTTTAATGAGGGCTGGGTTGAAGTAAGTCAGTGCAGCTGACCTTGCTGGAGACACATTTTCCTCACGCTAAATCCTGACATTTCAGACCTGCTTTCACACGTTCCATGAATAGATGTCATTACTCATTATCACATTTATCACTACAAGTCTAAAACAATGAGGTGTCACCAAGGGGAAGGATTAAAATAGGCTTTAAAACTTTCCCTCCCACACCTTCCCAGGAAGTACCTGGCAGAGGTCATCATATGGCCATGTGCTCTAAGAGGGGAAACAGAAGCCAAGCTTCTGATACAAAAAACTGTTCCTCAGAGATGTTATTTTGCTAAACCCAAAACTTTCCATTATCCTGTTCCCTTCCAGACTAACAGAAGACATTGAGAAGAGCTTGGAGAGATAATAGCCAGTTCTGTCCTGTACTGGGGGTTTATTCTCTGCTTCACTGCAGGTAGCATCTAGTACACAGTGCAGATCTTTCCTGCTTTTTGAGGTTTTCATTGGTGGCAATAAAGTACATTACAGAGAATAACTTAACCATCAAATTCTGAACCTACTTGTGGCAACTGTCATGGGATAGCAATGGTGAGCAGAAAATGGCCCAGTTACACAAGCAGGGAGAAGGTGAATACTCATCATGCAAAACTAGAGAGGCTGAAATTCTCTCCTCACATAAGTCACTCACTAAGCCTGAAAACAGTCCAGACACCTTCCTTCCAGGCAGAGGTGATGATTGGAGCAGATCATGGGAGTCCTGCCCCATGTGTCACTTTCCTCTGCTCTGCCAGAATGGCTCTATCCATTGCCCCACAAGTGCCCAGATCCTGGAAAATAAGTTTTGAAAAGACCTTTCTTTTTTTTTCCTTTTACTGTTCAGGTTTTATTGTTTGTTCGTTTTAGGTTGGGTTTTTAAGCCCTGTCAGTTCTTAAGGCTGCTTCCCAACATGACCAGATGCAGAGTGGTGCCAGCACACAGGGAGGAGGAAAAGAAATGAGCAGGAACTAAGAGAAAAAAAAAGGTGATTAAGAAAATACAGGGAGGTATTGCTGTTCATGTAGTTCCAGTAGCGACTCCTAAGCCTATTCCACAATCCTAAATCTTGTGATAAACACTGTGTGCTAGGAATGGGAATCATGCCTTAGGAACTGTTTTAATAATTTTCTCTTTTTTTAATAGAAAGAAAACTGGCCTCTCACAAATAGTAAATCCTGCTATTTGCAAATGAACTTTAAAAAAATGCATCAGTTAATAGAATTCTCTGTCATTTAGCCAAATGCAAACTCAGGTGAATAAGATTGCCAATTATCAGTATAATTTTGAAAGAAAGGTATTCAGAACTAATTGTATGCTTCACTTGGATAGGCAGTCTATCAATTTGTGTTTGCAGTGCTATCTTCTATCCAACTGACAGTATTATGGCTTCTTTTTTGCTTTTTTTAATGGAATTTTTCTCATTTGAAAAAAATCAAAGCCTTAGTAGAAGAAAATCCAGCCTCTCCAAACTAAATCTGTTGGTTTTTGATCCCTCTCCATCATGACCAACAGAACAGTCAGGAGGATGGGTAAACTTAATTTTTTTTGACGATGGTTGGAAAATCAGGAGTTCTGCACACATGTATAGTCACAGAACCATAGCATAGAATGGCCTGGGTTGGAAGGTTCCTTAAAGATTATCTAGTCCCCTCCCCTGTGCCGTGGGCTGGGACAGCTTTCACAAGACCATGGTGATTAGAGCCCCTACCAGCCTTTCCTCATCCTGGTGGGGAAATTGCTTCTCGTTTATTTTGGTGATGCAAGAAGCCTGATCATACATCAGAGTGAGAGAAGAGAGAATAAGAAGAGAGAGAGAGAGAGAGAGAGAATAACCTTGCCTTTGCTCACGTACTCCTCAGGTGCAAGCCTAAAATCCACAGAGCACTGACGGATCTATTTTGCTTCCTCTCGCCGTTTCATTACTCAAGTGATAAAGTGCTGTCTGCCATACTGACAGCAGAAGGGGACCTAAAACAGGTCGTGTGATACAGCCTGTGATGCAAAAAGCTTTCTCTGGGAATGGATAATGCCCACACACATGCAGAATAGCGTATTCACTTCTGTATTATTTTATGGCATAAAATATCAAACACAGATGCCACTGTGTAGACCAAACAAAAGCAGACATTGCCTGATTTTGCAAACAGTTTGATTTCCATCTACTGATCACAGATTCTGAGATTTAAAAGGCCAGAGGGACCATCGTGATCGCTTTGTCTAACCTCTTGTATCACATAGGCCAGAGAATCTCACCCATTAATTTCTGCCCCGAGACCATAACCTGTGCTTGTGTGAATATAATTCTTTTAGAGACAGATTTTTTTTTCAGTGCCCAGGCCCATGACTCCAAGTAAAAAAGAACTGGGAAAATTTGTGCAAATGCTGTAACTGTCTGCTGGTTGTTTTTTTACTTGTTTGTTTGTTTTCTGGGCTTTTTAAAAACTTCTGAATGCTTTTGCTATCTTCTCTGACAAATCAAGTTCTGCTCTGTCAGCAGGTAAAAGCACAGCAATACTTGTGTCCCCAACACTCACCTAACCCCTGATCCCTCCAATGAATGTGCCAGGTTTGGTGGCAGGTTCTGGAATACAGAGAGTTTTCAGCTCCAAACTGGACAGACAAGTTAATTCCCTTCACATGGTCCACTGAACAGCCATCAGGTGGTGATAAATTTCAGCTGCTGGTCACCTGTGCCGGGTTCGCTTTTGTAATTGTAACTGAAATATTGTAATGTTCTACTCTGAGCTTTATTATTGGTACTTTAGAGCAATTCATTTCCCCCTTTTAAACTGTAAGCAGAATTTACCATGCGATGTATTTGATAAAATAGAATGAAGCTGTAATTTAGCATAAGACACGGTATACTTATGTTGTTTCACAGAAGTATCAAGAATAGTTAGCCCCTGCCTTTAAAAGTTTAAAATCAAAACTGTGCAGAATATGCCATGGTAAAGATCTTGCGGTATATTATCCAAAATAACTCTAAAGATAACTTGTATCACTGCGCTTTGCTACCTTCCTTGCATTTCCTGTAAATTAACCTTTAGTTTCCAACTGTTAATCTATGGAACTGCAATGTGCAGTATAAATGGGACCTTTTAAAAATAGCACAGTAATATAATGAATTAAAATGACAGTAAAGAAAAAAAAATCTTACCATTGTGCCAGAAATCAGCTCAATATGCTGGCTTAGTCTTTTTTAAATGAAATTGAATTGATGAAGTTAAATGCAGTTCTTGCACAGAAAAAACCTGTGTATGATAAATATTTATGGGGTCAGCACTTTAGAAGTAACATATATTCACCATATATCTGTATGATCAAAACTTGGGGTATCTTTATTATTTTTATTAAAGATGCAAGCAAGTATAAGATTGTAGTGAATGAACAGTAGAAAAATTGTGTCCCATATAAAGCCATATTTATGATAACAGTTTGGTCTTACCCCTTTTGCCTGAAAGTTTACTTAATTTTCAAGGATGTGACTTAATTAGATCTAGAAATGATCATCAGAGTTGTTATCTTCGCTGATAATTTTTTTGTGTGTGTATTTTACACAAAACGTGTACTACAGCCATTCATTTGCACATGGGAGAATTCAAAAAGGTGATTTTTTTTTTTTATGTTCTCAGCCCTCTGGTACTCAGCTCTCAGCCCACGATTTTGTCTGAAGACTTCTCTCAAGGCCACGTTTCCAGTGCTTCTTTAAGCTGTCTCTGTATGGTCTGCTGCTTCTTTTTCAGTTTCCCTTCCTCTCCTTCACTAAAATGTTACTCAGCAAAACCTTCCTGACCACTGCTGCTTTTGTTTTTGAGGAGCAGCAGGCCACAGTATTTTGCTTAATTATCTTCTTATGCAGCATTTTATTTCCATGTTGGAAAGCAAATATTTTTTTTCAACCACTTTTTTCAGTGTCACACCTGAACATTTTCATTGAAGCATGAGAGACTCTATATTTTTAACCTTTGTACACTACTTTTATATTGGGCTCATAAAAGGCACCGGAGAAAAGATAAATGAGAGGGCTCTGGAAAACATGGCACGAAGCAAATACCTCACAGAATCTAACACAGCACTTTTTTCCGTACCTACCAATGGTTTCACTCTCCCAATTAATTGTTATCTAATTATGTTAGCAAAAACATAATTGCTCAGAGCCATCTAATATCAATGCTCACAGGCATGGGTATGAGGCCTCACAAATCCTAATGACTTCTTGTCAGGCCATAGAATGGAGCCTTTGACTATGGGTGCTGTATATATGCCTAGATGGGTTTCTTTACTACTTGAATCTTCCAAAGGATTTAGTTTCATGCATGTCACAGCTGTACAGCCCAGGTGCAGATGTTGCAACTGGGCTCTGATGCTGCAGTGAGTTCAAGTCCACAAACTTTGACAGAATCAGGGAAACATTCCCAGGGGGAAAAAAAAGGTGTGGGAGGACCTTTCTCTTGTGAAGGGGTTCAGGGATCTGTCTCTGGTGGACAGGGGGGAACTGTTCATAGTAATTAGCAAGATACTCTAAATTGCTGTCCAAAGATGGTGTTAATTACCTCAATCAACTAAAATTGAGTCTCTAAACTTCCATACTTGCAAAGGTCTCATTTTGGATCACTGAAGCAGTAGTAACTAAATAACTGCTTCTCCTAAAAGTCAATGTTGGATGGAATTAATCTAAATTTAACTTCCTAAAAACCAATTGTCTATTCTATACCTGTGCTCAGCAGAAAAGAAAGCTTCCTCAGTAAGGATTGGCTGTAGTGCCTGTAACACTCCCTTATAGCCTAGAGCCTTCCAATCTAGATTCCTGTGTACAGGATGATGAGTTGTACTTCAGCACTGGTATTTCCATGGCAGCCACAGAAACCAGCTTGATTGGGTACCATAAGCAGTCTGACAGTGGTCTAAACGTGATGCATGTTTCTGGTGTCCTGAATTGGGACAATAAATTTTACTTGCCTTGGATTTGAGACTTTGCACGGGAGCGCGGTGGCTTGCGCCACTCCAGTTTGTTACAATGGCAGAGAATGATTCTGCAGTCTGTATTGATCTGAGCACATTGCTTTGATTTTCATTGCTACTTGCTTTATCTGAGGTAACAGCTAGCTTAGGAATAACAGGCAGCTGCTGGCAAAAGCTAGGAGGAATACGTCACAGTATTTGTTATTCTGTTCATACTGCTTCATGTGACTGATTGTGATTTTGCTGATATTTTTGGGCTAAATTTTTTTTAGTATTAAAATGCTTCATCTGCCAGAAGGCTTTTCTCCATGTTCTCGCAACAGCTCTGAAGTTATTTGTTTGTAATCATAAGAATTGGTAAAAAGAGGAGGGCAGCAGGCATCAGGGCTGATATGGGAAGTGTCAGTCAGCTTTTGGATCATCATTTGCTACGACAGCAGTGGGAAAGAAGAAGAATGGCAGTCACAAATTTATTTTAATGTGTCCTGCAACCTTGTGATTGATTAGAGGAAAAACAGATTGTTTCATCCTTTTTCCACAATTGGATTTTCTGGTTAAATCCAGAACTGCCGAAGTGTAATAAAACACTCTCATGAAAACAGTAATCTCCCTAAATCTTCAAATTTCCCCCACCCCGCCTCCCCACCTCATTTCATACACAAACATGGAACAAAATGATGCATAAAAGCAGCAAAACTGATTACCATCAGCAGAGTTTCCTTTTTAATGTATTAGACCTTTAATCTTTTCTTAAGTATTGGCCATTAAAATTATTAAACTACTTCCCCTCCTCCTGCCAATGTATATTTTTTGAATGAATTGACCAAGGTATTTAAAGAATGTTACTGCATTTTTTCCGCAGCTCTCCTGGTGTGTTTTGTAGTGTGAATTTTGCATTGTTTCATGAAGGCATCTCACGGCTTTCTGTAGAGCCAGTGGCTCCTGTAAGCTGCTGGAACTGCTTCTCCCCTCAGTTCTTACCAGGAGCCGTGGGGGTCAGGGAGGTTCCCTGGGCAGCAGTGAGCAGGCAGAAAGGCTGCTCTCTCTGCTGGAATCTGCTGGGAATGGGTATGCAGGTGTTCCACAGCCACCTTCTACTTCTCCTTCAGACTCATGAATTGAATGAACATTGGTCTGAAGACAGCCCACTACCAGTCAGTTAACTCCTGGCTAAATAAACATTATGACAGGGAATAATGTCGTTGTTTACTCACCTCCAAAAGCACTGCTGGCTCCATAGGGGTGGTAGCAAACCGCAGCAGGTTAGACAGGTAATTTTCTTTACAGGATAACTAAAATAACTGGGAAAGTTATTCCAGTGTGACACAGGGTCTCAGAAAACCCTTCTGACACGTCTCAGGGAGCAACTGGCTTTTCAGAAGGGTGCAGGACCTGCTTTCTGAATATCACACTGCCTGAAGGAATCTCTGTGATAGAGCTACCCCAAATAATTTCTACCTTTTGAAAACACTGATCACTGATAAACTTAGAACTATTGATCGCAAATTAAGTGTTACTCTGTATGTATGTGAGGTCAGTGTTCTCACACTAGGCTTTAGAACAAATGACAAGCCTTTCTGCAGCTCTTGATTTAGTATAAATCTAGTCTGACAGAAATTAGTAATTCAGTCTTGAAGTATGAATCATGGAAAATGAGCAAGATAAGTTCTTTCACTAAATAAGCCACACTGACCACAATGAGTTCTGCTCTACACCGTCTGCTCTCCCTGGAGAGTGGTGACTAAGAACTGGGTGCTGTGGGAAAAATGTTTGGGTGTAGCAGCTGAGTTTCTGGATGTTGTGATCTGATCTTGTGAACACTTCAGCAAATGAGTAACTACCCACACTGGAGCAATCCTACTGAACAGAAGCCACTTCTTCCTTACGTGTTTGCAAATAAGCGCTCAGCTTTCTCTACAAACAAAATTTAGTCATTTCTTTGCATTTGTGACTGTCAGTTTAACTTTCATTTCACTCAAAACAAGTAATGTTCTTCTTTAAACAGGAGCTGAATGCCACAGGAGCGGGCTGACAAGGAGCCAGCCCAGCTAGCAGTGTCTGAGTTTCAGTAAGCACACATGGAAAGTTGCATCGGTCATTTATTTTGAGCAAGTTCGCCAACTTGGCCCATCTTTCTGAAGAGTTCACTTGTTTGATACAAGTAATGAAAGACATTCCACTTATCTTAATTGCTTTACTCGTGTCTTCCATATTCCTGTAATGGTTCCTGATTGTTCAGCCTTAGAAATTAAATGTATTGTCTGCTATTATTTCCACAGTTACCCAGTGTGGGCAGTTAGGTAGTACCACTGATGGATAGATGCTTGCCTTTCACTTTACAAAGTCTGAAATCCAGCTTTTGCATTAGATTAAAAGTACAAGCAAAGTTAGCTGGATTAATTTAGCTCCTGGCTGGCTTTTGTGACAAAGCAACCAAACCAACTGGACAGTGTAATGAGTTGTCACTACATATATTGATAACTGCAGTTCTTGTGCTTATCTTACATGTAGATAATGTACGTGATCAGAGAAAGTTTACTTTCAGTTAAAGCAGTTGCTTTCTCTTCACATGAACAACTTGGATTTAGACATTTCTGTAACAGGCATGCAGAGCTAATGAAGTTATGTGAAGACAGAAAGACTGAGTTACTGAGGTCTGGTTCCCTCCAGGAGCCCACAGGGCCGTAGATCATGCTCGTTCAGGCAACCATTCAAAGGCTAGGAATTGCCAGAATTAATGCTGCCCATGTAACCCTAATAGGGCTGTCTCTATATGTGCCTCAATTGCTTGGCCCCTGGTACCTGTGTGGGGTGTGAATCAGGATTCTGTAAGACAGGGGTATTTTGAATTTGAAACCTTCCCCAAATAAAGGGCTGCTAGAACAGTTTCATAGGGTTAAAAGAAAGCATCCCTTATGCCCTTGTGTTTGGAAACACCTGACTTACTCTAGATGAATCATTTTCAGCAGATTCATCCTTCCAGCATCTGCAGTTCTGGTCTGCTTGGAGGAAGCCCAGTGATTTTGAAAAACAACATGATACTGGGTTTTATAATGGAAAGCATGTGGCACCCATGGGGATACAATGATCTGGAGGAATTTCTGTTGGGAGTTGTGGTCATTTGGGTGTTTCTGTGCCAGACTGCTCTAAGAGTGAGGCTCATAGAAGAGTTTTACAACTGTTTGCCCTGTTCCACCTCCCCTGAACCGTGGTTCTGTAAGTGCTCAGTGTGCTCCATACGTGGCTACACTTGAAATAGTTCCTTTTTCTTTTCCTAATTTGTTTTAAAAAATGGATGACTTCTGTTACTGGGTTCAAGGATTGTCTCCACAAAGAGCTGCAGCAGCTTGGCTGAAGGGCTGGGAAATTGTGGTGGTCATTGCCTTGATGGACGTGAGACAAGGGAGAGATCAGGAACCTGCTAAGCAGGCTTTTCTGCTGGAAAAAATTATAATGTGGAACAAACCATTCATTTTTATTTGTGCTCTCACCTGTAACTTTCATTTACATCTCTGAAGACTTAGTGCTGTGCTGGTACTCAAATAGCAGCTTCTCATCCAGCTCATGAGCACATTTTACCCAAATCTCACCTTATCTGCAGGCAGCCCGGGAGTTCCTTCCATTACCCTGCCCCTTCAGAAA
Organism: Oriolus oriolus; assembly: GCA_013400235.1. Classification (NCBI taxonomy): domain Eukaryota; kingdom Metazoa; phylum Chordata; class Aves; order Passeriformes; family Corvidae; genus Oriolus; species Oriolus oriolus. The sequence goes on along the minus strand of VXBT01003964.1, from coordinate 2,985,044 downwards.
GTGGCTGTGAATCGTGAAGGCAGAGCAGAACCAGTGCATTGCTTCCTGCTGATCAAATCTCAGTAAGAATTAACAGACCTTAGAAGAATTTCCCAACAGACCTCGGTAGAAATTAATTAAGTACCCCTTCTCTACTGGATTAACCAAAACATTCTGTTTCATTTAGTAATGAGAACTTTGATATGCAGGCTGGGTGCTGCAGCCCTGGCCCTGCCTGGCCCTGGGCCCCACTGGGCCAGCACTGCCCTAATCTCATCCCCATTCCATGCTGTGCCCTGCCATGCCATCCAAGGGGATTGTTTCCTGGCTGAGCCCCAGGGTGCTTATGGATGGCTGGGCTGTGGCTGACCCTGGTCACCACCCCCAGCCCAGCCTGGCCCATCTTGCTGGGGTCTGCAGGACAGGGTTGGTCAAGGAGGTGGCCTGGTGCTCCCTTCTGGTCTAAATCCAGACTCCCACAGCAAAGCCCTCCATGCAGGGAACCTGTGTATGTCTGATTTAATTAACTAATCAATTCTGCTTTAAGGGCAAGATGAAGATCTAAGAAGCACACACATTAGCTTCTCAAAACCCCTTCTATATACAGCTAATATGGCCTGTGGATGTTGTTTTCTCTAAAAAAATTGGGCACAGAGCTGAAAGAGTCTGACTCCAAGACCTGTGAATCTCCTGCTGAAATGAGAGAGCAGGTGTCAATACTGTAGGTGAGACTTGCCAGTCCTTGAAAGACAAAAATAATTTAAAGCATTTGCCCATAGGACCTCCCGGAGCCATGGGAATTTCCTAGCAGCTGTACAGATACCCTGACTCCCCAGCCTCATGTCCTTGAGGCCGCAGACATCAACCCTCCCCTTGATTCCCAATGCCGTGGCTGCACCTTCATCTCTCCCCGTTCTCCCTCTGGGCAGAAGCCAGGAGAGAAAGCAAACTAGAGGAACATCATCCCTGTTGTCTCCCTTTTCTATTGAGTTCCTAATGGGGAACCATGCATTGCAAAATACTTCCTTCTTAAACTCTGCTGACCCTTTCTAGCCAGGTCCAGAACTCACAGTATCGCTACCGGGAGATTTCCGTAAGGAGGTGAAAAGAGGGCAGATGGCTTCTCTCTAGGTTTTGCCTTTCCTTTGGCTCCTGTTCATCCTCATCTGTCTTACAGCACAAGCGGATGCAGAGGTCTCCAAACAGGCTACCTAGAAAATTCACTGCTGTGCACTGCAAACTGGGGAAAAGAATTCCTGATCCATCACCACACTGCTGCCAGGCCGAGGGCAATACAACACTGTGGAAATCAGCTGGGATGAAGCTGGAATAGAGCTACAGTGGATCAACACAGAGAGTAAACAGCCACATCATTATATTTATACCTGAGGCCCTTGTACAAGCCTCCAAAGTGCTCCTTGCACTGCAAAAGCAGCAGCATGGCACTGGGAAGTACAAATAAAACCACGTCTTGGCACAGCCTGCCCTGCCTGGAACAAAGAAATACAGCAATCAGTGTGTGCAAACAGCCTGGTTTTCCTTTCCAGAGCTGCAGGCTTGTAACATATCACTGCTGACTGTCTTTATTCAACAAGAATAATGTCAAATGCTTTTCTGGCAGAAAAAAATGCAGACTTTGACCACACATTAACCCCATTAGTATGGTGTTAACTTTTGACTTTAATTCTGGCACGGTGTTAGGGATACTTAAAAGCAGAACAAAATGAAAGGAAATGTTAAACACATTCCTCTTTCTGTTGAAAATGGGAACAATAATTTAAGTGTAATGTCACGAGATGGCTGAAAGGGTTTCACGTCTCTCTGTCTTGCATGGAGTGTTACCAGAGGGAACCTGGGCAGCTTGCAAACAACAGCTGAAAAAAAGAAACATGTAACATAGCTTTTAAAACTTTACCCCATGAAGTAATTTCAGGTCTTAGGAGGAATAAAACTGTTACTACAGTAATACATCCACTAATTGATAAAAATGTAATGGTGATAAAACCATATAATTTAAAAATATCATTAATTATTAAATTTGTTATATTATAATTTATGCCATCACTTTACATACAGAGAAATAATTCTTAAGAAACATTTGTTAGGGGAGTAAAACTCCTAAAGAGGTATAATTTTGGTCTGTGAAAGGCTGCATATGCTGCATCCAGAGGTTTAATATTTGGCGTGATGTTGTTTGCATCTTCACTTGCAAAAGGGGTCAGAGAAAATTAGGAGCCATAAATTACTAATTACATAAAATTTCCAATAGCCAAATGATGGTTGCTTCCAGCAGTGAGATTATTATAACAAAAGCCAATACTCTAATTTCCCAAGATTGCAAGATGGATAAACACGAGGAACACAAAGAGGGATGTGCTCAGCACTCTTTTAAGGTAAACCTGAATTTTATTTTTCAATGGTTGCATATATTTAGTGAAGGAGAAATGTGGAGTCAGCGGCAATTGCATGGAGAAACCACTATATCCTATGGCTAGTAAACTCCAAATGTGCCACAGGGGACTGATTGGAAGTTACCTACAGCTCTCTCATTATCACAGCGCTTTGCGTCTCTGGTGACTTTTGTCATGGTAAGCAGATTGCAGAGGAATGAGTGCAGGATGAAAAGAATCCAAGTACATGAGCATATTTTACAGGAGACCCACGCTTCATCTACTCCATCGAAGCACAGGAACAAACACTCTTAACTCTTCCACGGTTCTTGTTATTTGTTCTTCCTGCATTGGTGATACCTAGCTTTGTCAGGATTACCCCACTGTGTCTATTTATGTCTAAAAATGTGTCTAATTGTATCTACTGTGTCTAAAAATGAAAAAGATGGTCCACACAGAGGATTTTCTCATTTCCCTTAATAATTGAATGGGCAGAAGGTGAGCTTGAATTCTTCAAAAAATGTACACATGGTCAACCCATCTAGTAGAGGGACAGAGAGGCAGTCCAGGTCTCCAAGACCTTTGCTGTTGTGGGAGAAGGTTCCCATTGACTGGTCACACTTGTCTCACATCCTAGTCCATGCTGGGAGCTGTGCAGGTGCAGAGGGTACTGAGATACTGGCAGCTTGTCCCTTTGCTTGTCCCTTTGCAGCTCAGCTGCTTCCAGAGGAAGGGCAAATGGTCAGCATGGACACGCTGAGACCGAAGGCTTTTAGGTCAGTAGGCCCTCCTTCATGGTAAATAAGAAGATCTAGCCACTTTGGGGTTTTTTACTTTATGAAGAGGAGCATTTATTTGAGCTTTATATGCACTAGGAGCAGATTATGTTATTTGGTTGTTCAAATTAATGCAGTTTTTTTCGCTGTCAGACAACATAAAATGCATTGCTTGGGATTTCTCTGAAGTTTCACATCACATTTGTTGTAAATTACTTTAAAAAACAGGGATGAGGAATGTGGTTTAATGCAGCACAAGAATTTTAGCTGAGATAACACAGAAATAATGGATGTTCCTTTATAGTCCCAAAATTTGTAAGAGTAGTATAATTTATACTGTAGTAAATGAAATATTAGGCTATATTCAGAATATCATTGTATTAGACACTGTAAAGATATACCATAACTGATTGTTTGTGTCTCAGAGCTATGATCTAAGAGCCTCAACAGAACAAAAAGCAGAAGAACGGAGAAAAGGGTGACAAAAATATCTCAACAACTGAAGTGTGGTTCACAGCCAAGCATTAAAAGCAAGTATCTCACCACTTGTGATGTTGTCCTCTCTACATGGGCACCAGATCAAGCGACATGATGAGCAAGGTGTCACTCTGCTCCCTGTCTCTGGCCACAACTGCACCAGGCACTACCAGCCTGAGGAAGGTTGTGCCCTTCTCTCCACTCAGCTGCCCGGGTACCTGAAAGCTGAAAGTGCTTTTGCCACACAGCAAATTTCATTGTAGGGTCGAGGTTTTTTTTTTCCTGTCAATGACTTCTGCTGCAGTCACTTTCAAAGACCAAACATCAAAATCTTTCACTCAATATTCCAAACATTACAAAAGAAATTTAGAAGCTAAACTCAATGTGTATGCTTTTATTTTTTGTTGCTTTAGAAATGCATCTAGGACAGTGTGGTGGGTTGTCCCTGGCTGGACACCAGGTGCCAGTGACCAAAGTCACTCTGTCACTCACCTCGTCAACTGGGCTGGGGAGAGAAAAATATAATGAAAGGCTTGTGGGTCTGCTGGGTGTCTGCAGAGTAGAACCTCTCATGTATCCTCACTCCTCTCTTCTCTGGCAGCAACTGACTGCCAGATGACTGTAGTAGTTGGATGCATGACTGTAGTAGTTGGATATGATAAAACCAGTAAACATGGTACAAGTTGCAGCTACCTTTCCTGGAATTATGGGTTTTCTGCTAATTTTTCCTGTCTTCTCTGTTACTTCCTTGCATTTAGAGGAAAAACAAGTAAATGCTACTTAGGATTCATATATCAAGTATAAGCACTGCATTTAAAACCTCTAGATAAATATATGTTCTTGAAGTAAGCTTCCACAGAGAACCAGACAGTTTGTAGGTATCTTTCATATGATTGTTTCAGCCTAATATTTTTTTCTCAATAAGGTTAATATTTTTATTTCATTTTGGCTCCCAAGAGTTCTTCTGAGGCACACCAAAAAAGGTGACAAGAGGTATCCAATTTCATACTAAGAAGTCAGGGAAGTCATTGCAGGTCCATTGAGTTAGCTCCCAAGCACTGATTTTCTAATCATACTTGGAAGTGTATCTTCCTTCTCTTCATTAGTGTGAGTAATTAGTAATTAATAGGAATAAGCAGCCTCAAAGAAGGCAGTGCAGAGGCTTTCCAGCCTGGATCTCCCTCAGTGCAAACAGAAATACTGATTAATGCAATCTCCCTTCTGAGTCTCCTCTGCCCTCTTTCCACAAGCACTTCTCTGAATCCACATCCTCACTGGCTGCTCAGAACCGTGTCCCATTTTGCCACCAAAAGTTACTCATGACATCAATCCCCTCGCACTGAGGATGTCACAGGCTGCTGCTGGTAGCCCCGTGTGCTCTGACAGAGCCTGTCCTGCCCCAGGAGCCCTAAAGGAGCCCCAGGCTGCGGCAGGGTGGCATTGGCATGCTTATGCCCTCACAATGGGGATGCTGCTGAATCTTTGGCTCAATGTGCTCTTAATCACAACACATAGGCCTGTTCTCCTCCACAATACGACGGTAAGACTATAAACTGTAAATAAATACAATGCAATAAGTGGAAAGCAGCATTATTTTCTGTAGGTTTTTGTGTCTTTCTTGCTCTCTTATGATTTCTCACCATCTTCCTCAAAGATGCCCATTTTGTGTGATACACTACCATAAAAAAAGTGTTGGCCCTTAAAACTAACTTAGGGGAGTTTGCCTCTTGTTTGTGGATCAGTTTCCAGGGATTGAAAGCTGATGAGAAATCCACCTACCAATATAAAAAAGAGGCTGGCAGCCACCAAAGTCTAAGAAGCCATTTTAGAGAGCTTAAGCAGAAATAATAGGTTGGTTTCCCAAAAGAGAGCAGATTCCAGAGACTGGCAGAGAGGCACATGTAAGAGGGAGAGAAGAAAGGAAAGAACCTGGAAAATTTGTGCCTCAGCCTGAAGGGTCCTCCAGAAACTGAGGGAAAGAAGGCATGGGGATGACTAGAGGACCCGCACCATTTTATCTAGATTTATTGTCTGTCATAGTAGTAACAGAAAGAACAATCAGTCCAGAATCTGTTTTGAAAGGTCTTTGTGTTATAAGCTGTAAGTGCTACCTATGCTACCACAGACAGGCTAAAGCAAACTCAAATTGCTCATGTGGCTGAGGTTTGGAAAGAGGAAGTCCTAGGTTTGGAATTACTTCACAAGGCTCTACTCCCAGAGGGTGCCCGTACCAAGAAGCTGCACACTGGGGAAGGCAAGGTGAGAGTGGGCTGGACTTCACCCAAATCAAAGACAGCTATGGAGTGCATCAGTCCAACACGTGTAACTAAACCACTGATACCTGGCTACACAGCCTCTCCTTATTTCTTTCTGCCCTTCCATAAATGGCCTTGTCCAGCTTAAGAAATGAGTTGCTTATTCACCTTTTTCCTGGGTGGATCTCGTGCGTGCATTTGCAGGCTGCACGTGGATGATCCTATCACTGAGCTGCTTCGCCCTGCTAGGCTCATTGGAGCCCAGAGTGAACCTCAGTGGAAGTTCAGAGAAGCTGAGATGCACTCAGATCCACACTGCTGGCCCCAATACAGGCAGAAAATAGGCAGCAGAAAACAGCCCAGGACCTACAGGTCAGTCAGTAGTGTACAAATGGTACTCAAAGCCTGAAAGTTGCTATGGGCTCATCTAGCATCTTGAATGAGTTTCCAAGTAGCAACCATTAAAATCTTTAAGCCTGTTGAAAGCCATAGTAAAACCCCCTTTGTCCCACATTGTTCTTCCCAGTTCTCTCTCAGAGGATTGTTTTCTGAGAATCTCCAACCACAAAAGCCTGTTTTCCTGCTCATATTTTGTAGGCAGCATTTCTGACTTCACAACTGATGTCAGACTCCCTCAGCTGTCTCTGTGTATAGGATGGAAAGCCAAACTCCTTAACCTCCTAAGAGTGGTCTTGCATGAGTTGAGGGTTGTGCTTCTGACTTTTACTTCATTACCAGTAGGCCAAGTAGTTCTAGCTGATCAAAACTGGCAGCTCCTTCCCCCAGAATCTTTAGGATCATAGTTATGTACCGCTTAAAGTTTCTTCTGACAGATTTGTCTCCATATAGTCACGCTTCATGCCAACACGAGATACTTTGTAAAGAATTTTTAAGTATTGCAGCCAATAAATGCCTAAATCCAGCCACACTCTTTCTATAATAGTTGTCCATTTAATATCCAGTGGTGTACTCCTTGTTTGTATCAAAGCTCTGTCTTGCCATCGATGTTACCTTGATAATTAGATTATTAATATGCTATGACCATTAATTAGTATGATTTTCTTTAGTATAATTTCTCTCTTGCCTCTCTAAATTGTCTGTTGTCAGATGCTTGCCATAAACTGTTCGCATCACTGATTAAAGTGTAGCCTGCTTTTTTGGCATATAAACCTGGGAGAATCCTTTTTCATACTCATAGAAATAGCAACCTTGGCTACATCAGCACCAATTCTGGGGTTTGGTTATAAAGCTGTGGCTAAAACCAATTGATGTGGTTAATGTGAAACTGACGTGGTGTCTGTTGGAATCTCAGGGGAAGAAGTTCAAGTTCTAAGTGACATTGATATCAATTATAAAAACTAAAGATTTTCTTATTTGGAGTAATAAGCAGATTTTCTCACCATTCTTGCATATCATGTTTCAAAAGGAAGATATCCTTATTACATTGCATTTGGCCAATAATACTTAAGACATCCTGATCTTTTTTATTCAATGGTCATCATTTTATTGTCACCCTGACAACATTTATTTTTCAGTGCTGGAATATAGCCATGCTCAAAATTTAATGTACAAATTTGTTGCTGCCTTTAATTGTTAAATACTTTGGTGTCTTAGTATTTTGCAAGGTACACAACAAACCTGATTATCAATTATGTTTAGAATTTTTTTTTTTAGCCACTCTTCTATCTAAAAGGATCTTAAACATTATGCAGAGAGCCTCTTGAGAATAACTCCTGCATGAAAAGCCCTGTAAGCAGCACAAGAGCTCTAACTCTCTGGCCCTGCCTGTCAGGAGGGAAATACGAAGACAGGAGTTTGTTGTGCTATACAAGTTCTTTGCTTTGCATGACTCTTAGTAGGTCATGGGAATCAGAGCCTTGGGTGCCTCAAATTCGTGGAACAAGCATATCCAGCTGAGTGCAGAAAGTACAAATGTTTCACATTGAGAAAAAAGCACATGTTGCTGTTGGGTCCCAAGTTAGCTGCTGCAGACATTCATTATTATTGCTGTTGTTGTTATTATTATTATTATTATTATTAGTAGTAGTAGTAGTAGTAGTAGTAGTAGTAGTAGTAGTAGTAGTAGTAGTAGTAGCAGCAGTAGTATAATTATATTATGATTTTTTTTTTAAGAACTGTCATTTGTGGGGTAATTTTCATACTCTAGAAACTATCAACACAAAGGTACCTGGCTTTGGTATTCTGAAAACAGGACAAGGCTTTCATTTCCTTCTCACATTGGCTTGGTGGATGCAGTGCATCCAAGCCATTCAGAATGCATTCAGTGCACCATTATTCTCTAATAATCACCTATAGCCCTTAGTGTCTAATGAGAAATTAAAGACTTATGCTTTAGGGTATTCCAAGGTTAGCTTCTGAAACTGCAAATGTTTTAAGGGTCTGAGTGTGATCTATATTCATCATCTCTTGATTTTAAACTGTTTAATTTGGAAGCACTTTTGCCAGGCTTTACCATTTGTATGGCTATCGTGCATTTTGCCAGCAGGCCTGGCTTAAAAGATCTTCACCCTAACAAAAAATGTACAAAAGTAAAAAATTTAAGATGTTGAAATTTTTCTTGGCTGGTCCATCATATTCTCTTTGGTCTTATTTGGATTCTTTTCCAGCTGAGAATGGTACTGTCATGCATCCAAATACTATGATGGTAGGTGCATACAAATCTTTTAAATGAAAATAACCCATACTTGTAGTCAGTAGTGGAAAAGTAGGGAATAAAGGTGATATGCTTTGGACAATGATCACAGGGCTTAGAATTTGAGGGGCTTTTTTTTGTTTAAAATGCTTCCTAAAGGGTGGATATGCAGCTGTCAAGACAGAGGTTACGGTCTGTGGGCAGACAAGTCAGTATGGCTGGGACTGGAGCCGGTTGGTCTGTAGCACTGACATGTTTGAAAGCAATGTTGTTCTATCCCCCGGCAGAGTAATTAATATCACATATAAAACAAGCAAGCAAAAATTCCAAGCCTACTTCTCTTAATCTGACGCCCCTCAGTCCTACAGAACTAGATTTGAAGACCATGAGATGAGAGAATCACTATTTCTCAAGTAAATCCTGTTTTGATCTGTGAGCTCTGTGGTGCAGGGGATCCTGCTGTCAGAAGAAAGATCAGCAGTTTCAAACAGATTTTTTCAAACAGTACCAGAATTCATATTGACTGGAGACCACCTATATTGCACAGCCAACCTTGATTTTGTCATTTTCCAACTTTTTAGTGCTTTATTTTGCAGCTTCAATTTTAATTATAGTTGTTGTGGTTTAACCCCAGCCAGCATCCAGGCCCCAGCAGCCGCTCACTCATTCCCCCACCATGAGATCTGGGAGACAATCAGAAGAGTAAAAGCCAGGAGACTTGCAGGTTGAGGCAAAAACAATGTAATAGGGAAAACTAAAGGCACACATGGAAGCAAAGCAACAGTTACTTGGCAAGACAAAACACCATCACTCCAAACATCCCTGCTTCTCCCTTTTCCCCCCCACTTATATAGTGAGTGATGCCATGTGGTCTGGAACATCCCTTTGGTCAGTTTGAGTCATCTGTCCCAGCCATGTCTCCTCCCAGCTTCCCATTTAGCCACAGTCTCCTCTCCAGTGTGGCAGTACAAAAAGCACAAAAGGCTCTGTGCAAGCCCTGCTCAGCAATAACAAACATGTCTATATTATTAACCCTGTGTTCAGCACAAATCCAAAACACAGCCCCACACCAGCCACGGTGAAGAAAATTAACTCTAACCCAGACAAAATCAGCACAATGGTGAAATTACATCATTTGGATGTGTTATTTCTTAGGAATATTTCAAGTGATGTTAAAATTATAATTTGTATTTATGATGTACATGTTCAAGAGAAGGAAATGTGTTAACTTCTTTAATACTTGCAGCTCAGCTGTAGCAGAAGAGAGTTTTAGAGAAAAAAAGACTTCTGATGCTTGAGGGTGTTTCTTTTTGCTGGATATCAAAGCCTTCACAGCAAACAGTGAAGCTGTGAGAGATTTGTAATGAAAAAATCACAAGAGTCTTTTACCATGGAGTATATTAACTAACCTGACTACCAGGAAGGATACTATTTCTCTATACTACCTGAAAGTTACCTGTGTCACTAGAAGAAAGAATAGCAGCCTAGTGTTCCAGTAATGAAAAATTATTGACAGCAGGGTGTCAGGGTGCAAGTTCTGCTGGGAGGAGAAGCCCCTAGAAGCTCTTGCAGCAGCCCTTAGCAGCCATGGCTCCATGATCCAGGTATCAGAGCCGTCACCGGCTGGATCGCCAGGCAAGGCAGATCTAAGCCAGTTCAGAAATGAGCACAAGGAGGCATAGCCAAATTAGCAAAAGCATGCAGTGGTGATTTTCTGCCAGCACGTGTCACTGGTATTCTAGACAGCTCCCTGCTTGTCTGCCCTGTGCATACCAGGCCACCAGCCCTGCCTCACGGCAGGAATATTTTGGGGCAGTTCGCTTAGACGGGGCCAGCTTTCCTTTTCCAAGGTCAACTGGTGACCCAGGAAATAGCTTAGTAAAAAGTGCCATGCCACAGGCAGGCCAAAATGCCCCGGGAATCTTGGCATTACAAGTACCATGTGCTATTTTTGCCTCTCTCTTGAGCAACAGAAATAGCAGCAGCAGCATGTGTCCGTGCCTGGCAGGGCCGAGAGAAGGATATGGCTGCACTGAAGCTTGGCATTGGCTCCCTGCCCACTGTGGGCCACATGGAGAAGGCAGGCAGGGACCAGCACACACAGGTGTGTTCTGCAAGAGCTCCAAGGCAAGGAAGGGAGATGTTAAGCTTTCCCCAGCAGAGCTGATGTGTATGGGTGTCCCATACAGCCGGGTTTGGCCTGGGGCTTGGGTCTGGCTCGACTGCGATAGCATCTGCTGTAACTGCTGCATGTAGACATAATGGCCCAGGTCTGATGTCAGTATCCACAGAGAAAGAGATGTTACAGAGCTCTGGAGCTTGCACTGAAGGGTAGGCAAGAATTTTCGGTGAAAATGGACAAAATGGAGGGGTGAAGAAGCTTGCAACCTTGCGGCCATGCTGATAGAGAAAGGTAGAGTGTCTCTTTTCAGCACACCAGTCCTGTCAGGATGGATTTGAACTAGAAAAGTCCTTTCTTTTATGGCATTTTTAATACAGAAAAGAGAAAACTGACTTTCTGGCTTATGGGAACCCTACATAGTTACCATTGAGCTGTCAATGCTCAATGCCTCTTGCCTCCTGCATGTTGGACTGTGAACTGCTGCTGGTGGAGAACCTGCAAATATTTGCTCTTGCATCCTTTGCTGCAGCGATAAGCTGGCTGCAGCTGGGCTGCTGTCCCAGGCCACTGTAGCTACACCTGGCAGAGGTCACCTGTAAGATTCCTGCTCAAGCAATACAGCTTTTTAAAGAATCTCTAAGTGCATTTCTTCCCAAAGATATGAAAACATGGGAAAGAAGAGAAAGAAGTATTCCAAATCTACTGCTTCCACTGAAGAGTAATCAGCTCACCAGTCCTGACCATAGGATCAAAGATACACATGTAAACTACTAATAGCAGCATAAGCATATAGATATTGCTGAAAACAAGCAGAAACTATTTCTCCGAGATTTACAAAACAGGACAGCCTAATTCTCAACATTCTGAAGCCTAAGTGTCTCGAAATTCCAAAATTAGAGATATGAAAGCGGTGTGTAAAAAATTTAGAAGCGTTTTATGAATATCAGTGTTCACATGTCTTGTTCCTGATCTAAGTAATATTTAACTAGAAGGCATGGCAACACCAAGAAGGACTAATGAGAAGGTCATTCTGGGGCCATGTATTTTGTCTGTGTAATACTGGTGGTGAGGAGACAATGTGAAGCACTCGTGTCTGCTTTATATTTTATGCCTTATAGAAAGACCAGAATGTTATGAAAGAATTAGTGACCTGGCAAAGCTTTTAGAAAGAGTTAAGAGCTGTTTTCATATGCCACATAGCCAGGAGGGAACTTCAAGAGGGGACTTAAATGCAAATGCTATAGCTGTATTTCTGATGATGTCACAGAAAAAAACCACCCAAACCTTACAAAACAAACCAAATAAGAAAAAATCCAAACACAAAGCTGAAAACAAAGGGAGAATTCTATAAAAAAATAGAGGAAGCAGTGGTGATCATTGTAACTACTCACAATAGTTAAAAAAAGGATGTATTTCAAACCATGTACATATGCAGTTAAGCTTGTTCCCTGGTCTAGAGATGATGCAGGTTTGGATTTTTTTGCAATCAGGTAGTGTAACGAGGATCTTGTTCTGTACAGGAGTTCCTAAGGAGGCAGAGTGGGTTTCCCTCAGTCTTTACTGTCCAAAGCATTTTATTTCACATGCAAAACGTAGACAATTTTTATCAAGTTACTGATTCTTTCACTTGGTTTTATGTTACTCATATGGGAGCACACACAGAAGTTTTCGCCTACCATGGCTGAATCTCCACAGCACTGATTGTCCAGACCTGGTACCTGACCTGAGCCAAGTAGAACCCTCTTGTAGCTCTGCCATGCACCTTCTGGAGTTTCCTGACTATGGCCATCAGGCCATGCAGGCAGAGATGGGAAGCAAAACTTCACGTTCTGCACTCAATATTTGTAACATGGCTGCGATGTGTGCCTGGATCTGGGAAGTATTTCTGAATCCCACCAGGCTCTTACAGACCATTCCTGCACCTAACCCTGCAGACAACAGAGGCTGATAGCACCATCCTAAGGGCAGGAACTACCTGATCTACCTAGGAATTGAGCCCTGGATCTTCTCCTGCAGGGTCTAGGCCACTCGTGCCTCCTTGCTGGACTCACAGAAGGACCACATGGACCCGGAGGCAGGCCACCCCATTCCCAGTGCTGCCATGGGGGTGGGCAGGCAGAATGCATGAAGTAGGGAAGGGAAGAGGGGGAATGGCAGGGAGAGAAGGAGGTCTCATCCCCCTTGGCTGTCCTGCTAAATCCACACCTGAGTTTCATTACGTTATTGCCTTACAGCTGACATCTCATTATGGAAGCTCACAGAAGGCCTGGACTTTTGAACCCAAGAGCAAAGGTCATTTTTTGCCACTAAATCAAGGTGGCAGAGGAAACATATGGTCCATGGTTGATCCCTCCTTCCTGTCCTGATTTATTAGAAACCAAGAACTGATTTTTAGGAATAACTATCTTTGCATTTATTTTCTCTGTATTTGGTATTTGGGATCAGTTAGATCTCTCTAAAACAAACAAACAAACAAACAAGCACAAAAAACCCCCACCCAAAACCAAACCCAAACAAAACCACACATAAATCCCCAGTAAACCTTTATGCACAAGTTTCTATTTAGGTACCTGATATTCTGAATTTTTTTACTTCAGAGATCATTTTAAGCTGTCGTCCCTGATATTGCCTTCTGTTGAACTCTGTTACAGTCCTTGCTTGCAATCCCTCTATGTTTTAGTAAGTTTTCATCCTCTATCCATATTCCATTGTGACTGCTTTTGGCTCAGATCCTGCTCTAACATGGTCAGGAAATGCAAACATGATAGGAAAAAACCCCCATAGGTGAGCTAAAAGTCCTTCTCTGGGTAATTTGTATGCTCTTCCCAGCCAGCTATAATAGCATCAAATCGAAGTGATAAGGATACTGCTAAAATTGCTTTAATTAACGTCAGTTTTACAGCCATAAATCATTATTAATTCTCACGTTAAATTTTGGAAATGGCCTAGATTTTTTTGGCCATTGCCGCCGTTTGTCTGGAACTTTTCCCACTTCCAGACCTTTGCTTGTTCTTCTTACTCTTGTCCTGATGTTTTCCCTGTCAAGTGAAGCTTCCATCTGGCCTCAATGTGTGCACAAAGTTACTCTCACTCCTTCAACCGTGACCTAACTCCACTTTCTGTCAGTGCCTGGCCTTTTTCTAATTCCAGAGGTAGATGAGATGCTGGAAGCCATTGCTGCCCTGCCTTTCAAGAGACAAAATCATTGATCGGAGATTGTCTTCCCATATTAGTCCATTATTGCAATTCAACAATACCTGAGATGTCTACGGAGAGAGGCCAAGCACATCACTGATACATCTGCATAGATTAAGCTTTTCCTTTTAAATGGAATACATCCATTTCTTTCACTGGGAGCTCTTGCTTCCAGAAGTATAATGAAGGTGAATAAAATATCTAAATTACTTAGCAGCTCATATATTTTACTAGATGTTGACTTTCCAGTGACTATTTATCAGGCCTTTCTTTAATTCCATTTGGGAGCTTGGACTAGTTAGTCTTCACTCTTTTATATGTATTGACAAAATTCACTTCTGCTGGAGGGAATCCATTCTTTGGGAAGGCTGTGATTCTCCTATGGTTTCAATTTTGATTTCTATTTATATACTTCTCTTACTTAACAGTATTCAGCTGCCCTGTTTGCTGTGTCATTTGTATGCAGACGATATTCGGATATCCTCTCAGTCCCTTCAGAGCCTACAAAGAAGTTTGATGTTTTGTGTAATTGCCTCTGTGATATTTAATCATGGGTAACTTCAAATTTTGTTAAACTTAACACAGACAAAACTGAGTTGCTATTGATTAGTTCACTGGCGCAGAGGTCTCAGGTGTCATCTGTGGTAGTTTCCATTTGTGGTATTTCTTTTATCCTTCAGATAATGCTTGTGACCTTGGGGTCATTGTGGATTTGGTACCTGCTTTTGAAGCCCACATCAATCATGTAATTAAAGTGTCTTACTACTGTCGTTGGAATCTAGCTGGGCTGAGACCTATGCTCTTTCTAGCCCGCTTGCTAAAACTTTAATCCATTTTTTTTTGTCTGACTTGACTACTGCAGCTTTTCCATGTGCCCTCCACTGTTTGCATTAGGGACACAGTCCAGCTATTTAGGAATATACAGTGAATTAACCATGTTAATTGAATTCCATTCTAAGTAGAGGATGTATTTTTAAAATGTGGCTAGACCCAGCGTATCACTTGGCTGCTTCTTAGGAGGGGGCTTTTAATGGTATTTTGTTTAACAGGATACTCTTTCCGGACAGACCAGGAGATTTTACATGAATCATATCAATTTGTGCTGTTATTTTTAACTTGTTTCTGAATGTGGATGGCTTTAAATGATTAGAATTTCAGGATTGCTGTCACTTCATGTTGTTAAGTGTTATCTATTTGGCAAATTGCAGAAGCTTTGGTTATGATTCCATTACAAGCCTGTCTTTACTTGCTTGTCACTTTGGGGGTTAAGGATTTCCAGACCAGTGTCTACTGAAAGATGACTGGTTTCAGTTTTTATTTGCATTTTTATTCAGAATTTATTTCCAACAATCCGTTTCTTTTTGCCAGTACAATGTCACAGGCCACATTCTTCTCTCACTTGTGTCTACAGAGTTCATAGGGATTGTACAGGATTAACAGAAGCCTTGACCATGATGCAGAGTTTTAAACAATCCAGATAAACCTATATAAGTATATCTGTAAACACTTACTTAAGTTTAAAATTTGTTCAGCTTTATTTAATTCAGGCTGATTGCAGGTAATGTTAAGTCACACTGAAACAAATGAAAATAAAAAGTGATGCAGCCTATTTTACTGGTATAAAATCATGCTATATGTTTGTGTTTTTGAAAAGTTAATGTGTAAACATATCTTAACAGCAGGCTATTGCCACATACACCTAATTATGGTTCATACCTCTCCTAGAAGGAGAAGCATGTGAGGTGAAGTATGCTCTGACACACAGTGAGTAAAGACAAAAGCTAGAAAAGGTAATCCATGAAGAAGCAGGACAACAGTTGCGTGTATCTGAAATGATTCCCCTTAAAATCTCTTGAAAAGAAGTGTAACAAGGAACACAAGTGGATTATCAAACATGCATGCCATGGTGACAAAGCAATGCTCCTCTGCTTCTGTTGCCTGACACACAGAAGCACTGCCGAGGCTGCAGGAGAGAGGAAGCTGTCTAGCATTCAAACACAACAAAAATGGCAAGTGTACAGACATTTTATTTGTTTTTTTCTTTCAGTTAGGTTCTGTAAATAAGTGCCTGAAACTATTCATTAGCATTGCTACATGCAGTCTCAGTGTTTATAGGGCAGCCAAATGGGTGAATTTCACTGCAGCAAACTGCTACAGGAAAGATTAATTTGCACTGAATTAAGTGGAGTAGTCTATTGTCTACCTTTGCTGTGATGCTTTTTGTCTACATGCCCAACTCTAACCCAAGGCTGTTCACTTAGATGTGAAAATCAGATGTATGGGATAAACTGAATGTTTTATTTATAGCAAGAACATAAATATACAGCATGATGTGCACTATGAGCAAGGATGGTCTAATGGCACTCTGGAGTGGCTTTTTCCTCGCTGAAATGTGAACTTTCATCTCTGAGAAAGAAGTACAGGAACACTCTCTGAAGTTGGATGCTCTTCCTGAATCATTACAAAATTGTCTGGCAGTCACTGCAAGCGTTAATTGCTGCAATGAGAAGATAACTTAACCTACCTCTCTAATTAGAGAAAGCACACTGGCCCAAGCAAGGGATATGGCTGAAGCTTTGCCTAGTCGTCTAAAATGGATCTCAAAACTGATTAGATTAATTTTTCAGTACCTGAACAGCACTGCCTGCTTTCCTGATGTCCATCTGCAGCCTCTGTCTGCAGCCTACTGGCCTCAGAGAAAAGTCCTCAAACTGTGAGGAATGAAAGAAACCTGAAATTAAGTATGAAATTTTCCAGATGAGAACTGTCATACAAAGGTTATGCCAAAGTCCCTAGAGAAGTGCAGTTTTTGTATCAAAGATGCAAAGCCTTATTTAAAGCTTGTGTAAGCAACTGATATTTTTATAATTCGCCCACAAATGCTGCTAATTGATTTTAATTTGGCACAGGTTTGCTCCAGGGTGTGTAGCAAAGGAGCAAGAATTATTCTGAAATACTGTGCTAAAGGTATTACTCACTTCACGAGGTGTTGGAAAATCAGTTTCCTCCCTTTCCACCTGGGCTCACGAAGTTTGCAGGAGCCATCCCAAAAAGCATGAGAAGTTGTCAACCTTTTCCCACCTTTTCCCACGCAAGGGTCAAACACAAAAATAAAGGGGGTGTAACATGAAGAAGTATTTATTCTGCATTATGATGTACTGGTTTTTTGGCAGCAGTGGAATTTCAAAGAGAATTACTTTATCTCTAATATGGACATGAGTAATAGATGGCAGAATGTACTGAGACTTATATAGGCAGATTTATGAGGCATGCCAGAAAACAGCGGCCCGCTGAGTTTATTTAAAGCCATACATTCTGAGCAGGTCTGCAGCAAGGACTGGAGCAGTCGTTGTCCTTCTTGCAGTAAAACTGTCTCAGACTGGCGAAGGTGACTGTAGCACCACTGACTCCTGCCCAGAAGAACCGTCTCAAAGACTCCAACAGCTATATGGAAGTTCTTCTTGAGTGAGTAGGCAGCCCTCAGTTTTTTGAAGCAGAAGTCTCTCTGTGTAAGACTTGGCTGACTGCACAGTGAAACAAGAGCTATACATACAAACTTCATTGCAATAGATTCTGAAGATGTTTTGTTCGCTTTGGTCAAATTTAGACACTTGGCCTTGAAGTCTGTTGGCACACTCCTGTTTATAACTTCTAGTTAGTAAAAAAGCACCTTTGTGTGACTCCAGAAAAACATGCCCTAGAAAAGCATGAGAACACTTCAGCATCCCTGAGGAGGAATGTAATGTTCAGCTGCTGTATAATGAAGAGAGGTGGAACTTGTAGTGGAGTAACTGTGCAGTAAAATATTCGGAACTCATAATGTTTCATGGGGCCAATGCCCCTGGGAAGAGAAATAAACTCTTTTCTATGGCAAAGCAATAAATATTTATGTATTGTATTGCCCAAAGACCTCCATCAGAAGGGACTGAGAGAGAGCTGAGTTTGCAGAAAAGAAAGAGGTGCAATCCTTCTTTTGCCTTTACAGCCTGAAGATACCAACAGACAGAGAGGAAGAGCTTGTTCCTAACACATTTAAAGAAATTAGAGTGTTGGAGAATTTGCAGGGAATTTGGTAACCGTACCTACTACAGGAATGCAGCTTTTCCCCTTTCTTTGTCCCCTGTTCAGGAGTGAATCACATATGATCTTTGACTCGACGCAGATGACAGATCCACAAATTTTACTTTTTGATGGAGAGAAAATGGATTATAATCAAGGACTTTTCCTGTGTTATCCAAGTTGCTACTTAGCCCTTGAAGACAGAAAGGAAGGAATCACATCACTCTTGAGCACAGAACCTGAACTCTCCCAACTTTCAAGAATTCCCATTGACACAGTCTCATCTTAGAAGACCATAATTGGTTGAGAAAAATAAGAGAATCAAAGATTGCAGGGAAATCATTCTCACCCACACAGACTGTGCTAAAGGTATTTTCCAAAAGTCCCAGTCTCCTGTACTTAAATGTAACACCCACAGCACCTCTTCATAAGACGCCACATGAAAGAAATAAGTTTCAACTTGATTTTCTACTTTGGGGAGTTTGGGTTATCTCCCTAAGACATCAAAAGCACCCAACTACAGTCTGAAGTCAGACAAGTGAGGTCTGGAGGTTCACAGAGCGTCATAAACAAGGCATCTCCCGCTGCAGGCATGAGAAGAGATGTTCTTTGCACATCCAGTGACTCTCAAGTGCTCTTCAGATGTTAATGAGGTTGAGAGGTGCAATGTTCATCTAAATTGTTCCCAATTTATAGATAGGAAAACTAAAGCAGTATTATCATGAAGATTTCAAAAGTTGGTCTCTGACTTTGCAGACACTGGTAGTTCTTTTCCATCCTGAGCCAGGCAATGCATAGAGATGTCTGGGAATTTCCATAAAATCAGGTCTGCTTTCCTTTTTTATTAAATATGTAAAACTGTCAATAGCAGGATGTTTTTCAGAAATTTATGAATTTAGATGAAGCTCTGCTAGAAAATGTGGCCACTGGAAACTGCTTTGCTTCCTGCCTGCAAGCTACTAAGGAATTCTACAGTCAAGATTTCCAGGATGGTCCTTCCATATGGACTATCTCAGGCTTAGGAGACCACAAAGTTTTGAGGGTTTTGCAGCATGGCTGAGAGCCCAGAAACCTGGGCTGTAGCAGAAGTTTTTCAATATCTCTATTCTCCATTTTTCCAGGACCTGAGGGAAGTCTCACTAAAATCAAGACAAATGGAAAGGCTCAGCTTAATCCTGAAAGGCTTTTGGCCTTGTAGGAGCAGCTCGGTAAGATGCAATAAAAATAAGTGTTAGGAAATATTTACTTTGTTAATCAGGAAATACATATTTTAGTTTTTCTCATATGTTTGTAGGGGTTGGAAATACATATTCTGCAGGGAACTTCAGTATCTGTAGTCTTTTTGTCAGGGATGGACAAAAAATAGTCTGAAATACTGGAATTGCTCTGCAGGACACAAATATTTCATTTCAGTCTTCTCCTCCCTGTTCCTGCTCAGCCTTTAGGGAGGCTTTGGCTCCCTTTTTTCTTTATGCAATAGCCAACTTTGGAAAATACAAGACACTGAAAATGCTGAATACAAAAAATACCAACCAAAATCACTAAGAGTGCCTATTTCACCTCTCAGAGATGTGCATGACACCAGTGTGAGAGGCAAGGCTGAGAGGCCAGAGAGGACCCAGGGCTGCACTGGAAATACAAGTGCTGAGACTGGGAGAACTAAAGGGAAAAACAGGAAAGCCCCATTGGCCTCCGTAGCAGCCAGCAGCCCTCCCAGTTTCTGGGAGAGAGACTCAAGACAGAGTAATAATCCTCAGATTTGGGCAGGAAAAAATGGGCACACACCAGGAACTGTTTTTGAAGATGACCACAGTTTGGAAATGCCAAGAGGAACAGCCAGATGTAGCCTGGTTCCAGGGACACGGTGCCTGGCAGGGCTGTTGGAGGAGGGGCTGGCCATCACCTTGGGTGGCCCAGGGGAGAGTCCGTCCACGGCAACTGGGGCTTTATTGTACATGTGGGAATATTTATCACTCTCAGTGAAACACTATCCACATCTCTTCCTGGCAAGATGCTATCCTGTCCTGAGGTGTACGAGAGAGGCTTTCAGCTGGGAGGCTTTAATGATAAGCAAGTGCAATTCAAAGGAGAATTGTAAATTGAAGTCGACTCTAAAACACTTCTTAAAACCCTGAGTCATTAGCAGCTGAATCACATTATTCCTGTCAGCAAGATCTCTTCTCTAACATCATCCTCTATTTACTGTACATTACCTCATAGTCCTGGTCAAACTGTGTGGCTTTTACACGAACATGAGGAGTCCTAGTCATTAGGATGAGTTGGACATAATGCGAGCTTTATTTTCTGATGCTAGTTAGAAAGCAACAACCCCAATCCAAGGATTTGCTTAGTCCACTCACAAAAAGCTTTTCCTAACAAGCAGGTCAAATAATAAGCCTTGTTCTCTGTTTTTCACATTTCACTTATTTGCTGAAGCTCGTGGGTCTCTGCTACAAGAGCAGTTCTGAAAGTCAAAAGGTTGCAGAATAAAGCATCACCCTTAAAAATTCATCATTTATCTGTCGAAGAGTGACCTCTTGGTGACTCTTTCTCAGCTTCAAAGCTATTGATTGCATGGCCCTTCATTCTCCTTCTGTAAATCCTATAAACAAGCCCCTCTGAGATGACGGAAGAAACTTTAACGTGCAACCCTTGTCACATATTAAAATAATGATGCAATATTAGATTAGATGTTAGACTAATTACTACATATTTAGATCTTTCCTACAGCTCATCATATAAGATTAGGTGATAAATTATCAGAAAAATTTTCAAATGTTTAAAATGGTTAATTTTCAAATGTTTTAAACTTTGTTCATAGAATGTATATTTGATATATATACATATACTTAGATATACATTTGTATATCTAAGTATATGTAATTTTAGGCTTACCAGTATGGCAGGTATTGTGTTAAGGAGATAAACTTCTCTGATCCAGATATGTCTATGAATTGTAGCTCCTTTAGGCATAGAGCTCTTGATGTTGGAAAGGCTCAGGATTAGGAAGTTTGAGCAAGCTGAAAGATAAGCATCAAAGTTAAATTGAAAGCTACTTCGGTTCATTTGTTGCAGTGATTAGAGAAACCATATTATTAAAATAGCTAGTGAATTGTTTAGTGCTGTTCTTGACACAACTGCTCAAAGGGCAGAATTAAGGATAAAAAGTCTAAGAAATAGAACTGAAGTCTGAAAAGAAAACACTTAAACCTGCAATCAGACATCTATATTTACAGTCTGGACGATGCCAAACTTCACTGACAAGATATATCTCTTCAGCAGTGCTCCTGAGGGACCTGAAGGCCAGGCTAGGCGCTTTGCTCTCAGACACCAAATTCTGCAGAGAAAGTTCTTTAAGCAAAACAGATCTCTGCATGACAGAGGTACAGCCTCATCATCATTACTGCATCCCCTCTTTTTCCCATGCCACCTGTTATTTCTGGGCCTGGTGAATGAGGGGAAGGGCTTGGGACTGAATTCCAAACCCTGATACAGGTTCACAGGGTATTTGCTAACAACAGCACACAGTTCATAGTGAGACAAAGCCTACACCCCCAGCCAGTTTGCAGCCACGTTACAGACAGACCCTCACCCTGGCCAGTCTCTAAACCAAAAAAGTTATTGTTGGAATTGAGCTGCACCCTGATAGCAGTTAAAGCACTGCTGGGGCGCCTGGGAGATAAAACTGTGGAGAGGAGTCTTGCTGGATCTACAGTTTGCAAATTACGGTGCTGGAGCTACTCTATCAGTTCAGACAGCAGCTGGCCTCTGGCAATATTTTTTTCCTTCACATTAATTAACATTTTCCCCTCAACCCCCTGGTTATAGGCACGATCATGAAATCTGTGCATGTTAGCAGAAGTTGCATCAGATACTGTTCACCTAGCCAGCTGTGTAGCAGTGATTTTCTACCTCTGTAAAATCTCTCCTGATGTTTCTGGGGGCTGTGAGACTTCAATGCTGAAAATGACAACGGTCAAATTTCAAGTGACTGGTCTCAAAGACTGTCAAATCTTTCAATTCCCCTAAAAATCTGTCCCTCTGGGCTAATTATGCTTTCATAGTAAGCAAAGCTGTTGTCCTGTACAGAGTCAGGTTTGCATTTTCAGAAGTCAGGAACAGCCTTCTATCAACAACACCAGGTCAGGGTTTCACAGCTTGCCTCAGGGAAAACTCACTTTCTAATTCTCCACCTCATGGACTATATACACCTCAGCTCCTCAGGCTGGCAGCAGATTTCCTTTAGGAAATCTCCTTGCTTCAGTGAGGCCTTGTTGGACAACGGTCTCACTATTCTTCAAGATCAATTATTCTTATTAAAAAGCCTTATCTCTGTATTACCAAGAAATATTCTGCTTTCACCACAGTTTGAAATCATGGTGCAAATATATAAACTATGGTGTAATTTTCAGCATGTCTTTTAACCACCAGGTTGATAATATTAAGCAGTTCCAGCAGGAATCCTCATGGACAAAGCTTGCTGTGACTCAGGTTTGCAAATAACAAAACTGCTGCAAAAGCAGGCTTACTAGTCAAATTTCTATACAACTGCTTCCCTTGACACAACTTTAACTCACTCTCATCCAATACTGAATCCTAAAAACTTGTAATTAAACAACAGAGGTTGTTCACTATTTGAATTTTAAGCCATTGTATTGATTGAAGCTGCTGAGAACCTTGAAAACATAAACTATTTCTAGCACAGGAGGGACCAGATTGGACATAATGACTACATGCATTGCCTCAATTGTATGATGATGTTCAGGCTGTCCCCAGCATTACACAACTGCCTGTGCTTTGTTCTCTAGATCAAGGTAGCATCCTTTCCTTTCTATTACTTTCCTGGGGCTTCTGAATGCATTAAAATTAGTAGAAAAAAACTGCAGACTAAAAGTAAGGGTGTGAAATCTGGTACACAGGTATCGTGTGTCACCCACTGAGATATCTACACCAGTCCTTAGCAAATCTCTTGAAGGCCCTTGGTAAGTAACAACCAGAGAGTTTGTTAGACAAGAAGTCCTGAGACAAAGCCTGTCTCATACACTAATGAAATGTATTCACTGTTTGTCTGCATTAAAAAACCAGAACACTGAGGGCAACGAAACCCCTATACTCGTGAATAGGTCAGTATCAAAGATCATCTGTAGATCAAAACCTGGAAAATGCAGAATGTTCAGATTAGTATGCAAAATAAAACATCAGTGTGGAGAGTGGATTTATATGATTATCTATGAATAATTCATTAGCACAAGAAATACAATTAGCTTTTAAAAATTATCTAACTACTACACTCATGTTTAGCAAACCTAACATAAAGTAACATTGGGAGGTAGATGTCCATAATGTAAAAGGAATTAAAACAAAGTCCTTTAGGAGTCCAGCTGCCTTATTACTAAGGGGGAAAAGGGCAGTGGATTAGACAGGTTAGATCATGCCCGGAGAGGTTAACTTGCCTGTAGTCAATACCCTTGCATTTGCAGGTGTGCCCTCAATTGACCCTATTAATATGTGCAACCCTTGCTGGAAACCTTACTTGAGGAACATGAAGCTCTGGTCATTTGAAGTGACTCTGACTATGGTGAAGCACTCCTTAAATTTGGAGGGGCCTTATTTGGTGGGAAGACACAGAAATAATTTTCACGAGAGAGGGTTTTCTGCTCTTGCAGCAGATAGAAATCCGAGGGCTGAATCAGGCAGAAGCTAATCGATGCTCTAGCTGGCATACTAAATCAATACATTACTGGCAACTGGAGCTAGTTTTAGCTGAACCTCTGCTTTCCAGAGCAATCACTCCAAGTCCTGACCTAGTCATTTTCAAGATGAAATTGCATCAGGCTCTTAATCTGTAGTTTGATGTTAGCCAGCCTGATAGCGGCAGTGATTTCCTTGGAGCTGACTTCTGTTGACTGCTCCTGCTCAAGGAGTGAGCACAGCAAGTGCAAATGGACAGGAGCTTGCCCTGGAGAAGCCTTCTAGATGGTGTTTTTGTTTTTCCCTGGGCCCTGTTTCTGCAGACGGTTTATGCAAGGGAACACAGACAGTGCTCACCTACTCTTTGGTGTTTTAAAAGTATTGTGTATTTGTAATAGTTGTTCTTTCAAGAACGAAGAGTGCCACCGCTAAGTGACATTATGAGCGAGAAGCCAAAAGCTGATACAACAATTCAAAAGCGTACAAATTAAAGTCGATTGTCAAATGGATTTTCCATTCCATTAAAAATGTCAGGATTGAAAAATTTTGACATATAAAAGATCATATTAAGTATCCACATTAAATTAAGTGGGGACAAACCCAAAATATAATCCAAACACAGGGAAAAATTAAGTACTGAAGGTAATTACTTTGCCCAAAATGTTTAAATCCAAATATGTTGACATTTGGACCTTCCTTGGATCCTTTTATTTTCTGTTTCTACTACTGGCTGTTTTTTTAAATAAAGCAAAACATTTTGTGCATAATATATCAAAATCAAGTCATTGTTTTGCTATGGTGCTCTTTTGCTTTTCAATTGCAATTGTTACCATTATATTATTGTTATTTATTCAAATAACATAATTTATTTCTTATTATCTATTCAAAAAATTTGTCATAATTAGATTTGCCAGGGAGAAATGGCTTTAATGAAAACTTTCAGCCTACATCACTGTAAATTAACCATTACAATTCTCATGGCTGGATTAGTAGTAGGCATAGCTATCATAACATGAGGATAAAGTTCTCTTTGAGACTGTTCTTGCTATCAGGTGAATGCCTAACCCCAGACGTACTCATTTAACACAGACCTTCTCTCTGGATAGCCGTGGACTTTTGAGTTTGGCCTTCGGACAGTTTGGATGATTCTGCACACCCAAGCAAAGGAGAGCCAGGGGACAGTACCTGGCACGAAAGGTTGAGTGGCACTGACTGGCTCGCTCTAAACTCATTAGGGCTATTGGCCCGCCACCGCAGACTGGCTGTTCCATCACTACACGGTGCTCGATCCTCTGTCCCCAGCCCTGTGGTGTGCCTCTCGTGCTGTTTGGGACAGGGACACTGGTTCAAAGCATGTGCAGGAGTGCCACAGACCACCCAAGGGCTGATGTAGCACTTTGCCACAGGGTTGTTGCACTGGAGAGTGCAAAGGTACAGCAGAGGACTGTGTAGGCTGGAGGAAGTCAGACTCAGTGCAGTGAGGTCATTGTTAGCCAAGATCACTGGGGTGAGTGACCTCCCAAAGAGAATCCAAACTGTCCCCTGGGCAGAGCTCGTCAGAGAGGTCCCAGACAGAGACAGATGTGAACGAACAGTTCAGCAGCATCCCCAGTCTGGAGCCTGTGCTTAGCTGCTCCCTGGCCCTCTTTTCCTCAGCAATATAATTCTTGCACTCTGGGCAGGGCCCAGGTCTTAGGAAGTGCGACAACTTAACTAGTAGGAAGAAGTGTCTAAATTTCTTCCTTTTAAAGAACAGAGATGAGAGCAGAGGTATCATTACACGCACATCACACTGTGCCTTTGTTGCCCAAATTTTGCTCCCTCCTGTATTAGAAAGCTCTGTCAACAGAAGTGCATCCAGCACAGCATTCGTGGCAATACTTGTATGGCACACAGTGTTCACTGTTGCCTATTTGTGTTGATGTTTTTGTTCTCACTCAGCTGTGGGAAGGTGGAATCTCGATGTTTGCTGCAGTTCTGTCCCATACTGAGATTCAGTGCTGTAAACAGCTCTCCCTGAATCCTTTTCCCAAAGAGCAGTTGCAGATGCCATTTCTGAGCCACATTTGCAACAGCTCCGTCCTTTTCATCCCAGAGGCTACTTCACACCATTTTCAGACTCTGTTGCAAGCATAGATATGGCGCTATTCTGCAATTGTCCATCTGTCCAATCAAAAGAATGCTGCCAACCAAGGTACACGATTGAAAAATGAAGTTAAACTCCAGGAGCAGGAAGCCTTTTCTAATTCTGCATCCACCTCAGTATGTGTGACCCATAACTGCACTCAGCAGCTGTGACTTTGGCTTCTGCGGGCACATCCCAACAACCCATTCACGGAAGGAGCTGTAGGTGCCTGTGAGCTCACCTGAAGCGCCTTTTGTCTTAAGATTAATAAGGGGTTATTCATGACAAGTCTTTACCAGAGCTGCTGATGTAGCAGTTTTGGAAGAGCAGCTGAAGACATGGGATGGAGTTGTCCTTAAACACTGCACAGTAACTTCAAGCTGGGAAGACACAGAGTGCTGCGACCCAGATTTTGCATCTGAAGACATAAAGACGGCTGGGTAACATAGATGTAATAAAGAGAAAGCACAGCAAAGGGAATTCAGGCAACTTGATAATTCTCAATCACCCACACAAGCAAGAGATTTCTGATGGCAGAAGCTTTTATCTAGTAGGAAAATAATCACCAAGACATGCAGTCACTGGAAGCTGAAGCTCAGTAAACATGGGCTGTAAGTAAGAGGCATTTTTTAAATTTTTTTTTTTTTGTATTGTAACAGATAATTAATCACTAGCAGAGTTTGCACAGAGACACTGTGGATTGTTTGGTGAGTCTGTCCTGGCAGTGACTCATACCACAGTCCTTTCCTCCTGACACAGTTTTCCACATCCAGGCTCCTGCCTTCACTGCACTCTGATATGTAAACAATAACTCAACATTTATCCAGTAACTCGGCTGCACATTTATGAATTTTAATCAACCATTGACACACTTACATGAAGTGAAACAAATGAGCAGAGTTGACAAATGAGGTCTTTCCTTAGAAAGGATTTTAGATTCATATTAATATTCAATTCCTTTCTAGGATTCTTGACATTAACTGTGTTTCAGCTCTGTATGGCTGTCTTGAGCCTACAGGATTGTTTTCTATAGCCCAAACAGGGAGCCCATTGTGCTAAGCATATAACAAAAAGACAGCCACTGCTTCTGAGAGCTCACGGTCTGAGGCAGAGGGAACAAATGGGTGGTAGATGAGGATAAAGTAAGTTTGGACTGCATTCAGTAAGGTAAGAAGCACTGTTGATATACCAGTTAACTAACTGTTGGAGCCACGTAATTGGATCTGTTCCAAAGATGTGGAAGATTTCTGTACATAATGTAGTCCTCACAATTTGGATCAGATTTTTTTAAACTCGTGCCTGGTTTGTCAGCTAATGCAATTTTCCCTCTTTTCCTTCTGCTGTCCTGAATCACTCCCTGACCGAGCTCCCCTCAGGTAAAGGGCTCTGTGCCTTTGATTATTTTATGGCATTTGCTTCAGCCCAGTTTTCATCAGAGGTCCTTCCCAGCAGACGAACAGCCCCATGAGTGAAATCAGCAGGGAGGCTCTTCATTATCACAATTCTGGCAGTGAAGTCTCTGTGCTTTTATCACTGTACTGATATCAATTATTTGGAGCCACATTAAATAAATGAAGTCAGTAACATGAATATGTCATGCCCAATTCATACAGAGGCTCCTGAACTCTCTTTAAAAAGCCCCCTCTCTTTTTTGCCTGCTGCTTCCCTTATGAATTTTTTGTAAGCTCTGACCTTAGATATTTCTCAATCATTGCAAGAATGCTTAGTTCAAAATTGAATACACATCCATTTTATATGGGTTGAGGGGGGCAAAAATCATGAGAAAAGCAGATGACATTAGAAAAAAAAGACTTTTCAAAGAAGGTTCAATGACCTCCATATAGATATGACATGTTAAAGTCACTGACTTCTTTTCAACTCAGCACTTGCGTATATATATTTAGTATTATATAATGTACTTGTAAGGGCAAAGCCTCTTCAGCATTCGATCTACAATATTTATTGTAGAGTTCTGACTCACCTTCCTTGGGTGTTGCCCAGAGTCACCATAATACCAGCAATGACAGTGAAATGGGCTGCACTGGCCGGTGCCCTTTGCTTGTTCAATGGGTCACAGCAGCACACTGATTGCAGTTTTCTGCAACCTAAAGACAATCTTATTTATTTATTGGTTCTGCTGAATCAGAATTCAGGCTTGCCAAAGCCTGTTCTCAAAAAAAATAAAAAAGGGTAAATTAAGAATCCTTTGGGATTTGGAGAGTATTTTTCTAAAATATTTCTAATCAAAATTAACTTACTTTGCTCTTAAGTAATAAAAAGAAAAGTAAATCTCTGATGCATGGGCTATTAACTTCAGACACCCTAAAGCCAGTTCATTTTGCTTGTAATTTAACTGTTCTGTTTAAACAGAGTAGGAAAAACACAGAACTGTGATAAGGAAGGAGATTTCTTGGATACCGCTTTTCACATACTCAAAATAAAAAAACCCTACAACCTTTGAGCTTACTGAGAGTAGAATTACATAGATGCAAGGAGTAATGGGTAAGTGCTTTGTGGGAGTGTTTGTAAACTCTGAAACTCCAATTCAGCCACATTCGAACATGTTTCAGCCTCTTCTCCATTAACATTAATCAGAGTGGCTTTTGTTTAAAGGAATGTTGGGGAAAGTGTATTCTGAACTCAAATGCTCTTGCAAACACACTTCATTCAAACCTGCCTGAGAAGTGTTTTCTCTAATTCAGTCAACCTGGCAGCTGAAAGAATGGCATGTTTCTTAGGTGGCCAATTAGACACCCAAAATAAGGAAGAGTGAATAGGTAGAAAACATAATTAAAATAAATGCAGCTTGTAAATAAGCCCAGTCAGAATATAGTCTGATGAAACAATTATTCAGTCTGTTATGATTTGCATAGGTGCCTCATTCTTATGCACTCTACTTCTGCTGAAATTTCCAGGGAAAAATCCCTTAAATTTCCTGTTACAGAGACCAAAGCACTGACGTCCAGATTTTGGAGGGCTTGCATTGAGTTATATCTGTGGCTTCCTTAGGACTATTAGTGGTGCGCAAATCTGAGCAGGTGTTTGCATCTTTGCAAAACTAAGTCCGACCTCATTAAAAAATGCTACAAACAAACAAACAGACAAATAAACAATCAGGGTTTGGAAGTTTATGAAAAAAAAAAAAGGGGTGTGAGCGGTGTGATTCAGATTGGAAACTGCAGCCAGTGAGGAGTGTAAAGAACAAAATTGGAACCCTTGAGCTGGCAAGCTTTCTTGTTTTATTTTTAAACAATTTCTTAAATATAAAGTGAACCAAGAAACCAACTATTCACCTCACCTACTGAATCTCTGAAGAAAAACTTGACTGCCAAGTCAGCAACAGGAATAATTTGAAAGTAAGTATCACCTGAGAATTTCCAAACAGACTATACCAGATGTCAATGTTCTTTGATCCTGAAGCGGTGCTGAAGCAGAGAGAAGGTCTTTATCTCAGTCTTGTGTCATAAAATAACCAACTGGAAGAATTTAAAATAAAAGGCCGCAATTGTATATTCCAGTTTCCCATTCTCCTCTCTCTGGATCACACTCTCTTACTTTTCTGTAATTTAATGTAAGTATACAATATTTCACAATGGGTATCTCATCATGGGTTAAGCCATTTCTGAAGGCTTTCACTGTGCAAAGTTGCCTGGCCACAGAAAAGATATCAATGCAAAGTGTTCCTGATTTGGTGGGGTTTTTTTGACAGTCTGTTTGCATGTGTTGTCCGGAAAGACAGGCATGGGAGAAGCAGAAATCCTTCATCTGATATGCATTCCTGGCATCATCATGTTATTTCATGAAGACTGTCGGGTTTATACCCACAATGACAAGAGAAAATGGTACTGTGCTGCTGTTCAGCAAAGGACAAAGCAAAAGACAGATGAGTCAAGTGTGCACCTCACTCATCAGAAATTGTCTCTCAGTTTGGACATATTTCCACACATTCCTGAACTGTTCATTATTATTTTCCTTGTATGATTGCCCTGCAAGTGCTTGTCACCACTGCAGGGGCAAACCTGAAATCAACCTGTTTTAAAATCCATGAATTAAAACAATCAGATAAATGCAGTGCAATGTATTAAACATGAAATGACACATCAGACTGTTGGTAAAGGCAGAAAGAATTTCCAGAAGACCTTTCTGCAATGCAGACTGCCACCTCCATTTGTTTCTGATTGCTATCACACTGCACAGATGCAATGACTGAGAATCAAACTAGAATTTGGTGCTACAAGTCCACTGTAACATCAATCACTTGAAATAAAAATGTCATGCTTATGATTCTTTGGAAAATGCTGCACTTAACTTCCAAACTGTTGCTTTCAGAAAAGGCTAATTCAGGGCTGGGTACATTAATGTCAATGTCCTATAAAAGTGCCAGCTAAAAAAAAAAATGTCAGCAAAGACATTTTTTAAGCCTGTGTCAGCACAAAAGGGTGCCTCAGTTGTTTCATCTCACAACAGCTGCATGCTTTCATTGACATTTGTTGCCCTTTCTTTGTGCACTCATCCTAACCTCATAGGTTATTTCCTGGCCTCCCTTCCATGACCTATGACCGATGATGACCTTTAGCTAGAGAATGTGACATTTTGTTCTCCTCTGGCTGACATGTGATGCCCTCATTATTCAAAGGTATGTGAAAATAATGACCTGTACTGACCCCTGAGTTTCCTTTCGTTTATTGGTCTACACTAGGTGCTTGTTCAGCAGATTGCTATGACTAGGTGGTGGGGTGTACAATTTCTTTTGAAGAAGGACACTCATGAATTGCACCACCATTTTAGCTCTTTGTGTGTGTTGTTCCATTTGAAGAGCAGGAGATGAGGTGGTGCAGCTGGGGGAAGAGGGTTCAGGGTTCACAGTTCAGTTCAGTGTGGGTTGTTGGGAGCATCCTGCAAAGCTGGCAGATCTGGCTGAGGACTGGGGGTCTTACGGAGTGGCACTTGAATCCCAGGTTGGATACCCACCTTAGGGCATCTCAAATAGTGCAGGATGCCAGTGCACAAGGTGCTGGTTCAAGTCCTCTGTTCTCAGTCACCAGAAAGAATGGATGAGTAACCTCAGGAATTCAAAACAGGAGTGAATGTAGCTTTCCCATCACCAGGATTTCTACACCTTCCCTATTGTGACCCCAATGGCAACACGGTCACATTCACAAGAAATACAAAATTAGCCCAACATGCCAACAGTGCTGTCTTGGGTATGTCTCATTTTGCATTTCAAGTAGTGGAAGTTTCAGTGCTCTTCAGAAATGCAAGCCTGAACACATGAAATTTTTTCGAGAAGTAGATTTTATCTCCTGTGAGGTGAGACGTGTCCTCATTGACTATAGTAAATATTTCAAATGCTGAGAGTCTAAAGGAGGAATAAACCACTTCTGTGTGGGAGATTGTGATACCAATTAAGAGTTTCTTCAAGACCTAGCCAGCATGAATATTTAAACCTCCTTTGCTTGAAGAAAGGATGGTTACTTCAGGTCAGGGATGAGGGCATGTATGGAGCAGCATAAGCAACAGATGGCTGCTAAAGACAATTTCAGACTATAAATAGTCCCTATTAAGAATATAGAAATAATCAATCAGGGAATAAGCTCTGCTTCCTGTTGCACAGGAGCAGAGCAGCAGCAGAAAAATGTTAACATATATGTCAGTGTTTGCTGCTGGCTGGGAAAGAGATATCAGTCCTTTCCCACTGAAAGGTGGGAAGCTGCACTGCGTCTGTAGGTTAAGATAGAAGATTATCAACAGCTCTTTGGAAAAGGTTTATGTGTTTGGCATGCAGACCAGGAAATGAAAATCAGGATCCAGATTTTGACCTTGTCTCAGCACTCTGTGCAAACTAACACAGAAACCAGGGGAAAGGTCCTTTATTGGTAAAGAGACAGCATTCCCCACCACCTGGAGGCCGTGAAGAGCTTCATGTTGGAACATGTCCACTAAAGGTATAAAAGGTACTAATAACTGATGCCCAGATGTCAGCTTGCAAACTTTGAGGTTCTACCTCGGTGTCTGGGCCAGACATTCATCCTGCACTATAATCCAGCTAAACAACCCATTGAGAGTTCAGGCTGACACTTGGAGGACTGCAGTGCCGTAAAAAGGGGACTCTAGATTAGAGATAGCCTGGCTTTGGGTTGAACTAGAAGCATTAGTACAGGCTGATGAAGAAAAGTATTTTAGCTGTCTTGGTGGAAAATGCTGCACAACTGACCTAGCAATGGATGTGCCTTACCAGCCTTAGGTATGTCTTCATCTGAAGGAAAAAAAGCAGAAAAGTTTTGAGAGTAGTGCCGTCTGTTTACCATTACCATCTTTGTCCTGCTTGGGCTGAGCTTCGCTGCCTCAGTCCCAGCAGCAGGTCTGGGCAGAAGCCCGAAACTCAAGAATGGCAGAAAGAAACGGCATCTGTGATACATCATCACATCTCTTCTGTCGGTGCTTTCACAAATGCCCAGGTATTATATTTCTGAGGGCCAGTTACTGATGGATTAATTGAAGGAAAAACAAGAGCACATAAGTGGATACTAGCTGGTGGCAGGCAGTCCTGCTGTCCTGACCTGACAGTGCTCCAAACCCTGTCACCTAGCACGGCTGTTACGGGAATCC
The DNA here is from genome assembly GCA_013400235.1 of Oriolus oriolus. Lineage (NCBI taxonomy): Eukaryota > Metazoa > Chordata > Aves > Passeriformes > Corvidae > Oriolus > Oriolus oriolus. The sequence goes on along the minus strand of VXBT01003964.1, from coordinate 2,952,713 downwards.
TGCTGTTCCCCTTTGGCTGGCAGCAATTTTTATACAACTCGCACATGGAATGCTTTTAAAGGATTCAGCTAAGGAATGGACACACTTTCACATGTGACACAAGCTCAGATCAGATGTCAGGCTGCTCATGACCAATCACATAAATGAACTAATCCGCCATAGCAACATAACTCCGGAAGGTCTCGCAGGACCCTTGTAGAAATCAATTTATCATGTGCCCAAAAGACTGTGGCATGTGAAATCATGAGTTGCTTTTGACTGCTATGCTCAAAAAGGCAACGTTTTTGTATAACGCGAACATGAGTGTAAGAGGATAGTACTAAGGTAAATTTGTAAACCAAAAGCATGTTTAGACTTTTTTGTCTTTGTTTTTCCCCAGAAGCACAGTCTCAGAGACATTCCATTTTTATTCCCCTCCGTCTCATTTGCCTCTCATTGTTCAGGAGTTCGTAGGGTTTCACTCCTCCCAAGATCCATAAATCAGATGATTAACTTTCAGTCCAAGCCTGTTTTATATGAGCAGAAGAAATCTAATTGGAATACAATCACCCTCCTACTGCTTTTCACAGCTTTCTTTGCATCTCAGTGTGATCTGAATTTCAGATATCTCTTTCTGTGAGATATTTATTTTTCCCCATCATGCACTGAACCCAATCGTGCTGCTATCTTTTTCTGCCCTTTTAAGCTCTGGCTGTAAATTAACCACTATCCAACTGAAATAAGTTCCTTTAGAGTTCATAAACAGTAGGTCAGCATTAAAGCTTCCAGACTAGTTGCACAGGAATGGACTGCCCGGTCCCCTGAATATGAGGGTTTAATATCAGTTTCATTTTCCTCTGCCTCAACATGGGTGCTTAGAGAAGAAGTTCTTTTGTAAGATGGGATACTGGATGGATACTAAAGGAAGAGGGAATCTGGAAATGCAGAACTCCATTTGCAGGTGCTGGATGAACTCCTGGTTGGGGAATCTTCACATTAAAACTATGATTACGTGTTTTGACTTACACTCATCGAGCTTTAGTACAACTGAAAAATCCTGCTGATTATGGATCAGTTCTTGCCCTCCATTTTACTGGCTTTTATTTTTCTTTAAAAAAAACTCCAAGTTAAAACCTTTTCTTTTTCACTTAGTGTTTAAGGAGCCTGGCAGCCCAAGAGTTCTGAATACTAAGATGTTTCCTTTAACCATACAACCCAAACTTTTCTTTAGTTTCTCCCCTCCTGCACTCCAAGCCTTCTCCAGACCAAACAGGGCATGTCTATGGGAAAAATTAGTACTCATGATTCATTAAATGCTTGCTTGTCTTCTCAGTCACTGCTGCTGCAGTGATTTGTTTGTGTATGAGTGTGCTACAGACACCAGCCCATCTGAGAGAAAATGAATTTTAAATCTAATTGCTTTTACATATCCAGATTTCAAATGAAAGCTACTTAATTATTACCACATGATCATGAACGGAGACTGAACACAAACGTTCAGTCTACAACTCTACAAAACCTGCAAAATGATGCATTTTTCTGCCCACATCCTGAGTGCTTTATGGCAGGGACCTGTCAGAAAGCACCCCAGTTTCCAACTTCCCCTCTTCCAACAGGCACCAGGGTGCTGTTCAGACTGAGGCAGAAAGTTGCACACCTGGATTTCATCCTGATGTGGAGTCCAGGCAGAGTTAGACACCAGCTCCACATCCCAGAGTTTAGAGATAGCCTATCGATCCATTAAGCAACTGAATGTCATTTAAACAACTGTACAAAGCCCAGCTTTGCTTCTCCCATGTTCAGCAGTCCCACCTGCCTCAACAGAGCTACTTGTAGAAACATCTTGGGGCTCTGACCTGTCAAGTGTGAGAACAAAAGGTTGCAACCAGTTACTTCTGAGTCTGAAGTGTGACAGACATTGAACTGAATTCCTAATCTGAAGTAAAATGAATCATTAAAATGATTAAGCCATTAAATAAATACATCTCAATTCACAGTGGGCTGTGAATCACTGACACACCAATTATTCAAAACGAAACGGACATTTCATTTTCTGGGTGTTATGTGCTTTGTTTTACAGTGAGGGAACTTTTCTCACTTAGGTTATCAGCAGTCTAAAGGAAAGGAGGATCTGATTTATTGTAACAGTCCCACTGGCATGATATGACTTTTTCTTTGTTCAAAACTGCTTTATTGTCTCTGTATTTTTTTTGTAGCTATATTCCAGCACAGCAGAGAATATACAGTGGGGATTAAGTATTTGTGACACCTTGCTTTAGGTATCTCCAGTTGAAATGTTTAAATCTGAACCAATCTGTAAAGATTCCCCTTATAATTTCCTTCATTAGGAAATTCGTCTGGCCAAATGAATTCATATATTTCCCACTCCTAAATGGAGACAAAGTTGATTAACTCAGATGTAGAAACCTACATTTAATCAGACTATTCCCATCTATGGGTCTTTCCTCAAATCTTTCTTCCCAGCAGTGCTGTGTGACAGTGTCCACACTGGTGCTCCCCTAGCTGTACTGGAAGGGACATTTTGTTCAATATTCTCCTGGTTCTTAGTAATTCATTAAGTGGGGTTGTCATGGGGATACAGTCCCAGGGTAGCCTTGCCTCCTTTCTTTCATCCACTCATGCACAGTGTGCACTGTGCAATACTTCATGCAAATAAGTTCCAAGCAGAGTTGCTTGTCATTAGCACAGACAGCTCTAGAGGCAAAAACAAACAGAATTTGTCAGTGAGAACTCTGTCATTAAGGAATTTTGTTTGCACCCCTGCGGTGATTCATAGTGCACTTGACTGTTTTCTGCCTACCTCTTCACATCTCTTATTTGTTCACAAAGTGAAAAAATGTCCTTTTGGGTACCTTTTCTCCAATTACAGGTTTTATTGATATCATACCAGAAAGCTGGTTTCAGCTCCTGGCAAACTAGTAGCAAAAAGAAGGTTTTCCTGGATGTCATCTTCATTCAAGCACTGATAAAGTGCTGCCAAAGCAGGGAAGACAAACAAAATATTTAATGAATTGCTGAAGAAGTCAAAAACTAGACAAGAAACCACAGCCTGGTTTTAAAGAAGAAATAAATCTGGAAAACTATCAACACTTAAAGCTTGTTTTTAAAGCGAAAACATATATACATACATGTAGCCTGACTTTGCTGAGCATGTCATGTTTGAACCTGAGGACAAGTTTATGTTACTATCAGGTCCCACTATCTTTGTTGCAATTGGCATCTGTTTAATAATTCATTGATTCAAGCACTGACCACCCAGCCACCAGTAAAGTGCCCATTAGGCCCAGCCCCTGTCACATCTGCTTCCTGAAATGGCCAGATTTCAACTGTGAGCAGTACAAAATCTTTGGTTTACTTTCAACTGCTGCAGGAAAGAAAATAACCTATCATCCATGAAATATTCAAACACAGCTTTAAAAGCATTAGCCACCCAGCAATACTTGTGTTATATAAAGTGTTCCTCATGAAACAGTGGAAGATCTGTCTGAAATTAGCAAGAATTACAAAACCTCCCACTCTGAAGGTGAAAGGATGAAGCAAGGTTATAATTATATAAATGACTATGGGGGAAACAGTTCCTCCGTATAGAGTGTGGGATCCAAGCAGTGTCAAACACTACTTGGAAACAGCTTTCCCCAAGCCACAGATTTGTTCTTTTTTTTTCAACTCTTTTTGTCTCTTAAAGCTCCAGTCACTTCCCCAGGGAGATTTCCACTGTGGGGCACGCCCTGCCTGTACTCAGAGGAAGGGATCTCGGATGCTCTCTAGTCTGAACCTGATTTGGCAGCATCACTCTGTTCCACCCCACTCTTTACATCTTCAGTTCATTGGTGGCATTCTGAGCATGGATCTGTAACACCTGCAGGAGGACTGGACTACAGGGTTTAGATAGTTTTAGGCTCTACAACTGTGTTTACCCAGGATAAACCAGGATTGCAGTCCATTCTTTCAGGACATGTGGCAACAGAAACAAACAGAAATATGACCTTTGAAGGGTTCTAAACTCCAATTGTATATTACATCAGCTTGCCTCAAGAAACATCCAAACACATAAAAATATGGCACTTGTGCACTTTATCGATTACATTTCCTAACCCTTCTGAAGTAATCCCTGAATTTGAACCAACAGCAAGTTAAGGTCTTTCTCTTACACATGCCTTCCCCTACAGGTCAAACAGCATCTGTTCCCTTGGCCTTCTCTTCTACAGTCTGTGCATTTACAGCTTGCTTCCATTTTCTCAGCAGTCCCCAGAAAGGGCATCTCAGTCACAGAACCATTTCCCAATTTTACCTCTCTCCCCATTTGCACACATCCCTTTCCCTAATCAGTTTGCAGTCAGGTCAGCTGACCAGACTCACTGTGAGGCCAAAGCATTCCTAGAGCCACGTGAACTGTGAGGACATGGGGCCTGAGCTGAGACAAGCCAACGCTTCCTCTTTCTGCACGGCTCGCTTCAGCCTGAATTGAACGGAAAACCCCGCTGAGGCTGGGTGAGATTCTGCTTCCCACTACATACCTGCACATCTTTGCTATAGACTCATCCACAGTGGCAATTACAGTCGCTACTGGGAAAAAAACCACAATCAGACAAACATAAAAAAACTGGAAAAAACCCAACACCCTAAACCAAAGCTTTTTTATTTTTTTCTGTTTTTCCTCTTCGTGTTTGTACATTCAAAATTTCAACAGCATGATGTTGGCAAACATGACTGCTGCACATCTAAAAGAAACACTCAGGTGCCTGCAGTCTCAGACCTCAATAAACATTTCAAAGGGTAGGATAGAGTAGAAGTATCCTTACTGTAAGGAAAAAGAAGTGCTGGTCCCTAATACTGCTGCTGTAACTTGACAAAAGCTGGCATTTAAACAGCAACCAAAACCAGACCTGACCCTGCAGTGTCCCTGCAAGTATCACTAGTCACCTACTCAAACCCACTAAAATCGAGTGGAATTGCTCTCTCATGACTGCAGATTTTAGGATCAAATTCTTGCTGTGAAAAAGATCTTTCTTAAAGTAACACACTGCTCCACTCATGCTAATGGGAATATTCAATTGTAACATGACAGAGCTTGTAGTATAAACATGAAGTCTGTAATTTTAAGGCACTAAACTGTTATTAAGCCAAATATCTAAGGTATTTTAATTTAAAACTTCAAAGAATACCTAGTTGGGCAGTAGGCATTCTTGCCATTAATTAAAATTCAGCTGATGAACAAAGCACAGTCCATGAAACCATACGACTGAAAACCCAGCAGTTGTGACCCAGCACTCCAGTACATTGGAATCAGGGGAAAACAAAAAAGCTATAAAGCCACATCTTTCAGTCTGACAAATTCTTAAAGGTAAATCTGTGTCTCACCCTGTCCCCCTCACTATTCAAGAACTTGTCAAAAGTGCTTATCATCACAGATGACTTGTCAGCAGCTGAGTGAAGTTTGGTGGCATGAATTTCTTTGAGTTTTAAGGGATTTAAATAAAGCAAAAGCCTTCACAGAAATGCAGAGGACTGTGAGTAGAGTGTCTTAGCAGTTTTAAGGGAGTTATTAAGCTATTTGATGTAAATATACATTAACTGATCTTTTGTATAATGTGGATTACATAAATCTGAATTGAGTGACTTTTAGGAACATTGACTATTGATCTGATAAACTATAATGGCCATCAGAAATATTGTGTAAATAACCATTTAAAAAAATTTGTTATGTCATGAAAATTCTTATGAAAAGTATTTATGGTACTTTATATGCTGAGTAACCACTTTTCAACATGAAGTACCTCAGCCAAGGATACATTCTTAAATTAAGCAGCTTTTAATTTATATATGATTTAAAAAGAATGTTTTTAAACCACTTAGCATGTACCTTTCTGTACTTGTGTAATTTTAAAATAGCCATGTCTTTTTTTTTTTTTTTTTTACTTCTTGAGAATGAAAATAATAGTAAAATAAGTGATCAAGTGGCTGTGTGAGGCTCCTCAGTGGTTGTTTGTGACCATACAGCTTTTGTGACAATATGTACTGACAAAATGTGCATAGGCACAAAGAGGAGCCTTTCAGCTCAAATCTCATTAAGAACTTCCTTTGAGAATTTGTTTGTCCAAGTTATTTCCAGCAAAGATGGAGATACCAGCTATCTGTGCTCAAATCTAGAAAGGCCTTGTTGAACTGGCTTTATGCCATGTAGTGATAGAAGTAGAGGAGTTCTCCCTTAATGCAAGTGAACTGCCATGTGGTACTGGAGGGGAAAAAGAAACAAACCAGAAAAAAAAAAAAAAGGGGAAACAAACCAGCAACTGAAAAGGTGGAGTAGTTTGGAATAAAAGGCACTGACACAGAAGAGTCTGCATGTACTGGAGTTCTTAAAGGCAAGCAGAATGGGGAGCAAGTGAGAATCTCTAGAAAACATGCTAAAATAAAGCAGCTACATTCAAGCAAGCAGGCCTGCAATGAGGAGGGATGATGCCCACAGCAGGAATGCTGTGGATCAGGAGCAGAGCCCACAGAGGAGAAAACAGAGGTAAAAGGGCAATGCAAATCCCACCCACACACATTTCTCTGCCGGTGTGTTCAGCAGCGCACTGCAAGAGGGGTATCAGTCCCCTGTGACTGAGCCATTTTGTTACACCAACTCTCCCTAACAGCCTGACCTATGTGCCAGAAAGTGTTTGCAGCACCAGTAATGTCCAACTGAACATCAGAGAATCTAATAGTGTCTTTTAGAAAAGACACTGGAATGGAAAAACCCATAGAAATGGTCACAGGGGGATACTTTCTGGACATGTTTTGGATGCTATTGGTCTAACTGGGGCCTTTCAGCTGCGTGGACTCATGTACCTCCCTCAGCACCAACATTTGTGAGGGCAAGAGTCCAGCCTGTGACCCAAGGCTACCTCAGGTTTCGGTGGAGACCTCTGTCCTTTAGCACCGGGATGTCCCTGTGCTTGTATGTCTGCAGAGGTGGAATGCACCCACTCCTCCCTCCAGTGGCGCGGCGTGAAGCTCTCTCACAGGAACTATGCTGAGTGTGGCTCCAAGGCAGAGCTCCGAAGTTCAGGGATCAGGAAAGAACCCTGGGAACTGGAACTGACCCCAGCCTTACCCGTGTTCCTCTCTGGCTTTACATAAAGCTGGCTTGACCCTCAGCTAGCACAAACAAGAATGACAAGGAGGGATAATTGCAGTGTAAATGCCCTGCAAATCACTGCAGGGAGGAGTTTCATCAGGGTAACAAACTACAGTCTATGGAAAGATGTTTGTTGCAGGGGCCAGCACCTACAGACTTAAAAGCAAATTCAAGCAGAAGCAGCAGTGTCTTAACTGTCTGCTTTTATTCCTGTTTTATCAACAGGTGTTTCATGTTGCTTCCCTCTGTGATGCCACCCATCACTAGGCACATTTTCCACACGGAGCCAGAAGACTTACATCTGCAAGGAGAATGTACTTCGGGGTAGCTTAACACTGCCTCTCTCATGCCTCTCACCACACTTTGTTTTTTTACTCTCTGGCCTACTGGGAACATGTGCCAAGCAGTGTGTGTACTGTTCTGAGGTAATCTGGAGTCAAGGTGTCCCACAAAGATTCACCAGCACCAGCAGCATGAGCTCCGGCCTCACATGGCCCCTTCCAGCTTGCCCACGCTCAGGCCTCGTGTTCCCACAGCAGATGCCAGTGCCTTGTGTTTGCTGGCTACACAGATACTCCGAGGGAGTACTTAGGTATGCAGCTACATACATACTTGCTTTTGCTCAGCTGTTGGGTTTTTGGTGGGATTTTTTTTTCCTTTTTGTTTTTTTTTGATTTTTTTTTTTGGGGGGGGGGGGGGGGGTGTGCGTGCGCATGTGTGAAATAATGGAACTTCGACTTCAGTGGGAGTTGAAAGTTTGGGGTGTTTCTCCCAATGTGCAACACCATGCTGTTCCAAACTCTCTGACTAATAAAGTGTTGAGAACGTGACTGATCAAACAGAGGTGGATATGTCAGAAACTGCTCTGTAGGTATTTGGGAAAAAAGAAAAAATGCTCCATCTGTCTTGACTACATCTGTGCTCTTTCTTGTTTTAATTCCCCTGAATGTTCTAAGAAACAGCTTTGCAAGACCTGCCATTAATATTTTCAAATTTTTTTGCAAAAAATCTGATAAAGCATGAAGGAAGAGTGAAGTGAACCAACTTTCTCATGCTGAGATTCAAAAGAGCCGCAGTAGCCACTCAGGAAGCAAAACCCAGGTTTGTGGGCCTTCTGTCCAGAAGGTTTAAATGCCACACAGTCATGACAGATGTCTGGAGAAAAATCTAATGACCAATACTTATTTGCAGCAAGCAAATTCATGATTTCAAGTGGGGAATAAATTTTTTAAAAAGTCCTTGGATCACTGAAATAAAAGCTCCTGTTAGTCAAACAAATTATTCCCTATGAACTATTCAGTCATTTGTCATAAGAGCATAACTTTTTTCTGTGCATCTTAATAATTGTTCAGGAATATTATTCAATATTTTTATGAATGTCTGGTGGATAAAGGGTCCTGTACAGTAAAAAGCATGTTTGATGTCAGCAGGGGTTCATGAGCAATCTAGGGAAAGGTCATCTTGGTGTCAAAGGCTGTAAGAAATGTCACATGCCTTCTCTTAATTAATGCAGGCTAGGAGAGGACCCTCAGGGAGGACACAAGATCAGAAGGAGGAAACAGACATTGTTGTACCAATTATGACTGCCTATTTGAGTGTCTCCCTCTTTGTGATTACCCCAGTTTAACCAAACATGTAATTTCTAGGCTGCATCAGCTTATCATAAGTGAATCCACTTGGATGAGTGTTCGTTCCATATTTAAATATAGATAGACCCGTCCTTGCCAGGTGCTGAGCTTGCCCAGCTCCTACTGAAATTAGCAGGGGCTCAGCATTTTGCAAGAATCACTTAGCAGTGCCTAGAATTGGGTTCTTTATGTGTCTTATACATCAAACCAAAATCTGTGCTCCTCTAATGTCCATTTGCACAGTAACCCATATTTCTTTTCCTTCATTTATTAACAAACAGACATCCACTTGGTGTTTGTCCTAAACAAATGTTAGTGGCTGTCACTACTAGATACTTAGGCAAATTGAATGTATTCCTATTCCCTTTTGCACCAAAGCAATATTAGGCAGTGTACTTTAGCTTTCAGCTTTTCTTATGTACAGAATATTTATGGTCCATTTTAGAGTTGTCATCCAAACACTTGGGGTCATTTTCTTATTAAATAGTACAATATTAAAGCAATGGGGCACAGCAGGTGGTGTGTTTCTGACTATTTTGTCACGCCTCAGGCTGAGTTGCCATCTTCAAGTCAAAATAATGTCATATTGAATATTAGCACGCACACACACACACACACAAAATCCCAGTAAAAACATATCATTAAAAAAAAAAAAGTAGCATTGTAAGTTCCAAACTTACATGGGGGAATTTTTCATGTGGGAGCTCTTCAGAGAGACAAAGTGATTGATTTTTATAAAAGTTGGCATGCATGACCAAGGGCAGATGGTACATAAATTTGGGCCCCAGTCTTACATTCTGCTCTGTGTAGGTGGACCACTGAACTGCTGTGACTGAGAAAAAATAATACAACCGTGAACAGATGCAAGACTCCTGGGTGCGATGATCAGGCTGCGGGACTAGGACCCAAACTTGCACTGCTATAATAATTTTAAAGGCACCTTTTGGCAATACATTCAGGCAAATAATTTATAATTTGTATGCTGCTGATTGATCGTGTCAGATGGGTGAAGTGTCTCCGATTAAGATGCACTTGGTGCTCTTATAGATCATGTGATAGATGCTTGCTCACACACCCTGCTGAAGAGTTGGTGCCGGCCATCGTCACAACTAAGAAGAAGATACAAAATACCCTCCCCAGATAAAATTATTGCAGTGATGAGTAGAGGGGTGACAGCAAGGTGAGAAAATGGAGAGGTGGTCATCATAGCAACACAAAGGATACTGTCAAAGGACAGCCCACATGGCTCCCTGTGTCAGATGGCTGTTAGTGGATCTCATGTCTCCCCTTTTTTTACATTTGTTGTGTTCAGCTGACTTTCTATCACTGTAACAATCTAAAACATCAGTTCACTGTTGTTTCATGCCTGATGACACTGAAAATATATCATTCTCCCACAATATATGCCTTCAAACTGATGAATCATGAGCCATGTGATCACACGACCATTTCTTTATCATTTTGTTTGCATATGTAAAGCACAGGGTCTCTCCATATGGCAACAAGCCTATAAGGGTCCAGTTTGTTTAGCATTTTCCACACTGGAAAATGCCCAACATTCATATCTTTTTCCTTATAAGCCTCCAGAAACATGTGCAAGGGTGAAGAATTAATACAAGATGTCCACAGAAAAGGGACAAATAGATGGGCAAAGCTCAAAGGAAAAATCCAGTGTCCCTAGAGAAAGCATATCAAGGAATGTTAAAGAATTAAATCAGCAATCTTGAAAAATGAGGGGCAACATATACTACAGATTGGGGCTTTCAACATTTACAAGCTTTTTCTAGCACCTGCAGTTACCAATCGACTGTTCCAAACCATAACAGCAGATATGTTTCTTTCCTGCTTAATCACCTTGGGATTATCACAGTGCCTCTCTCACAGAGAGGGAATTCTCCACTGAAAAATGGGCAACAGCAGTAGCACACAAAATTAGACAGTGATGTACTGCATCTGTTTTTAAAGTGTCGCCCATAACTTGGGAGTTCCTCAATCCATTGTGCCATGGATAGGCTCCCAAAGAAGCCTCAATCTGTATTTCAGTTCCACATGATCCTTCAGCGCTTCCAGAACTGCTGGGAACCTGGACCATGCCCATGAGCTGGGACGGCAGAAGAAGAAATCCTCAACATTTAGCTCAGAAACTAATGGCTGTGGCTGCAGGTCCTAGAGCAGCAATCACGCAGAGTAAAGGAAACACCTGGTTGAGACTCCATATATTCTTATTTGCTTCTTTGTTTTACCTGGCTTATGATTATTTCAATGAACAGATTTTGACTCACAGTGGGAGACTTTCTTTTGTATAAATATCTATGGTAACATAGCAACAAGGGATTTTGTCCACAAAACTGGTTTTCTAACTAATTTATTTTGATTTCTAAGATGATCAGCTCTGGTGGGAAAACAAATTTAAGTGGTTAGTTTGTCTTTGGAACCCCAGCTCACCATTTCTTGAACATTTTCAACTGGGTTCAGCACAGTATTTATTACAGCTACATTCTTGAGTTACAGATACCTTGAGCATATTTTACATATGGCTTTTTATTGAAGCAGTACTGTTGCTAAGGTGCTCTTTAGGTGGCCATTCTACAGCAAGTCTTTTTCTAGAATTTGTATTTTAAAATTAATCATTATAGGATTCCATCCTATATTTAATAGGTGAGATAAAATGTAAAAACAAGGGCTGTACCTGATACTTGAAAGTTGCTATTCCTGACAGCACTTCATCTTTTTCATACTCACATTGGCTTTTATCCCGGCCCATCCATTCCTTAATGTAAGTGTTATAAATTGTTGTAAAGTGCCATAAAATATAATAAACATGAATCAATATTTCTTGGTTAAAAAACTTAGAAATGCTGATGAAGCTTGAGTTTATTATAGATGTCCTGAACCCACAATGTCCCTTTATTTTTTTTTTTTTACCTTCATCATTTTTTAAGGTCTTGACTTCATGTGTGCACACACATTCATTCTTCACAGTCAAAGAGGCAGTGAAAATTTAAATTACTAATGCAGAGCTAATAAAGTATCTAATGTTTTAACTAGTTCTTTTAGGCAAGATATCCTGTCTATACTGAGCAATTATATTTGGTGTGAATGACCCACTTCAAGCAAATTCCTTATGGATCTACAGAATATTAAGCACACGCACGGCACCAGAAAGTTTGGGGATTACTCAGATATTTAAATTTAAGCATATGTTTAATTGCTTTGCTGAATCAGGCCTTTAATGAAGAAGCATGGCACAGTAGTGCTATTTGCCATAAAAATCCATCATTGCCACGGATCTCTGCCCATTAAAGAAGATGCTATGATTTGTGCTTAAAATATGGAAGAAATACGATGCCTGCATGGTGCATTAAATACCCAAGCATACACATGCATTTAAATTCTTTCTATCTTTTTAAGGATATTGTTGTGAATTATGTTCTTGCATATCCAAGAGCATCCTTCATAGTGAAGTGACAGCTCCTCTCCACATCCAGTTGATGGTCTTTGCATATTATTAGTATTATTTATTCTCGATCTGAAGCTCATGATGGATTTCTTTGTCCTCGGCTGGGTTTGTGGTTTCTCCACAGGAACCACCAAAGGCCGTGGTGTTTCCAGGGGCACTGGAAGGCTTCCCTCAGGCAGGGAGATGGCCACGCTGGTGCCATCCCTGGTCAGGGGCTCTGGCCCAGCCCAGCTGGGAGCTGTGGGATGGGGCTCTTAGTGGAGGCAGGGCACCACACCACCTGCGACCCCACAGACCCCTCCACTCTGGGCCTCTGCTCTAACCGGAGAGAAATCCTGACAGAAATCTACTGGAAAAAATCCACACCCTGGCAAAACACTGTGGCTGCTTTAAGCTGTGGCAACAAATATGACCAGGTTTTCCCAGAGCAGCTGTCAGGGATTGGGCTGACGACTACAGCCTGGTGCCACACACTGTGACTTACCTGTGCTGCCTGGGCATTCCCACCGACCATCCCTGGCTGGAAATGAGGCCACTATAGCGGAAGAAAGATAACATGTCTCTAAACTGTGTGTTGTTGGGGATGGGTTTGTTTTTTCCTATTCAGCTATTTATAAATGTGATAGACCTCTGTTTCTCCTGCCTCTTTCAGCACCCCACTGAAGAATGTGTGAAAAGCTCTAATTTCCCTTGAGGAAAAGAGTATCTTGTGATTTCAGTGAAAAGCTGTGTTCACACTGTGGTCAATAAATTCCTATAGACAATTTTCCCCCCTTGGAATTCTCCTATCTTGTTATTTTGTTAATGCTTGAGACGAATACTCCAGCTCAGCAAAGACATGGTGGAAATCCATCCCATTTCTTGTCGGTCAGCTTCGGAAGGAGAGTGTCAGAGCTTTAACAGAGTTTCCTGGCATCAGGTTTTGCTTTTCTTTCATGAAAACTTAAACACTTTTGTTTTCCTTCTGACTTGGAGCAAGATCAAATTTCAAAATATCCAAATCCTCCATGAAACAGCATTACGTCTTTCTCTAGAGCCCCAGTTGTTCCTTCTTGCGATGATAAATCCCACTTGTATCATAAAAAGAAATTTTTTTTCTTGAGAAAAAGGTTGAGACATTTCCCCAGACTAAATCCATAACTTCCTTTTTTGTAGGAAAAAAAATACAGTTTGAAATATTCGAGCTGAAAAGTTCCTGCCTCAGTGGTTAAACTGCTTCTGCATTCATATCAACCCTTCCCCGCCCCATCTCAGTGAATTCCCTGATGAAAGGAGGCAGACTTCAGGAATAACAGCAAAGAAAGGCATAACTCCAAACCAAGAGTCTCCTGAACCCATGTGCCAGACTGCTATGTGGTAATTCCAAAGCTATGGGAAGACCCTGCACCCTTTAAGTCTAGAGATCACTCTGACTTTAATCTCATCAGTAAACCTTAGTGAAAGACTATGTGCAAAATTTTATTTACTGCCTTTAGATATTCCATCCTTCTAATATTATATTTCAATACTGTATTCTGTCTAGAAAGGCCAACAAAGAAGAAGTTTGAAAATACTATTATATCTGATGATATTAATTTTTTCGTGTTTTGGAGAACATTGTATATGTGGCTCTTATCTCTTTTTTTCCCTTTAAATGTAAGATTTATCCTGTTAGTTATGGGGTGTCACTTTACACTGTTAGAACTCTTATTTTCCAAGAGTTATCTTGGTTTCCATAAGGTAAACATGACTGTCAGCACTGTGTCCCAGCACAGCTGTACAGAACACCACAGCAGTGCTGCTGATCTGACTGACAGCACGTGAGATGGAAAGAAAGGCAGAAGAAAAGTGGTCTAGCCTGATGAAAAGCTGCACTCCGGTCTTAGCAGAAAATTCAGAGCAGGAACTGCAGATAGAGTGATTAACAAGGAGTTTCCAGAAGTTAATATACCGGGCAAAAGGGTTGCTCCTTTGGAAGCTGAGTACTGGAGAGTGGAAGTTAAAATGACTTGTGCACCACTGAGCTGGAACATGCTGCTCCTGGGTCATTGATCTGCTCTGCTCTGGCAGGGCACTGCTTTGGTATTGTTAATTTTCAATGACATAAAGACTTGTTTTTAGTACAGGAAGCAGAACTGGAAGGCCTGGGACTAAAGGGAAGACAAAAGAGAGGCCAGCGGTAAACATGAAGGGCTCCAAAGACTGTGATGCAAACCCAGAAACAAATGCAACCCCTGAACAATAAGAAATTCATTACTTCATAGATCAAATGGACGAGGCCTGATCCTCAGCAGTTGTAGGATAGCCTTTTTTTATGTCACAGGAGGGAAACTAGGCTCACATGAACTGGAAGAGTAGGTGATCCATAGTTTATATACAGGCTGTGAAGCTGTATATAAGGATGGCATTTTTCCCCTAAAAGGCGAGTGCACACAAAATTATACAATGCATTTTTTTATAAATATTTAACATCTAAAGCACACTGCCACCACAATCCCTTTTTATGACTCCTGCTATAATGATGAGTATGAAAAGGTGCATAAACCTCAAAGAGCTATTCATTTATCAGGAAGAGAGGTGCTCATTCTAAAAACTAGGGGTAATAATTTATTGTTTGGATCTTCTGTAATAAACTTGAAATAATGCTCTTAAATTTCAGAATTTTACTGTCAGTCAGACAGTCATTAGTTCTTATGACTGAATTTCCACTCCATAACATTCATCAGCATCTCCAAACAGTCCTCCAGTACTTTTCCCCAGGCCTTATATTGCAGTGGGTGCATGGCCTGGGGTGTGGCAGGGGGTGTTGTCTCTGGACCTTGTCTGGGTTTAATATAGACTGACAATTATATACAATGTTTATTTAAAGTATCAACAATCTTCAATTAAGTAGGGTGGATGAAGAAAAGACAGTCCAAAGGCAGCATGAGAACAGGCACAGTCAGGCACACAGGAAGGAAGCAAGAATTGTTTCCTGGATGAACTCAGTGGCTACAGTCTGATTACATCAGTTCATTAAGACCAAAAGCAAAACCGAGTGTTTAAAAGGACACAGCTCTTAGCATTTAAACTTTAATACCAGATTTTTATTCACAAAGAGAATCTTTAATTCAAACTTTCCTGGACTTTACAAGAGTTATTTTTTCCCTCTTATTCTTGTTCAGCCCTTCCTAACTGAAATGTTGATTCAATGCAAAAAATTATTTAAACATTAGGGCATTACTTCTTTTTCTTTATTTTTGTTGTTATTTCAGTAGTTTAATAACTTGCATGGTGTCAGGAACAGTGTAAATCACTAACATGAGCTCAACTCAACAATAACCTAGCAATGCACAGCATATCTCAATTCTAATAGAGAGGAAGGAAGCATCTGAGTCTTCAACACCATCTGTAAGACATCTCAGATCTTAAATACTTTCCTGTCCTGTGCTTGAGGGTGATCTTTACTTGCTCTAAAATGAATGAGGACTCAGTGGTGCATAATGAAAAAATAAAGAGGTTTTACATTAGGAAATGACAGCTTTTATTTATAGATTTGTGAGTAAAGCATATGCACTTGCTGAAATACAGCCAGTTTTACTGGGATCCTTTTTTCTTCCTTTATATTGCTATAGCAAGAAAAGAAGTACTGGATTTCTGTGTGTGAAAATCACAAAGCATAACCAGTTTCCTTTTTATTCTATTGAGAAGTTATACCAGTGCTGTGCTGTGGATTTAAAATTCTTGATTTTTTTAAAAAACACAGGAAAACCCTCCCCTGTGTGTAATTTGATTCACTGATTCTCCTTGACTGTATCTAGATTAGTAATTTAAGTGTTGTCTGGACACTAAAACTCAATTTCTTATAAAGTTAAATAAAGTTTGTATGTGGCTTGATTTTGTTCTGGGCCACCTTGCAGTGTCCCAGAGAATTCCCAAGCAGATCCTGAGGGTGGGTGTGGGACCATTTGTGTTACTGACTGCCATATCTCACTGACCAAAATGCAGCCGTCCTGTTTTGAAGACCATGAGAGAATTATAATATAGATAGGCACATTCTGTGCCAGTTGGTGTCAGTGCCAAAAAATCCAGGGTAGAATTGATCTTTCTTGACATGGGGTTCCTGGAACTGTGAGGCTTCACTGGACAATCCCTGTAGGCTTTGGTCTTCACTGACACTTTCTATTTAAACAATTCTCTCTCATTCTTTCTTGAGTTCCATTGAGTCCCGTACCTCCATAAATCTGAAAGCCTATGTTTCAGGTAATCATTTGGAAAAGGGCACTATTGTGAGCATATTCTCCAGATAACAGAAGAAAGAGGGAAATCCTCACTAATTCTCATAATAACACTCTATTTTTTTAGCTCTTCCTTTTCTATGTCATGAGCACTATACTTAAAGTTCTTCAAGACCAAACTTGAGATATTAAAACAAATATTCTTAAACGCTGTATTAGGAAATGAGTCTAGTAGCAGCTTTACAAAACAACTTATTGCAGTATTTTCTTTAGAGCCAAGAAATCAAAGTCAGTCATCTCAAATCCTTGGTCTTTCCTAGACGTGCAGAGTCAAAGACAAGATCAATAACAAATTGTGATCTCAAAAGAAAATCAGAATCCATTGGTCTCCAGCATTTCCTACTGTTGCCTGGTGTTTATCCTTCTCGGCTTCCAGCTATCAATCCAGAAAAGAGGAAGGAAGGAAGGAAGGAAGGAAGGAAGGANAAGGAAGGAAGGAAGGAAGGAAGGAAGGAAGGAAGGAAGGAAGGAAGGAAGGGAGGGAGGGAGGGAGGGAGGGGGAGGAGGTGCACTGAGTGTTTATTTCTCTTTCCCAGCGGGACGGCTAATATCAACATCAGTCAGTGGAGTTGGACCAGGAATCAGCTCCCTAGCTGAGATCAGTCCCCAGGTGTTCAAGGACATTTGAATTATCTGCCCATGTGAGTGCAAAGTCTTTGGGACACAGACTATTTTACTATACCTTTATCAACGGCACAGAAAAGATTGTCAGTGTTTAACTAACAATGAGTAATTCCTCAAATGCTGCACTCAGAGCTGGTGCTGCTCCTGGGAGTTGACATCTCCATAAGGTGCAGCTTTCCATTGCATCAAAGGGAATAAAAAGCAGTCTGGATGTAGAGATAGTAATTTTATCTGTGTGCCTGGTTCCAGGAAACCATTGCCGAATTAGATCTATCCACTTCTCTTCTCAGACCCTTTGGATGGTAAAAAAATTTGGTTCCTTGGTAACACAGTCCTACTGATTTACACTAGATGACAGTTTAGTTAAGTTATAAGCTAAGATTGCCTGTGACTGTTCTATATTGTGAAGTTCAAAAAACCAGCAAATTGGTCACAGTTCAAAAGGCCGTGTAAAGCATATTACCGTAAAAAAAAATGATAAGGAAAGAATGAAAGAAGGAAAACAAAACAAAACAAACAAAACACACACAAAAAATAAAAATGTTGAATGGCAAAAATATAAGCAAATACTATTGTCTATGTAGTTTGAAAGTCATATGATTACTCAAACAGTTTCTTGCATTTATTTCTCATGTTCCTTTTACTAATTTTTTTTTTCTTCTGCTTGTAACTTCACCTAGGAAGAATCCCAGGCAGATATTACCCAGCAATTCATAACTACGTTGGTATTTATATTGTTTTATTCTCAGGGGAGAGGGTCTACTCAAACACATTCATTTCTTTTTTGGAATTTTCAAGCACATAAAAGAGTAGGAGATTCTGATAAGGCCCTATTGTAGTTATCATGTGGTATAACTACAGCTAAGGTCATGTCGACCTGCTCTTGTTAGAGTACATCATCTACTTAGCAGAAAAGAAAACAAATTGTGTCACATTTTATTCCATCAATGGCTGTAAATGAAAAGGATATTTTGAGAAACGGAACTAATAATATGTTATAATAACTAGAAAGGAGGGATGATAATTAAACATGCTCTGCGATTCAATCCCAGCAGTGAATCTACTCTTTTGGTAACAGTTCTTTTTAATTATAGAAGTGACAATTCTGAATGACTCAAACCTGTGTCATGTTGCACACAGGCAGAGGCAATTAAGGTGAGACCAAAGCAAAAATATAGTTCGTTCATTTTGCACCCAGTTTAGCCAATCACTTCACTTCTCTTTAAAGAATGCAGAAAGTAAGCAAGACCCAAATCTGGTATACATGTGATGGGTTTGTTTGTTTGTTTGTTTGTTTGTGGTTTGTTTTCAGATTTTTTCTTTTTAAAAGGTCAGGGATGTTCAGTAGCATGGCTTTCCAAATGTGATACAGAATGATTAGCATGGTCCTTCAAATCACTGCAGTTTTTTATCTTGGGATAACAAACTACACAAGCAAGGCAGGCAAAATAAGGTTGAATGATAGCAATGGTAACTTATCAGAAGCAATTAAAACCTCAGCTAATCCAGGTTAATTTAACACAGAAACGTTGTGAGACAATGAAGCATTGTGAGATGTGCAATCATTGTATCCTAGAGACAAACAACATTTACTAAAGGATTTTTTTGCAAGTTTCTAACAAATTTTTGCTCAGAAGATCACGATAATCCCTTTCTTTGTCTCTAGAAGCTACAGAAATAAAACATGATTCTCAGTGCCACTCAATTTAGATATATTTGCATTGATGATGTTTGATGAAACTACACTGCCTGCAGGTATGGCTCAAAGGATATCAAGGAGAGAAAAACAAACCAGAAGAGTATCCTTACATCATAGCACTAATGGCACAAATAGCAACCTGCACCCATGTGCGTGGTCACATTTGGAAAATCATTCTACTTCTCAGTGCATGACGTACTAAAGCAGATAGATTCAAAACAAGATTTGGCAGCAAATTCCAAATTCTCAAAATCCTTTCACAAGGGCTGTGCTCCCTCGTTGCTATTTTACTGTCTGGCCAGAGGGCATTCCTTCTTGCTGAGGGCTTTGCAGCAAAAGGGTGGAACCAAGCTGGGGAAAGGACAGAGATGGTGAGAGGTGGTTCCAAGTGCACAGTGCATCTTTCTGTCTTCTATTGTTCACATAGGATGACTGAATAAAAGCTTGCTGTAGAACATGCCTAAACTTGACTGTCACCATTAGATTTAAAGACAGACACCTCAAAGAGATGAACAGAATACATTAAAGTGACTGTCTCAGATAGTCTGCATCATTATCATATCACATGTGTCCTGTAAAGGGTGGCATATTCCCTGGGAAGGCAGCAGCAATTGCTTCTTTTTCAATGTGTCTTGTATGCAAGGCTAAGGCACTTTTCACAGCGCTGGGTGATGGCTGTTTCTTGTGTGGATTATAGAAATAAATAGCAGGCTGCAGATGAAAGCCTGCTCTTCCTACAGTGCTCAGGAAAAGTGTCATTTCTAGCTTGTGAATAATGTGACTTGCCTGAATTATATCTTTCAGCACAGTTGTGCAAATAATCTTGGTTTGGAGGGGAAAAAACAACCACACAGACTTTTGGCTTGTGTTTTCTTTTTTTTTTTTTTCTTTCAAAGGAAAGAGAAAATTTAGAATTTTATATCCCTCCCCACCCATTTTCAAAGTCTGATCTTACTGTATTGGTCAGGGACAAGTCCTGTGTTCTAAGAACTTGCAGAGTACTTGCTGTTTGGTTTTTACACTGTGAACATTGCATAAGATTAAAAGGCAAGAAAAATTCCACATTTCTTCCAGGTAGATTGGCACTAATGTTAATTAAAAAATGAAGGCTTTTAAAACCCAAAAGATTGATTGTCTCAGGTTTAGTAGAGGAAAGTGCCACTGTAATAAACAGCTATTTGACATAGGCCATGTGAAGTGGATATTTTATTGCCAGGGAGCAGGAGGGCACTCACACCTTTGGAATACAGACAGTATGCTCTACTAGGAAGCTATGCTGAGCCATATCCTTCCAGAAACTCTTCATGACCTACTAATTGATCCCAAACCACAATTTTGGAACTAGATCATAGCAATAACCATTCCTTGCTATACACATATTCCTGATATAAAGAAAATCAATCGAGCTTTTAAGAAAGGTCAGGATTAATCCATTCCAGCTATGGTTTGGAGGTACAATTCAAGTCCAACAAAGAGTAAGAACCCCTCTATCAACATCATGGATTTCTTGCTGAAACCCTCCATACTCCCTACCCTGCCCCGCCCTTCAGAGGACTCATGCTACTGCATCCTGCAAGGTATTTCATTTACTAAGATAAAGTGAAGCATTTTAAACTGCTGGAAGTGGGTATTCCTCTCTGAGGAAAGGCAGAATTCACTGCACACATGAAGCTGGTACCATCATGTTCAGAGAGTGAAGAATTGCCACAATCACACAATTTTTTTCTTTAAGATTTCCCCAGAAATCCAGCCAGCAAATTTACCAAAGGCATATTCTTTAAAGACAGACAAATGCCTATTAATATCCACTGTGTTGAAAGGAGAGCCACTGATCTGTAGGATCATCAGGACCTAGTTCTGCCTTCCTGGCAAGATTCAATGGGTGATGATGTCGCTTCCTATAATGATCCTCATTGAATCAAAAATCTTAATTCAGCAGTAAATTCAATGTTTATACAGAAAGTAGACATCCTTAACTTCTATTCTTTTCACTTTCAGTGAATATAGACCATAGTTTGTAGAGTTGAGTGACAGATGGCACAATCTTATGTCTCCAAGTGGAGCCATACAGTATGGTCAGGGACATGCCATGTTATCTTGAACAGTTCAGAAACACCATGGCCAGCTTCTGAAATCTAAGAAAATGTGATTCCAATGGAAAACTAAGATTTTTATATTGTGGTGGTTCTGTGGGTTTTATTACTTCCCAGTGAAAATGCAGCCTTATATTCAATGCTTTCCTAAAGCTAAGGAGAACATGATCAAATATAGCAATTACCACTTCTGCTACTAGGATTTCTTGTATTACTTATCTTCAAAACTCTGAAAAATAAAGTGAGAAAGCTAAAAGGGAAAAAGGCAGAAAGAATCAACTTATCTAGATCCTAACAGACAAGACAAATAAATACTATTATTTAAGTTAACAAAAGGATGACTGATTTGGGCTCGAACTTGGGAGCAATACAAAAAGCAGTGAAGGACATTAGGAAAGATGCAGATTTCTGCTTTCAGATCATGCAATGTGACCTTAATAATGGATTAAATGTAGTTAGTGCCTGTGGTACCTTTAAGCTAATTACTAAAATGCATCGTTATATTGAGTATTTAATACAAAAAGAATGATAAGCAAAAGAAAATTCAATATAATCTACAACAAATATTACATTTGCCTAGTTGATCACTGAATATAAAACAAAATCACAAACAATTATATAACCTTCCATCTTGAACTTAAAAAATTTAAAGTGTTTTATGAGGAAAGTTAAATAGCCAAGTGCAAGCATTTAACCATAAAGTGGCAGAAGAAGAGTAGACTTGGGAAAACATTCTGGAGAATGCAATTCCACAGATGGAGCTACAGACAGATTGAGAGGAGAATCTTCATTGCCTAGAAAAGGCCTCCTAAATCCCCACCTCAACTGAGCTGCTTTAATAATTTATCCACTGAACAATTATTTCCTGAGAGGCCTAAACTATATATTTTAAACTGAGTTCTAGCACATTACAAAAAAGGCCAGCATGTACAGGGAGGGAATTTAGAGTCCTGACCACTGCTTTCACTATGGGATCAGCATTCTCAGCAGCAGAATCACCCCTAGAAATGCAGTAAATACTTACTTGGGGCTGTCCAAAAGCTGCTTTCAAGGATTCTATAGTACATCTAGAACTACTGCACTAATGAGTTTGACTACAAAACTGTGGCCCCTTTCGTCCCTGCCCCGTTTCACCTGTCCCATCCTTGGAGTGCGCTGGACCTCGTGGCTGGAAGTTGTGACAGGGCTGGGCAGGCGCTGTCCTCTGGGCTTAGTGACCATGCTGGCACCTCATCCTGCTCTGCAGGGGGCTGCAAAGACACATAACCCCCTGTAGGCAGCAACTCCAGCTCTCCTGGACATGGGCATGTTTAGAGGGCTGCAGTTGGAGGGAAAGAAGCACCTGCTCCTGGGTGACAGCTCTGCAGCCTGGAAACAACGCCAGGCTCTGAGCGGCTGCACCAACACTGCAGTGAAACCGAGCTGGGTGGGCACTTCCCAAACCTCTAGGACTTGATTCACCTCTCTCAGAGCTTCTCTAGCTCTTCCTACTTACACAGAGCAAGAAGTAAAGCTGCTGTGATCCTTGGTGCAGTTGAAAAATGACCGCATGTGGTGTAACTGAAGAGAAAAATGATCAGTCACAAGAAACATCCATGGAGGAAGAGTCTTCATCATATTAAGAGTGGATGAACCCCCTTGGCTAGGCTTCCACACTAAATATCTTTATTTATTTATTACTATTTGTTGCTACTCCACTTTGTACTTCACATCCTCTACAGCTCGTGTTGTACTGAAGCTGGATTTCCATGCTCCAGGTTTGTAAGTGCTTTTTGCCAAGAGGCACATGGTTAAAAAGTGACAGTACTCCACCACAGGGGCTTCCACTGAACACAAAAGTCAATCTCACAGCTAAAAATCTTCAGAAGCTGCATGTAAAATGGATGCCTCTTCTTAAAAATAAATTTTTATATGTGCGTGTGTATTTTAAGACTGTATTCCAATGATATTCCATAGAAAAATTACAGGAACGCCTCAAAACTGCCAGTAACATGAAGGTCCTCTTCTAAATATAAGAAACCTTAGAATGGAATGCTTGGAGTGGTAAGGTTTCACATTCTGGTGTGCTTTTGGTTTCTCTAAGCTCTCTTTCTACTCTTGACCAAATGTTCTTCCCCACCATAAGCTGATAAATGTTTCCTGAATAAGCTGTCATTGAAACAGATACTTCTTGGCACAAATTTCTATGACTAGGCACTTTCTAATGAAAAAAAAGTCAATCAAAAATTCTCAGTAAGTTTCATACAAATAATCATTGAAATTAGACAAGAAGTAAATGGACTTGGCATGTTAAATCAGCATTGTTTCCAAGCACAAAGCATGGAAAACAGAAGCTCCTAGAGTGGTTTTAAAGTGAAAGTGTAATTGAATTGCATATATATTAATTCAAACAGTATTTTTCTTGCTTTTAATCCACTGGAACTGGCAATTTATATGCACAAGCAGTTCTGCCCAAGTAACCAACCTTAAAATACCTTTGTATTTAAATAGAGTGACATCTGACATTTCTGTGTCCATGTCTTATCACACCTCTCTTTACCCTCTGGAAAGTGCCAGGAAAGGGGGAGAATAAGGTAAAGTGAGAATTTGCATGCTGGTTCGAGGACAGCTGGAATTCTGATTTACTATGAAAGTTCAGGATGTCCCAATTAAATCAGGACACTCGAGAGATATGAAGACTTAAATGTCCCCCAAAAGCTTTGGTCTAATGTGATTAAGCTGGCTGGTTTTGCTAGTGATAGACACATTCCAAATTGCAGAAAAATGGTAAGTAGGTATAATGGGGTTTTACTGTTGTGCACTTATAAGAATATGCCCCAAAAAACGTTTCTATTCCCTGCTTCCATTTTCTATTGAATGCCAATTATTTTTAACTTCTGGCACCTATAATATAATCCACCTTGAGATACATGATGCCCTTAGCTCTTAGGAACATCATGGTCTTTTATCTGTACCCCTACACTCCTTGCTATCTCTTCTTCTTTAAACTTTATTTGGTGCTTTTCAGCTTGAAATGCCTTTATGGAACACCTAATGGCTTCTTCATGTGAAAACCACTGTTTATACAGTGAGTACTAACTGACCACAAGGTGTGAAGAAAATGGACTGCACTATTCTGTATAATGCTGCACAAATGTGCAGTGCAGATGGAGTTTTGAACAGGTGAAAAACCATAAAGCCCTAAATATCTGAATAGCATAGGACTTGCTCTCAGCTGGAATTACTCTTGAACTGTAAGCAAATATAACTTTGTTGCACAACTTCCACAAAGACAAATATTCTCCAAGAATTGAAAGGGCAAATAAAGGAAAATGTGTGTTCTGCACTGCAGAAACAGCCTAAAAAGGAATGAATAATAGAAAGAAAATCCACTTACAAGCTCATAATTTTTAAATTTCTGTAATTGTCGAATGTTATTTAAACGCCACACACACACGTTTTAAGTCAGTGATAAGTTACCACTCGTCATGAAATGTCTTTCTTTAGCATGATTGCCTCCTTCTCTCCCCACCATGACAGATTGTATTTAATTGAACAGTTGCTGGTATAGAACTGTCATTAAAAATGCATATATTCAAATAGTCTTGGTACAGCGTACTGCCCTTTCAGTTCATTTTCTCCTTTTATGTAGCAGTAAATATCCCTTTGTGTTCTGGTTCTAATTTATTTAGAAATAATGTGCTTCTTGCTAAGTGCAAAGAACTTTTTTAAAGGCTCAACTAAGCTGGCTAAGTTGCTTGCTAATATACTTTTTATTGACCTAGTGTCTCTCAGTCCTTGTACCTTTGAACTCCAGGGTCTTGTTGACAGGATTCACTTAGAGGAAAAACTCGGATCTAGTTCTTACTTTTTTCCAGGATGGTTTCAAAAGGAAATTCATGGTATAAAAATAATTCTGGCCTTACATGAAAGAGAAATCTTGGACTTTAACCAGCCAACACAGATCCTGACTGTAGGTAAACAGAGAAGAGACATCTACCTGACTGGAGTTTTGCCAGAAGGAAGAACTATGGTGCTTAAGCCATATCCACGCACACATCCTGAAACCATGTCCACATTGTGACTGGCTGGAGAAAATGCTTTTGGCTGCCCTCTCAGTTTGTACAGTCTGAGTTGTCCTTTAAACACGACCACACAGAAAGTCAGAGAGCAAGCTGGTCGTACAGATGTTTCCAACAATGTGTATATCCACACTTCCCTACTAACCTGGGATGGAACCTGCTGGAATAGTGACTACTAGACATTATTGCCTACCCTGCAGCACTCACTACTTAAACATTTTTAATCTCTTCTTTCCTTCCTCTTTTATTTGTTGGAGGGATGGATCTAGGTACACAAGAAGCTAAAATTAGAATAGCTAATTCTATAAAATCTAATAACTGTGAAATATCATCATCCTGGAAGCAATGGGCCACACCTGTGGCTGCTGTGAGCTGTAAAGCTTCATTAGCATAGATGGAGCTGCGAGAAATCTCAGTATACTGAGGATCTGGCCCATTGTTTGCCAGTGATAAAATTTCACAATGCCTGTGACTTTTACATGACATGTGTGGAGGTTGCCCTGAAGGCTTCATAGACTATGAAAGAAAGGGATAATTATCACCAACGACAAATCTAATGCTTGGAGAACTCTGATGTTGCTCATTCTTCAACTGTCTAAATGAGGTTTTACTTTTTTTTGAGATTTTTCCAGTAATACTGTTATGTATAGAGAAAATAAAATTAACACTTCATTACTATTCATCATAGGGCACTGGAGACACCCTTGAGAAAATATACATTATTTACCATCAGCAACGTAACATTATTTGAAATGAATTAAAAACAATAAAATAAAAAAGTATCACTAAGCTACTCACTAAGAATTCATCCAAGACATAATCTAGCAAAGTAGTTTGATGAGACATAATAGTACATTAATTAGGTAAACCTAAAACCCATCACAATTAAGATGAAAATTAGGAACAAAAATAGAGGACTTAGAAAGTCAAGAAAAATTTCTCCAGACTAGAATTTCTCAAAACTCTTGAGTTACCCACAGTGGTGATTGAGTACTTAGAATCACATAGATCCATGATCACTGATAAAATCTGCATAAGCAACATGTATTTTTGTAAACATAATCAATTTTATTGCCATGGACAAATTCTGGGATGATTTTTCAGACAAATATAGAATAGTTCCAGCCAACTCTCTGTCAAGCCAAGCTTTTATGTGCCTGCAGAGAGCTATGGTAAAACGATAACACATACAGGCAGAGACCACCCTCTCAGTGTCAAAACTGTTAAAATCTTTGCCAAAAGGCATGTGTGTGTACCCATGAAATATTCAATAGAAGTTGCAAGTGCGTGTTTCTCAGTGGGCAAGCAGATATATAATGTGTGTCTTTATTTAGATTTTACATGGGTACACAACGAGACACGCATCTTTCTTAAACTGACGCGAAAACTTTTATATCAATGAGAATTAGAACCCTGTTCATGGCCTGTTGTGCTTACAGTCTAAGCAAGTGGAAGATCATCAGTGCTGCCATGACACTAATGACAAAAATAAAAACCAAACAGAAAAGGAAGAAGCAACTCAAAGGCCTACACCTGGAAACGCAACTGGAGCGTAACAACAGAAGCTCTGGGGTTGCCAATGACTAGTTAAGCAGTTGTAATGACATGCTAACATGGGCTGTCAAAGTATAATTTTTGGTCAAGGACAGATTATTGTAAAAAGTGGTAATAAAAGGCAATTTTATATTCCTTTGCAATGAGCCTTCACAAAACCAATATTAGTCATACGTGCTGTATAAGCATATTTTCTACAAAGCCAATTAACCTCTTTATTTGAAAACAAGAGCTTCGTTATTGTTGAATACAGCAGCTAATCCTTTGCAGCAGATAACTTTCAGCAAGTATGACTGGAATGAGTTGTACTTGCTCTGCCCCATGTTCTTCCACAATTGAAAGATTAAATATTTAATTTGCTAAATACTGGTATATATGAAGGTTAGGAAAATTTTGGTACAGGAAAAGTCAAGGTGTCATCTGAGGACATGATAAATGTTTGCTCTAGGTCCATCTTTCCATTCATTTCTTTTCTTGACGCGGTCAGCCCTACAGGTAAAAATACACCCTTTTTTGGTCAGCAAATTTCAGGTTTGTTAAGGCAATAAAAGTTTCAAATTAGCATCATGATTGTATGGCTAACAAAAACACTGCAAAGACCAGCTACCTTTTTTTTTTTTTTTAATTTAAAAATGTAGCAAAGTGGCATTGAGAGACAAGGTGGCTGAACCATTGTTTCAACCAGTTAAGATTAATGTATTTCTCTGAGATGCTTAATGCAGCATTGCACATATCAGAGGGACAAATACCTAATCGCAGTCCTGTCTTTGTAATTAGGCCACACAGATTGAGGCAATGGTAATTCCTGATTCATGGCAAGACTGATGAAGCAAATGAAGAATAAATAGTACAATGAATTAGGAACAAGGAGTATGACAATGTAGCCGGAAAAACCTTTCAAAACTAAATTCTTGTTATAAGAAGATTGTAAAACACGTTCCGAGGAGGCAAAACAGGGCAGCAGATCCTCTGTTCTGGAGATCAGATTTAAGTTAAGATCTGTTCTCTGGCAAAACCGCATTTGCAACATTTTCATCCAAAAGCAGCACCAGTTTTTGGTCTCTACACAAGAACAGAGAGATGCTGAGGAAGGCTTAACCTTCTGTTCTGCCCCAACCAGACAGCACTACTAGACTGTGGCCTCAACAAGGGACAGGACATTAGAAGAATCTATTATCTTTCTCTACTCGAAGAACAGAAAGCTTCTTATTACAGGTAATACATTTAATTTTGAAAACAGATCTATTTTCCTTACATGTAATTGAGTTCTGTTACAGAACACAAAACAAGGAGGGCTTGCTGTCATCTGCAATGGAAAGAGGTTGATATCGAAGGACACAGACTCAAGTTCCCTTTTATTTTCAAGGGCATAAGTTTCTTTATGAAAGGTTTCCAGAACACAACAACCTCTCCTTTCTGCATTCATGCAGGCTAAATACTTTTTTCACTGGATTAAGGTACAAGCTGAACCTAACACAGAATTTTTCCCTCTTCAAGCAGAAGTTTCAGTGAGCACCCATCACTTAACTCCTCCTTGCTTGGATTCCTCTGCTCTCACGTTGGTGTTGAATGTGGATTTGGTTGTTTCCACGTTGTGTAAAGAGGCAGCAGGGCTTGCCCTAACCTGTGCGACTTTCTTTCAAATCCTGAGGGAAGAAAGGCAGGCTGCTGGCATCGTGCAGGTTGGATTCTGCTGCAAGAATGCCTGTTGGAGAGGAATGGCTGATTCAGCACTATTTGAAAATCATTTTGGCATGTCTTAGTAGGATGTTACTGGTGAGCTAAAAGAAGGATGGCGATGTTGGAGCATAAATATAATTTTTTTCACAAGATAGGAGCCATCCAATTAAAACATAAGTCACTTGTGTCAGAGACTATCAGTTTGTACATGACCAACATTACTGAAGAACTGGTTTATAAAATAACAAGATTAAATCAACAATAATAACAATAAGAAGAATAGAATAGAAGAGGTGTTGAAAGTGTTGGGGGTTTCTTTAATGGTTGGAAACAAATATGTAAATTCTAAATATACATGTCAAGCACACAAGTGCTGTGATACACACTAAGCTGCAAAACAATATTATATTTGATCACCTTAGACCACAAAAGGAGAAAAATGGCTTTTTTTGGAACCTGGGTGTTCAGATTATGGCAAAAATTATGTCTCTACTTTAAAGACATAAGCAGATGGTGTAATTTCTCCATCCACATATTACTATGTCCTTTATCATTCCTGTATCTCAGCAACCATGTGTCTTCCAATGGACACGGGACTTCAGCTCCCCATATTCTGAAACCTGTGTCCATTTATACTCACCCTACATCACTGCCACCTGCTGAACATGGCATTCTACTATAGCCTTCTTAGAAACACGAGGTGAATATAGCTCCTGATGAAACCTTTCCTCTTCCTCTCACTCTCAAAAAAGTGACAGCTGGGTGGGTGACTTCACTTGGCTGCTTTAGGTATCAGTGAGGTGCTGCTCAAGCTATCTGTATCAAGACCCCTGGGTTCCTATATATCCATGAGGATAACTGAACTTTACCTGAAGTACATCCAAGCATTTAAGAGACAGTAGACAGAAAGAATATTTGTGGTGCATTAAAGGTGTAGACCTGAAAATCACCAGTGACTTTCTTTCTTTGTAAAAAAAATCTCATGTTTATCTTGTGTTATCTCCATTTTGCAGTGGGAAAGCACAGAGTCTTGTATAAAACTACCATACACAAAAAGCATACTCTGTTGTATATTTTATCTCCTTGTAACTGCATATTTTAAGAAACTCTTACTGCAGCTGGACATTATTTAAATAACAAAAAAATCTAAACCTTCCAAAACAGAGAGAGATAATTGGTATCACCTTGTACTATTCAAAAAAGGAGTTTATGGAGAGGAAGTATAACCAGGGTCATTTTCTTACCTTCTGCTGAAAGAATGCTCACTGTTGAAATTAACTCTTGAAATAAGCCTAAAGTAATGTTTACAGCTGCTTTACCAAAAATACGAGAAATAATGGGAACATGTGATCCTGTCTGCAGTTCCTGTCAAAATCACAATGCAAGACAGTTCTGCGGCAGATAACATTGATTAATGTTCCCATATAGCAATGACACCGTTCATTTATGGACAGACTGGTGAACCTTTGCCAAAGCTCACTAAAAGCAGCTGCAAGGCAGGACTGACTTTTAGCCTCCCCCATTTAATGCAGGAACTTCTTGGCATAAAAACTGTGCTAGTAGCATACAACCTGCAGGGTTACCATTACAAAAACAGATTTGGCCAGCAGGACATCTCTATTTCCTGAATAAACTCCTGACAGATTACATGAAAGGTAAGTTATACAGGCATATCTGGAAACTGGAAGAAGAAGCAATCAAAAGACATTAATTCTGGGGATACTCTGAAAAAGACCTCCACATTTTTACTCAATTTTTGATTGACAAATCTCCATTTTCATTGGTTAACAAGTAATATCATTTGATATGAGAGGTAAACTCATGCACAGTGCTCTCCATTGGTGAATGCTGTGCTTATGAATCCTTATTTCTGCAGACAAAGTGTTCTCTGAACAGTAGAGTGGAGCTTTTGCTTTTCTCATAAATATATTGCAAAGGTGCAGGAGAATTGTTCTTGCTTTCTGTAGAGACATGTATGGTGAAAGCCAGAGTGCCAAAAGTAGCTCGTCTGTGAATCAGAAAAGGATATTGTAGGAGAACAATGGTGTTTTCCTTCTCTTTGGAGACAGGAAAACAGGGAATTCCTTAATAAGGGATGCTGATGAAAGATGCTTTTTACTACTCAGAAGGCTATATCCATGTCAAATTCCATTTTCTGAATTCAGCAATATATTATTAGTGTCATTTTCTGGAACAAATGATGCTGCAAATAATTCCAGCAAGTGCACTTAATATAGATTTGTTTGCTAAGTGGCGGTGTCTCCCGCCAGGGTTAAAGGTAGAATAAAATGTTGTTTATCCCACGGGGAAGAGAAATGACGAGATTTCTTGCTTCCTCTCTCGTTTCTGTCTGTGAGCCATTGTGATCCCAGGTCAGGAGGTCTATCACATGCTAAAGGAGGGAATTCTTGCAGAGAGCCCTTTGTTTCTGCGGGGCTGTATCAGTGGCCCATTGTGCCATTCATTAATGCCCCATCTCTTTGTTTCTTCTGTTTCTTTTTAACAAACCCCTGCCTACTTCTGGAAAAAAGTTCTGTGCTCAGCTGTGTAATTCTGGATTACAGCCTTCCTAATAACCAAAAGTGAGGTTGTTAGAGCAGCTGGAGGCGACATGTTAGAGCTAGAAAAAAATGAGGTACTTCTGAGAAAAGAGCCGTATAAGATATATTATTTTTCATTCAAATGAGAGCTCCCAGAATCCTTTAGGACCCAGTCCCACATCCACTCATACCTTTGATATTTCACTCCAGGAAAGCCAACAGAAGCATCCCCAGGCAGCCACCTGTGAGCACATGCATGCACAGTGCCTTATTCCATCAATTTGGTGGAAGATGAAAAAAGATGGAGACAGTTTTTCTGCCTCAGCTACCAGCTGTGAAAAAAATCACAAAAACCAAACAGCTGCTAACTGGCTTAACTATGTGAATTACTAACCTAAAAGATCCAGATGATCTTTATTGATCCAGAATCCTACCAGAACGCACACTTTCTTAAAAAAAAACCAAACCTAACAAAACTCATCTGTTTTCAAATCTGAAAGCTGCTAGCAAATGTTTCAATGAAGGAATGTTCATAAATGGTTCATCTTTATACTGTTTGCAGGAAAATGAAATGAATATTGGTTATAGAAAAGTTAGCCCTTCTTACTGCGTGTAGAAATCATGCCCTGCTTCTTCCAAAACACACTACTGCAGGTTTCAAATCAAAGTGTCCAAACGACTTTCATTTTTGGCCAAGAAGAAACTAGGCTTGTGGTAGTGAGATGAGAATGCTAACATGGGTAAAATTTCCTAAAGCTGTTCAAACCTGCAGTCATGCTAACATGCTTTCAGATCTAAAACATTTATTCTCTTAAGAATTTTTAAAAAAATTGTTGAAAACAATGAATCTGCTTCTGAAAACTCTTACTTTTCTCCTGAGAGCTGGCCTGATAAATCACATCTGCAAGTAGAAATAAACAATCAGCTTTCAGACAGTAACTCTGGTAGAAGCCTCCCTGTCAACAGGTCCATTTTAATCAAATACCTTCTTATTAGGTAACCCCCACACAGAAACTGTAAATGCATTTTTTACATGGAATATTTTTATGAACATTTGAATGACTTTAACTTGAAAAGTCAGCTTGATTACATGTAAATTACCATGAGACACACAAAATTGCACCTAGATATCTACCTCTGATTTAACTACCCATTTGTCTTAGTTTCAGATGATTCGTCTTGAGAGCACTAGAACACCTCCTGAAACATGCAAGATTAATCAGTCCTGCAATGGACTTATGTAAATGCATTACTGTGAAGATGTGAGTTGTGTTGTTGACTTCACTGAATCTACTCCCTGGCCTGAAACTCAGTCAGTCTGAATAAATAAACCGCAGAGGTTTTATTTCTCTTCCCAGCTTTCCCACAGACCAGATGGATTCATTGTCTTCTTTTCCTTATAATACTTCATTTAATTTTTTCTCTTTTCTACCTCGTTTTTTTTTCTCCTTAGTATAAGTATTTGTCTTCTTAGGAGAACTTTTTACACTCCATAACAGATTTTAAGAGAGGACTTTGACCACCTTAGACAGATTTTTAGTGCACAGTGGGGGTCTCAGCGATAACCAATGCTCATCAATATTATTATTACATAAATACATTCAACAACAATATCCCTAAAAATTTTGGCAGACTATTAACTGTGTTAACCATTCTGACATATCCAGGTCAAGAAGGTGGTTTTCTTAAAGTCAGCTTAAGAAAGTGTAATTTCATTTTCACTCTAATGAGGAATTCAGCAGTGTACAGATGAGGTTAGGAAAAAAATGTGAAGAAGATTCTGATCAGACGTTAAATAGGTGTGGATTGAAAAAATCTGACTGTTTTTGCACTTTTCAACTGAAAGGACATTGCACTTACATGCAGCTGTGTCAAGAAGCATCTTTTCCCAGCATCACAATAGGAGAATATCTTTCCTTAAGGAAGAGTATGCACCTATGACTAGAATGGCTATTGACACAGAATTAAGGGCATTTCCATGATTTGGAATCATTCCTACTCTTCCATTAGCAATAGGATTTATCTTCTGGGATTTTTTTTTCCCCCTAAACTGATGGCACTGCTGTTCAAAATAGACCTTCTATACAAATTAGAACTGGAAAGTACAAGTGGCACTGTTTGGCTGGCCCATAAACCTCAACCAATTGTTTTCAGTTTGATTCACACTGGGTGTGCCTTACTTCTCCCTGAAAGAAAAAAATAAAAATGCCCATTTTCAAAAGGAAAGGAGCTGTGCATAATCCACATTTTATATAAGCATTGCTAGTAAGCAGAGCAGAATAAAGATGCCTTCATTTCACTAACAATTATGAAAAGATCATATCAGACAATGACCTTTAGAAATGCTCCAGTGACCACTGTGTCAGGCTGTAAGTCCTAAGTGGGAATTTTTCAGATAAGCTTTGACTTCATTTTCACTTATATGCCTAATTTTGCCCCATTCATGTTAACATGATTTTTACTGATGACTTTAAAAAGGAAAGAACAGAGCCCTGATGTGGAATAGGCTCAAAGAAATTAATAGACAGCTATATGTACAGTGGAGAACAGGATTTAGCTGTGTGTTTTCGCTTCCTGGTTTCTTGATTTTCCAAGGACATCCTTTAGCATTTGATGTTGGTGCCAATTAGAGGGAAGGTGGCGGCAGAATTTATGGCACTGCCATTGACAAAACTCTTACTGAAGCAAATGGGAAATACGTGCATGAATTTGGCTGAGTATCAGTAGGGTAGAAAAGAGCCAATTGACTGATTCTTTTCAGTCTGTAGATGGACTAATAATCTCAAGAAAGCAGCGGGAGAGAAATGTCTCTTTGTTAGGGCTTAAAAATAAAGTTTGTATGTGAACTCCTTATAACAACAGTCCGCATAAGATTCAACAGTACAAATCCCTAACATTCTCCTGCCACTCAAGGTCATGTTAACCTTCTTGAAGAAGAAGCCAAGAACTCCTTAAGTTAATCATCCTCTACATTGAAGCTGGTGCTTATTTGATTCCGAGCTTTTGCTCAAGACGGAACAAGCATGTGAAAAATTGGTGAAATGCAAGATTTCATTTACACAAGGTCAAAGTGACCCAAATTTCAAGTGAGGTCCAAAGTATTATTGGTCCTTCACACAAGAAAAGTTCTGTGCACAGCTCATTTAATATTTAAGACGTTTGCATAAGAGTATGTAAAAGAGCATTTTCTTCTTGCTCTGCCAAGAAAGGTCAAATAACTGTTAATACTAGATAAACCTCGTGTGAGTTCTAGTCCCCTGAGTAACTTGGATTATGCCTAGTATTCTCAATGCACAACAGTTCATTCAAGCAGGAAATCTATAAGAAGGGGCTACCTCCACCACAGATGCAAGCTGTGCAGCTCTGTGGGGCTCTGGTTGTGCCTGCTGAGGGTTTGGGCCCACAGTTTGCTGAGACAAGTGTAATGAGAACAGACAATTTATATCGGCTGTGAGACTGGTAAAAAGCTTTTGAGCTTTGAGCTTTGGCTGTCATGGAGCTCAGAAATACGGGCAATTTTATTAAAAAGGAGTGACATTTTGAGCTGAATGACTTTATGACAATATAAATCTATGTTGTTGTGGTGTTAACATCTCACTGACTCAGACGTAAACAACCAGCGTTTGAATTGGTGAAAAAGTTACTGGCTTGAAAATTAATGATTAATTTTATATTAAGTTTGGAAGAATGAGAACAGTGAAGTCAAAAGCTCTAGCAAACAGCATGGTTTCCATATCGTATTTAATTACACATGAGTTCTTTAATATTACTATTTTTAAAAAGTGCACATTAAACCACTCCTATAAATATTTTAGCAGTTGTTATTTGCTGTTGGACTTTTTTCTTCATATTTTCCTGCTGTCCTACCTGTTGATGTGTCAATAGATAGCTCAGGGACACGGACATTGAAGACACATGGCCAGTATGAGACAGGCAGCATAACTGGTGGCTGTGACAGGCAGAATCAGATTTGAGGTGATCTTTTTGTAGAGGGTTGCACTACACTGAAGCAGTTACTCACTTTTAGCGAGCAACTTTTAAATGTTTGTCAGCTACTGCAATTGAAAGGGGAACACAAAAGTTGTGACAAGTGGTGATAGTTCTCCTTTAAGTATTTCCATAAGTTAGACAGAGTTGAGAAATCTTTAATGTAGAGGTCTCCGAGTATATATTGGTTATCTGCTGACTTTTCCTTGTGCTGAAGGTCAGAAAGTTTGAAATTCCAGTTCAGAGGAAGGGCTCTATCATGCCTTGAAGACAGAGTCCTCACCGGGGAGGCAAAGTTCCTGCCCCATTTCTGGCACGAAAGAGCCCAACTCTTTCCACCCACTCACGCAAGTGCAAAAGAGACTCTCCTGCACCCCATTCCCAATCTTCCACCACTCCGGCAAGGCCAGAAGCAGCCCTTGTACTCAGGGAGAGTACAGGCTCAGCAGAGGTACCTATCTCTTCATCTGCTCAGTCAGTTGATGAGCTTTCACTCACGGCAGCCTGCGGACAGGCCAGGAATTCTGCATCATTTGTCTGTAAATCCAGGGCTTGTCTTAGAACCACAAGCTATTGCATTATTTATAAAAGGCATACTGCTCTCTGCCTTTTAAATACAACCCGTCCTAGTCTGAACACCTCTTTAAATTGAATATTGTCTTATGCGCCTTGATTGTGTGTGGAAATATACTGCTTCAAGGTAAAAGGAGAGGAGTTGAATTATTATCCTGAAGGCTGTTTGTACACTTCCACGATCCACCCACTCATCTTACCTTGAGGGCGATGTGAATTGCATGGGCTGGTCAAGAACAGAGCAAAGCAGTCAAGTGCTGACTGACAAGGTTGCCCCTCCTAAGTGCTGGCTCTGAGCTCTGATCTCTGAGCACTATTGATACTCGGCAGTGAAGCAGAACTGCTGACGTTCCTGCTGGGCTCCACACAGAAACCTCAACATCACCACTGCATTCACAAATTGGAGCCAGAGTTCAAGGAAGAAAATTTAAAGCAGGAATTTTCATCTCAAATGAAAGATGTTTTCGCTCTGGCTCCTTTTCAGTACCATACTCAAACATGCACCTAACTTTAAACATTAAAACCCTATTGTGTACTGGAAGGCTAGAAGTCAGCTGTGTGATTGAACTTAGCTCGCTGAACTTAGGCCTATATCAGGAGAGAAACCTCTAAAGCACTTCTCTTCATTAAAAATATATTTCTACCCAGAGCTGATATGTTCCAGATATGGCTGCAGACTACATTTCTTAAAAGTTGCCTCATGGTCTCAATCTTCCTAATGACACTGTAAACCATTGGTTATCAAACCAGATTTAGAGTTTGTGCATAGAGAAAACTCCATTACAAAGAGCACTATCACAACTGGCCTGGCCATTCTTACTTTATTACAGAAGAAAACCAAATATGTACACGTGTATGTACATATCTGTATGCATTTCACTTATAAAAAACAAAGGGCAAATTCCTGGCACTTGGAAAATAATTACCTTCCCATGAATTTCAGGAGGGCAAGATTTCTCATACTTCTCATCAGCAGTTTGATCTCTTACCTGATTTCCCTCTGAATGTGGTTTAAACTTTACCCAGTTCTTTTTTTTTTCCCCTACTCCTTGTTTTATAAATGTGAAAACGTAATTAATTATCTGTGATTATAAAAACTGTACATTTACATAGCCACGGTTTTTTACCTTCATCTACTGGAAATGTGTCTTTATAATTTTTAAATCTATAGTAGAATATTAGCTATAAATAAAATAGCTATTTTTCATGAATTGTCTTAGGTACACTTGAAACTTAATGTAAAATAAAATAATATACAAAAGTAAATTTGAAATACTTAGGTAGAAAGAGAGAAAAAAAGAACAAAAAGAGAAAGGAAAATAGGCAAAAAGTGAGTGTTAAAAATGTTGCTTGTGAGAGTAATAACATTGCACGGAGCCAGCCACAGATGGGCATGTGGTGGGCATGTCTTTGTAAGGACTCTCACCACTGCCATGTGCTGCTGCTGATACAAAAGGGGGCAAATCAGAGATAGAGGAACCATAGACTGTAAATGCAATGCAATGCTTTAAAAGAAATTGAGTGTGATGGATTCTTAGCAGCCTAGTTCACATGTTATAGAGACCTTTGTGTAAATTTTCCTGCTTTTCCACTGAATACTTCTCCCAACAACATGAAGTGTATGTGGAGTAGGAGTGGATGGCTGAGTCAAGTTCATTGGAAATGGGGTAATAAAGAAACAAAAATACTAGACCTGGGTAGCTACAATGGAAGAGGAAATCAGCACTGCAAGCATTTTCCTGTAAAGGGGATGCTGTCAAAGGGTTGACCATCACTGGAAAGTCATCCTTTCTCTCTAGCACTGCTTCACAAAGGCAAAGCACCATCCAGTCTTATGTGGAATACCTATGTACGTCATCTGTGTGGCATGCAGGTGGATATATGGAAATAACGCTGAAAAGCCCTAGACATGCAAATTCTTAAGACCTTTTGAAAGCTCTAGTTTAGATGTAGGCAGAGAGACGACCCTTTGCTCCCTCAACCCTCTGAAGTCACATTCTGACTCCAGGGTGGATAAATCACCACCCTCAGCTGCTAAATTAATTGAGCCAAAATTTGAGGGAGAGGGACCCACACTTCATCCACTCCACATGCATGAAAATTTGGGAAGCTGCAGGGAGGAAGGGGGAGGCTTCCTGATCTGCCAACTAGACCACTCTGTGAACACTTTCAAACAACACACCTTCAAATCCTTGTCTAGACATGGCCTTATGCAAGCGAGAGATAAGAATCGGCCCCTGAATGGGTGTTTTGTTATATAACCACCCATGAGGCACGAGGAGTTAAACATTTGCAGTAGTTTGTAACATTCCTAAAGCATTACGTTTGCAGCAAAGTGGATTATCTTGTCTCATTTTTCTCTGATGAACAATCAACTTCGATCTTGACACATAAATTTATTATGCTTGGGTTAGACAAACTGAGCCTTAATAAGAAGCAGTTAAAAACCTCACTTGGTGTTTGTGGAGAGAAAACTCAGCTCTTAGGTTGCTGACAGGGGTATGAAAATGAAATCAGGCTTCTCTATCCTCGTCCAGCTCAGGTTGGATGTCTATATACCAAAGATGTGATTTTTTTTTTATAGGTTTTGCTAGATATTTGATTGCTTTGTTGGAACAGTTCCACAGTATCTGACTGAGCTGACCTCCAGATGTATCTCCTCCAGGGCATTATGTTCTGTTTCGCATTATCAGCTGCATGCTCCAAAGGTTAGGTTGTGAGAGCTTGGGTGGGGCTTTTAACTCCTTCTTCCATCCTGGCAATCCTGACATGCCTGCTCTCCTGTTCTCCCGTGGTTAATTCTACCCAACAGTGGAAGAAACACAATACAAACTCAGCTTGATTTAATAATTGCAGTCATGATTTACGTGCAACGGTGTCACTTCATTGAACATTGATTTGATAGATAATGGAAAGCATGTGCCTGGCTTATTTGGAAAGTTTATTTGACACCACAGATTCTTGAAGGAATGTGCAGAAACTTCTGAATATATGGAGCAAACTCACCTGGTGTAAATCAGGGGTCTGCATTGACAAGAGCAGTAATGGGTAAGGCAGTAATTAGTATGCATAACTATTTCAAGGTGAGCAAGGTAATACAGTTCCAGCGCCCGCAGTGTCATTGATTTACGCCAGCTGAGGATATGGCCCGTAGAACTGACAAGAAATGGCTATGCCTACTAATTACTGAAGCTGCTAGTGTATTTCAGCTGGTACTAACTGGTTTTATGTCACTGGAAAATTACAGAAGCGCTGGCTCTTGCAGATCAAACACCTACATGTTTGTGCAGTTTTTTTGGTTTTACGTCCAGAAAAGTGAGGCTGCATTTCATGTGGTGACTGTTCTCGTTAGCATTAAACCCTGCTTGACACACTGATCAGACTTATCACTAACTTGGGCACCCTCCCTACAGTTTGCACTGTCTTCTTCCCAGACTGAGGCAGGATGAAAAGCCGATTTTTTTGGTCAGCCTTCTGGCATAGTGCGGTGATGCATTTACGATGCTTTTGACGCTGTTAAAGTTTCAGGTGGTCACTCAGGGAGAAGCAGCTGGTGCGTACAGAAAACTTCTGTACTTGGTATTTGCTGTGGTTTATAAGTAGCAAGAGCTGAAAACGTGTGGGAAGTGCTTTAAACTCAATGGGCTCAGTTTCTAATTTATGTAGAGGGTATTGAGGGTTATACTGCATGCCATATTTTGTCCTGTCAGATTTATGTCTCAGATCACTTCAGTCACAGGTATGTCTTTCCAGGGATTCAAATCATCACTGAAGGTAAGAGCCCTCACAGACATGAGGACACCAAAGTCCTTCACAGCATAGACATAGGGTGAACGAGCTTCTTTCCCAGCTTTTGTTTTGTTCAATTCAAGGCCTGTGAGTGTTTTGAAACGCAAGACTGTTTTTTTTTTATTCCTGGATCAAGTTTCTTTGGAACGTCATTGGTAGCTGTTGGCATAATTGCCAGCAGGACTTGACCACGCAAGAACATTTAGATGGAT
Source organism: Oriolus oriolus (assembly GCA_013400235.1). Taxonomy (NCBI): domain Eukaryota; kingdom Metazoa; phylum Chordata; class Aves; order Passeriformes; family Corvidae; genus Oriolus; species Oriolus oriolus. The sequence goes on along the minus strand of VXBT01003964.1, from coordinate 2,913,434 downwards.
TTTTAAGACTGAGGTCTCTGCCCTGGCTTTACTCTACTGCCACTGACACAGTAACAGTGAAACTCCCTGAAATTGTTCAGCTCTAAGACATTTTTCATATATTGGTGTGCTTAGCATATACAATATTGTGGGAAATAACTAAATCTTTGTTACTTCTCTGAGAGGAAGTTCCCTTTGTAGTTTTGGGCTGAAAGGCAAACAAGTGAGCCCAAGACTGTTCATGTTCACAGAGTAACTTTTATTTACATAGTCAGTAACCCAAGAAAATAGATAGTTACGGAAACATGTGGGCAACTCCTTCACCCTCCGTTCCCAGTTCAGGGCTAGTGCATGAAAGCCACATTAACTCTAAAGCTCAGTGTAGTTCGTGTGGTAAGAATTAGACAGGAAAGCTCCCCTTACAGAAATAGAGTTACAAATCTAACAATTGCTATTCTCAAGACTAAAATTCCTGTCCACAAGCTAACAACAACAAAAAAAAGTAAACATCTTTGCACCTTCTTGTGACCTGTGCTAGGAAAGTATAAATGAAGAGATGAACTAATGAGGTTGTGATACTTTCTTGCTATCATGGTCCAAACCAAAACCTAATTTTAATTGTGACAAGTATCTTTGTGCTAATATCTCTTTTTTTTCCAATTGACAGACTCTTTTTTGTTATAATGTTAATCCATTTTGACAATACAGACAGGATATCTTCATAAAAAACAGACCTTAACAAGACTTTCTGTTGACCTTTACCACATAGCTAGGTCATTTTCATAATTTACCTTGATTATCCTCACTTCAGCCATGAAGAGCCACAGTACTTTAGAAAAAAAATTCAACAAAATCCAAATTGGCTAACAAAAAAAAATAATCTCAGATTTAAGATGCTTCTTGATCAGATGTTTTGAGTTTTAAATTACTAAGTTGGTTGCAGTTTACTTGTCTTAATATTATTCAATACTGCTAGGCATGCTTTTACTAACACAGCTGCTAATAAATCATTATGAGAGGAAAAGAAAAAGTATTACTTGGTATTAAGCCAGATTGCTTTTTTTATCCATTTCTCTATCTTCCTTGGAGTTCTTTAACCACAGGGCTGGCTCTGGCAACATTTAAGTACCTAAACTTTAAATAACAGATCTTGTCCAAGCTATTGCACTCGTCCATTAGATCTCTTACATTTTCCGTATTCTTACATAGAAAACAAATATATTTAGCCTGCTTCTTCATTGTCTACACTGTGAGTAGTCATTATGCCCATGCAAGAAAAACATAACATGAAAGGAAAAAAAATCTGATTGGTAGCACAATGGAATTATTTTGAACTCACCACAATAATTACACAAGGTGATGAGTGATGAAGAATCCAGATCATTATTGCTAAGAAGCAGCTATCTTTTAGCTAGTACTGCACATCATAGATATAAAGGCCCTGGTTTATTACAGTGATTATTATTAGTCCAGTTGCCAATCCAGAGATCATATTTGATTGTCCCATGTGCAGCAGAATACTAATCTATTTCCCTTCTTCATTCTTCCTCTATGCTTGTATAGACAGGTACATTAATCTGTTCTGCCAAGAGCGATCTTTTTATCTATGCAGAACTAAAATGATTCTTCCCTCTTATCAGCATCTTCCTATATGCAGAGGATAAACCAAAAACGTTTCCTCACCCCATGTTTTTGTCATTTCTCTGCTTGGAGGGTGATCAGATCATTTTTAATTGCATACTGAGCAACAATTATCTGACATTTGCGTTTGAGTGACTAAGAACTGAATTTTGTTGACAATATTAATATCCTCTTCTGTTTAATGTCTATCAATTTTTAGGAGTTTAATCAGATTAACACTTTGCTGAGGACTCTCAGGAATACCTCATTCTGACAATACTTAATGTTTGTCATTCACCAGATAACACCAAGCTAAGTTCCTTCACCTGAAAGATCCTGCATGCATCACATCCCAGTGTACCCTGGGAAGGAAAGTAGCAGTGCAAATAGACCCAGTGCTTAGCAAAGAGGTTTCAAAAGACAGGATGATCCAACCAAAAAACATGCTGGCAAGACAAAAGGGCAGTCCCACTCACCCCCTTCCCTTTCCTCGGGCACTGCTCTTATCTCCTGTCAAACAGACTAAGCACAGTGAAATGGCCAAATGAATCATCTTCTGAGGGCCTAGTGACCTCACGGGAGGAATTTCACCATCATCTCTTTGGAAGGTAGGATCAAGCCTGTAGGGCCACTCTGAAGTAATTTATCTGTGGGAGGAAGAATCTAAACTTATATGATGCTCGGCTTGGCTGGAGGGACAGGTTTTCATGCAAAATTTTCATGAAATTGGAAGCAGCGTAAAATTTTCTTTTGACAGTGTTCGGCTGTTTGATTCATTGTTGAATGGGCTCTAACTAAAGGAGAGAGAAATGACTGAAAAGGATCTCATCTGCTTGTCAGCATGATGAGAAGATGCAAGGTGTGACCCAAGTGCATTTTTGGGTGACATGTTAAAGCAAAGTTCTGACCACCTTGCTCATTAAAGATCCCACTGCAGTAATTGTATCTGTAAAGTGTGTTGACTCTGATGGCCTGGCCAGATGCCACGCTTAAAAATTACATTATCCCATCTTTGTTTCAATTGGACACTATAGTCTTCATTTCCTCTCCGAAACAGCTCTTATTCTAGGCTGCTAAATCCTTCCTGTGTTTCACCACAAAGTTTCAGCACTGTAATAGATTAAACAATCAGTATATGGTTTCTGTATCAAGTTGTAAAGCAAGGGAGTATTTCACTAGATGAAAGGCAGTATAAAAATGTAAACTACTAATACTTTTGGGCCTGCTCACTGCAATACGAAATTTGGCCAGTGGCAAAAAGTAGTCAGCTGAGAGAGTGCTGAGTGGCTCCATTAACCATTGATGTGCAACATTTCTCCCAGCATGTTTAGTGTCATGAATGCATAAGTTTGCCCTAAAAATCAGATCTTTACGTACATCGTGGTACTGGCTCGGCTTTCTTTTTTAGGTGAGATTCTCATCAGATTTATGCTGCAAGCAGTTACAAGTTCTGCTTGAGAGACACTTGTGTTAAGAACAAAAAAAAGGTAGTACTTGGGCTTTTTGTGCGTGCCTGGTTGCCTGTGTGGGCTCAATGCAGGAGAGTAATTTCATAAAGGACACAAGCCATCTGTGTTAAAGTTCTCCCCTGTTTGATGCCAACGCGGGGTGTTTAGAGAGAGAACATAAGAGAAGGGCACACCTGTGGCGGTATTTCCCCTGGTAGTACCTCCCCAGGTTCTGCCTCTACAGGGCTGTACACAAAGAAACAATGCATAGAACTGTGGCTTGAAGAAATGATATACAGATGTAGCTGATGCTGAAAATGCAATTTGCATAATATGGTAATGTATGCATTATAGTTCCACCTACATACATGATCAAAGCATCCATTGTAAATGATAATGCAAATTAATTTTAGGCTCATTATTATTAATTGGACCTGAATAGAAATCAGATTCAGTAAAAATGGAATGAAGAAACAGAGTGAAACAATGTAGGGAAACAGTCGTCAATGTGATTATTCTCTCTCACTTATAGTTAGGCACATGCTCCTTCTGCCTGTGTTTCTCCTTCTGCCTTCTCTGGTACGATTTCAGATGGAAAATCTCCTTTATTCTGCAGTTCATTCTCTTGGTTTCTCTTTTGATGTTCATGTCACTCTCTCAGCACACTTTCTTAAATGTATTATTAAGGTCTGCATGGTCTAATAAGTTGCCATTACCCTAAGCTTTATTCATTCTTTTTCCAAATTAAATCAAGTTTGGGCTTGAATAATGTTGATAGGGACATTTGCGTAAACTAAGTTTGTTACTGCAGTAATGGGGTTGTTTTTGTGAATTAATGGGTCATTTGTTTTTAAAAACAGAACACCAGTGTGTTCCTGATGTTCCTGCCCCTTCTAATAATTCTGTAATGGCGATCTTTTGTCCTGTTGTAATGGTTTCTGGTGTCTGCAGTGCCTGGAGATAAGGATAAAACTCTAGGATCTAGCCATTATCCAGCACTGAAGTTCCCATCCTAAAGTGGGTTTAAAATCATTTAATCATGTAATGTAATTAAATCCTGATTTTTGCTAAATATTAAAATCTGGTGAGACTACTATTTTTTTCTCTGGACAGTACTGGAGTGTGATCTTCAGTGACTACAAAATTATTTAGCATCGATAGCTCTTAACTGTAAGAAGTGCATGGATAGTTTTGTGAGAATTAAAGCCACCATTAGGACAGGAGCATTTTTTATTTCTCTGTGAATATTTGAACTTCATCATAAACCTACTTTCAGCATAGGATAATGCACTGAGGAAGCTAAAGAGGACAGATAAAGTTTGTGATCTCATTCCTAGGAACATTCCTGTCTGTGTCTCCTTAGTAAGATCTTAACAACTTCACTCTGGCATTTTAAAGGAAATGCCATTTTAAGTAATAATTAATCATTCATTTCCTTACTGTTATTGTTATTTTCCTTATTACAGGTCTTGTGATTTATTTACATGTGGCACTGTAAGAAATGCTAGTGAAACAGCTTTTTTGTTTTTTTCAGTTCACAGTGTATTGATACTTAAAACTGCAGTGATATTGCACAGAGTCACAGGATGTATTAGTTAATACCCAATCACTTTCCTAAAATACTTTTGGGAAATGTGTTGAGCAGTGTTGTGTTTATATCACAGTGGCTACCTCTGAACCAATGGGGCCAATAAAAATATAATATATCATATCTATTTTTATATATTGAATGTGTGTATATATATATGTATATATAATGTATATATAATCTGATCTAATATCGCCTACATATCCTACAGAGAGCAAAGGCAGAGTGACAGCTGGAAGGCTAAAGGGAGGTATTTTGTCCCTGTCCCTTGATGGCTACTCACACTTTCACCCTGCTGTATTTCAGATGTTCTCACCCTGTCTCTTTCAAGAGAAACACATACATGCAAGGAAAAGCTGAAGTACTTTTCCCATTGTCCAACATACAAAACATTTTTGCTGGGGAAGTCCTGGTTACCAAATGTGTGAGCAGAATGTGCAGACACTAACAGCAGTAGAGCATGCCCAAAAGTTTGGCTTTGTCACCTTTATTCATGATAAATGACACTTTACTTCATGTGCACCCACTGAAGTCAGCAGGGCTTGAAGCAGAGTATGCAGATATTGATCTAGAATCTTGGAACAGAATGTCTCACTCCTCCCAAATTCTACATTTTTCAGAAATGCTGGTCACCATTTTAATAGCTCTAAAACTGGATGTTGCAGGTGTCTCGCATTGACAGCTGCAATTTTACTGATGCTGTGCAGCACAGGATGTCCACTCTCATTACATTTCAAGACACAGGAAATGCAACTCAGTATGTGAATGCATAAGAAGGAAGGAATCTTTTAAAGTTCAAGGTAAATGCCATGATTTTTTTTAAGTTGGTGGGGGAGGAGACAGCATTTAATGGATCCTTTACTTAATTTTGAAACTTGTTTTTCATTTTTAATGTTTCCTACAGGATTCAAGAAGCCTGTTGACACCAGTACATGCTGGTATATAAAAAATCAGCTACAGATTTTTACATTTACATGTGCTGGCTTCCCATCCCCCAAAAGCCCACAGTGAGGAGGTTCACAAATGGGAAATGAGTAATTGCCAGGATTGGATCCTTATTGTGAAGCATGCAAAACACAAGGTGCTGCACAGAAACCTTTGAATCAGAATGGGTGGGTAACTACACAAATGATAAACAAATAAAAATATGTAGAGAAATATGCATATGTTCGCTGCACTCAAAATTAGTCTGTTGCATTGTTTCCTGAGGCCATAATTTGCATCAGATGTTCAGCAGGATTCAAAATCTGACAAAATATTCATGTGGACAACGGGAAACTCCCAAAGTATAAACCCAGGGTTTCTAAAAGTCCTGCTGGAGAAGTTATATCTTCCTAAATGGTAAGGCACAAGGCAATTCCTGATCATCAAGATCAAGGAGGAGATCTTCCCCAAGAATATATGTTTATTCCTTCCTTAGTTCCTTATACTTTCTCTAAACTTCTGCTCACTAATGGTAGGATGCTGGAAAGCATGGACTCCTGTGGTCTGATCCAACATGGTGATTCCTATAGCTCTAATCAGGACGGATATTCAATAAATAAATAAGTCTTCTTGTGACATGCAAAAGGAGGAAAGGGACAAAGCATTCCAGGCCCAGGTCAGAAAGTCCCTATGAGCTCTATTCTAGATTACTCACTGTATTTTCTATTTTCACATGGCTTACTCTTGCAGGCTTTGACTTGCCTGACGCCCTTCCACTTCATGGGATTTTTTCCAGATATTGACAATAGGTGTTTTGCCTTGGATGACAAGCATGACAAGCTGTAAAGTCACATCCTAGATGTTCTGGTATGTGCTCATATCCTGGTATGATCTCATTTTAAGGAGTGTGATTGTGATTTCCAGCATTACAAGCTGCAATCAGGATTTGGTTACATCTGCCGTGTACCATGTAAAATACTGTCTCTCTCTGAATTTCAGCTCATGCCAACACATCTTCATAGCCAGTGCTGGGAAACATCACCAATTACTGTGGCTGTTTACAGAGCACAAGAACAGAATATTTAATTTTACCAGCCTCTACGGATAGCAAAGCTGAATTTGGACTCTAGTTAAAGTTTTGCTGATTACTCCTGACCTTTCTGGGACAAAGAGATGAAGGTCACTGGAGTCACGACTTTTTTCACATTCTGCTTGTCTTTGTCACTCCCCTGATAATGCAGAGGACAAGAAACAAGAGCTGGGTGGTGTTTTTTTCCCCCTGCCTGGAAATCTATTTAGATTAGTCACCAGGTTTTCCAGTCTACGGTCATTGAAGGTCATTTGGTTTATAGCTGAAATTCTCAATTGGAACCTCATCTCGTAATCAGAACTTAAAACCCAAGTGAGGTTTTGTATCTCCTCTGAAAGGGTAGCTTGTTGTATGATTAGCTTCAGAATGTTAAATGGACTGTCTGTGTAATGATGGGTAATTTTGGGGGGCTTAAATTGCTCGACGAGAAGACCTGTCTTGAATAATAACACCAGGCTATATTATAAAGAACAGTATTCTAGGCTTCTCCTAAATGCTAATTCTATTACACATTAACATTTCCTTTGCTGTAAAATGGCAAAAGGCAAGCCAGCAAGATGTAAAAATCTTGCAAAGTGCATTTTCACTTACAGACTGCTCCTAAGAGCAGGCCTTTTCCTGAAAACGTCCCTTAAATAAGCATCCACTTACAGTGGTCATCATCATACAGTCAGCATCTGCTGATAGCTGTTCCACAGCCTAGGCAAACACAGAGTATTTGTTGTAATCCACAGAGTGATGGAAATGCCTGTGTAATTTCTGCACTGTTTTTTTAAAAGCTATTCTTGGCCCTAAGTATGAAGCAGCAGTCACACAGTGTAGATATACTCCTAGGGGCTGTTCCTAAAGCCTGGTGTCCTGTATATTCTTTGGTTCTGTTAAGACTGTTGGTGAGAATCTGAAAGCTCTTTTTAATTTTTTTTGATTGATTGATTGATTGATTGATTGATTATTTTAATGTCTCTTTGGTCCATGTGCAACTCAAACACAAATATTTACGTGTGTGCATGTGTATATAAATTAAAACTGAAGGCTCCTTGAAGGAAGCAATCCACCCCTGCCATGATACTGTTATTGAGGATAGTATTTAGCTTTGTTCAGGGAAACAAGTTTTTTTGGCCAGTATCTCCTGATGTACAAGCTGACCTCTGATTTCTTCATTTTTATTACACTTTAGGTTCCCAGCTCCAGAGACTAACCCATGGATGGCTTTAGCATGTTCCACCTCTCTGTTTGCCCCAGTTGCTGCCTCCCTTTCTGCATTTCCATTTGACTTCCATGCAGCTGCTTGCATACAAGCAGGAGGTTCTCTTGCACAGGGATGGGTGTCACACACGGCCCTGTGCAGGGACAGCTTGATGAGTGTCTCCAGTTGGACACCACCCCACAGTCGCCCAGCATCACCACCGTGACCTGTGATGTCAGCCTGTTGCTTGTTCCAGCAGGCATTATTGTCACTCTTACTGGCAAGCCGGGCATTTCCAGAACATCTCTGTGGGCAGATGGTGCATCCCCAACTTGGCTCTATTCTTAAGGAGTCTGAATCACCCTTTGGACACACCTTGATTCCTCTCTGGGCTTGCAGGAGCTGACATCACCCAGCTCTTAATCTCTTCTCCAGAACCACTAAACTCTAATGCCAGATTACCTTTCTCCTTTATCTTCTTTAGCCGCTCTACAAACAGAGCTCCTTTTAACTGATTACTTTTATATATTCACTTCACACAGATTTAAAGAAGTTCCATGGATTTCAAAATATTTCACTCCAATAGATTCCAGCTCAGCAAGTCTACCAGCTTCCCAGAGGTTGCAGACACCACAAACATGAATGTACCCCTACTCTCCATGGCTTTTAGTATACTGGGAGCCAAATTATGTTGCTGTTGCTTCGCATCTCTCTGATGTAAAGATGATGGAAAACTGCTGTAACTGAATATCTGGAAAAAATCACAGCCACATAAGGAATCAATACCATTCAGAGCTATCTTTGTTTTTCAGTTGTCATTAGCCAAACAAGACCCTGACTACTTTGGAGAACAAAAAGCAGAAAAGTTGTTAAACAATTTTCTTTCACTCAAATTCATTTCAGGAGTCAGATACATCCCATGGATCTGGGCCTACATTTCTAAAGCAGGGTATTTTGCTGAGGCCAGGCTGACTTTTCCAGCTAGCTTCCTTTCTCCCCAGCTGAGACCTCAGAAGAAATAAAAGTAAGTTTAACTCATGTTAAAAGAGCACCTTTTAACTCTGCGTGCCCAGCCCCATCAGCCTCCTGCCTCTCTCAGGCTGGCAACCAAATGCCAGCATGTTGGAGAATGCATTTACTTTTTGATGAAGTACAGACCTTAAAAAGCTAAGCTGGATACAAAATTCATGACAGACAGCAAGGTCTTTTGCAGACAGAAAAGTGCAGCTGCAAAAAGGGCCTGCTTACAATGAATTGCAGGAAGGCTATGGTTTGAGATATTTTACTCTTTAATAGGGCAGGGAGTCTCCTGGATGTATGAGGACACTACACTGGCTCCAGGGGTCACGTCTCCAGCAGTAGTGTAGGTAGCTGTGTGCTGCCTTCTAGCACATGATTTAGTTGATGTTCCTGAACCTAATGAATTTTGGCGGCAGGAATGATAATAGCAGACAATTGTTTGTCTCCAGTCGCTAAATTTTGTTAGAGAGTTAAAATAAACCTGTCTGCTTGACTAGTCTCATGTGCAGCAAAATAAAAATAAGCCTTCACAAAGAATCATTTTCAAGCGCCATTTTACTTTTTGTCTTAGGCTTGCAAATGCCTTTCATGTTTTCTGATATGTCAGATATCATAATGCAAAATAAATAACCAAGTGAAACACACAGACATATTCTCTGGGTGGCTTGTGATGTAGAAAAAAGAGCTTTCTGCTGCTTCCCTTACCTCCTTCCAGGTCTTTCCTTTTTATTTTTTCTTTCTAAGGCTTGCCATCGATGCCTCTTTGTAGCATTAGCACGAAACACTGATGTTATATTAATACTGTACCGTTCTGTGGCATTTTGGAGCCCAATCACAGCTCAGGACCCGCTGTGAGTTAGACATCGTGCAGACAGAACACAGTCAGCCCTGGCTCTGAGGACAGCCCATCCCACACTGTGCCTCCCATGGCCACAGGAGACTCACACTGTAAATGTTGATGCATTCAACACATCTGCCACGCGTGCAGAGCGTGGAGACAGTGACACTGCCTGAGACACCGGGGGTTTGCAGCAATGCCTATTGGCTGCTGAATACGTCATTCAAATGGAACCACTTTTTAAAAAAGCTAAAAGCTGCTGTTTGCCATGTGAATTCAGCTTCGGAGGAACACGGGACTGGAGCAGGACCTGTTAGGTCAAATGTTTAAAAGTCCCCCAGTCATGCAGGAACTCACAGCCTCAATTTCAGAAGTGAATTGGAATTTAATTTCAAGGAACAAAGAACTTAGGACATTTTTGCAAAAAGGGATAGGTTCCCATTTCACTTTTCAAAATATTATCCCTTCTGTTTAAAAAACACCCTCTCACAGGCAGACCCATTCCTGACACTCCAGAACAGACAGAAAACAGCAATAACTCTCTGCTGATTAGACCAGCACAGTGCTTGCCCACTAACAATAGCCAGAGAAGAAAAATCCCTGTTACGGTCCTGCAACGGGACCTTTCTTCCTTTGTCAGTAAGCGAATCACAACTAAATTTCACTGGAGCCAAATTAAAACTCAAAACCAAAATCCTGCCCTCCTTTGGTCCCTATCTCCATCACTGTAGCTTGACTTCACATTGAAGCCATCAAATAAAACTTCAAAATGGCACAGGACCAGTGACCTACCATTTAGCATCAGCTTGCATTTTTTCCATAAAAGCAAACCTGCGTCTGCTAGAAACAGCTGTAGGCATTTGACTCATTAAATTTTTGTTTGAATGAGTATTTTTTTGATCAAAAGAAAATGTTATTTCTAAGTTACCCCCCCCCCCCCAAAAAAAAATCTATTTGAGCTCTTCCCAAAAACAAAGCAGACTTTCTATCTTTTAGAGTAGGGATCATAACTAAAGGCTGTTATTTCCTTTTTCTATGAAGTTATTTCAAATATATTTGAAAAATACTTTTTTTTCTTCTAGAAAACTAATAATTGTGTCCCTCAAAATAACAATAACGGAGTGGAGTAATTCATTGTAGAAAGATAAATAAAATTGTTCTCTGCCTTACTATCCTTTTGTTTTGACCTGTAGGTCAAAATAGGATAATGTTTCTTGTTATTAGAAATAGCTCTGTAAGTGGAAACATGTTGACAGTAGCTTCAAAACAGTTTCAACAATGAATGATCCAGCGTCCTTGCTTAAAATCCCTCATAAAAATCTCTAACTTCCAAGACTGTAACCTGCCAAAGTCTGTTCCCAACGCTGGTGTCCATGCCCAGCTGATGTTGGGTTTGCACTGGTTTTCACTGCTGGACTGTGCCCCCTGTTCTGTAGGTGATGCTGTCCAGGGAGATTCCTGGCACCAGTAAAACACCCCCAAGCTGCTGCATGTTATGTTTTTCAAAATTATCTGCTGGTTCATTAAAACACAGTGAAAAATTCTATATTTTCAAAAAGTCAATGGGGGCAGCTGCAGGGACATGATTTCTCTTGGACAGAGTAAAAACCATTGAGACACCAAACCATATCTAGCCTTTTAAACAGTAAAAAATGAGCAATATTTTGCTGATTTCTTGCAACTGAGGGACTTTCTGTAGATTTTTGAAGGGCCTCAAACTACTCTTACTAAATACCTGCCACACTGACAGACACAGGTTATGCTCTGCACAGTGGGATCAATAGGTATTTTGCCACCAGTTGGAATATTCCACATATGATAAAAGTTGTAGCCACAGAGAATCCTGCTGCATGAGAAGAACATCGTGGTGGACGTAGCTGGGAGAAATTTGGCTTAGCTCCCTTGGCTGCATAAAGGTAAAGTCCACTTACACCAGCTGTGTGTCTGGCCTTGGAAGTTGATTTATCGTTTGGTCCTTTAGCCTAGGTCAAAACTATCATGCATGAATCTAACTGAATGTGCAGAACAGCTGACACAGAAAGAGAAAATATGTTTGAAAAAAATAATTAAAAGTATGTCAGAAAGCTACAAGATCATTCTTAGGTATTTTTAGATTGCTCGTGACAAATTTCTGATACACTGACCACCTGTGAGGGCAGTGCTAACTCCTTCCAGTGAGAAAGGCTCCCACTTGGTCTTCGTCTTTACAGCCAAAGTGTTCAAGGACATGGCTTGTTGCTTAATTCATTTGATCCTATTGGCTAGCTGTCAACGAAAGTGTCAATCCTGTATTTGTAACGTCATAAACTTCCAAGTATGATGTTGTAAACTGAGGACCATGACTTTGACTTAAGGGCAGGAGCAGATGGCCGAGGCACGCACTTACGAGCTTGTTTTCAGGAATCGAGACCTTGCAATCATAACACTAAAAAGTTACTTCACTGGAAAAGAAGGCAAGAAATCATTTTGCTGAAGTGCCCCTACTGTTTCTTCAAACCTTCCTGAAAAAAACATAATTGATTTCTAAGAACTGCGCAAGACTGCATATTTATTGCGCTGAATGAAATATGGATTGCATGAATTCTGCCGGTGTGACATTCAACCCACTCGAATATTATGAGTTTGACAGTTTGACTCTAACTCAGTTTATTTCCCACTTGAGAGACTGGAAGGGAACAGATGGGGATGTGAGAACGACCAGGGAGGGGAAGAGCGTGCAGCAGCTTGTGCTGCCGGGCCCTGGTGTGAGCGCACCTCCCCGCAGCCACTCAGGGGTTGTGACCGCCACTGAGAAGTGGTTTTCCAGACATTATTAAAGCTGCAGAAGCACATGCAGCTCCTAAAGCAAGCGTTAGGCAGCCCCAGAAGGTAAGAGAAGGTCTGCTGAGTACGGGCTGTGCCAAATTTAGCACTGGAGGAGAAAAGGTGATAGAGGTCAGCTTCACAGGTCTTGTAGGACGTTGGCTGCCTCAACTGCTCGTCACTGTTGTCAGGCATACCCCTACATTAGTGCTGAGTTAATAAATAACTGGTGGCTGCATCATCACAATATTTACTCCACTGGTCTGAACATTTTTTTTCCCCCCAGTTGATAGCTTCTCTTTTTCAAAATGTTTTGTGTGTTTTCAGGTCTTTTGTCTACTTACCACATTTTGTGTCCTTATTACATATACTGCTTAGTCATATATTTACTGAAAATTAATGAAGAAGAATACTTGGCACGTTCCAGAGTCAAAATACTTTGCAAACATTAACTAATTAATAATGTATCCCTTATTTTCAGACATGCTAGCATGCTTGAATGCCGAGTGAAATTCTGCTAAATCATTGTCTCCCTGCATGTCCCCTGCTCTTTTGCTAACCCATTACATGGTTCAAGAGTCTGATTATTGAGTTTGGTTATAGACAGCAAGTCTGATTCAAACTTTTGATAAGCGCATGATTTCCGAAATGCCTCTATAATCCAGAGCAGGCTTCTAAACAGAGCTCAATGTGACACACAGCAGTGTCTGAGTGCATGAGGTATGATCTTAAAATAAGCTGAATGTCTTCTACCTGACAAAATATAACCACTGTTTTAAGAAGGTCTGGCCCCAGATGGCAGAGGCTTTGCCTAGGAATCAAAGAGGTTTTACTATTTTGTTGTCTATTCCGGTGGAGACCCTGAACCGAGCGCACTCCGTATGCCAACAGGGATACCGCAGTAGCGCCAGCCCTGCCTTCTGCAGCAGCTTGGGCCAGGGCCGTGCATTTAACTCCTTGCCAGCCAAGAAGACTCAGACTGTTGTTCTCCAGGTAGAAAACCAAGACACAAATCTTATAATCAACATCAGCTATGCCCATTCTTTATAGAGCCTTGTAACTGGTTTGGTTCAAAGGTGTTTGTTTTCACGGCAGAGTTTACAGAGGCTGCACCTTTATTTATCCCAGGACACCCTTATAAATGTTTGAGTGCAAGGCTCAGTTACTGCAATTCCCTCATAGCAGGAGTTTGCCACAACTCAGCTGGTTCACGAGGCGTGCTCACAGATCCGACAGCTTGAGCAACATTGCTCCCACCTTGCTTTCCTGACTTTTGCCAGCGTTTGTATCGCATTCCCTTTTCTGTTTACCATCTCTCTGCTGCCTTAGCATGATGCAAACTGCCGTCTTGAAAGAAGCACAGAGCGTTTAGAAAACATTCCTTTGTGAAACTTCGAACAGACAAAGTAACGTGCAAGTCCAGATGCCTCTTCAAGGGTTTTCATATTTTGCAGGTGAGGGAGGGATTGTGGGGCTTAAGGTTTTGGTTTTGTTTTACAAATAGAGGGAGAGTGCTCTGGGTCTAGACAATGTATGGTGTTAGATCAAGAGCACTGAACACTGCTTTCGTTCAGGTACTACAGCCAGAAGAGATGACTTCCAAAGATTCACTTCCTAGAATGAGTGATGCCCTTCTAGGATGTACCATCCACTTACCCAAAAAGAAGGCACAGTATGTACATATTCGTGGGTAACACTGCTGAAGAAGGAACAACTAGTCTCTGTCTTCATGAGAGGCTTATCTGAATTCAGTACACCAGTTCTTCCGAGTCTGAGATGTTTGCAGTTCAGTCACAAATTTTTCTCTACATTTTCCACCTCACTTGAGTGTTCCAAAGCCTAATACGAGAGCAAGCAGTCTGCTTTTTCTGGTCTGCAGAAACCGGTATGCCCTACTTTTCACTTTCCTTAGAAAAGAAAATTTTTTCTTCAGAGAGTGCTCTGTAGAAACGCAATGAATCCTCCAGCCTGCTGTTTTATAACGTGCTGTACTCCCAAGGTCAATCGATTAATATCCTATATTAATCATTACACTTCTGATTAACTCTTGCCATTCCTGAACCCTTATGGAACTTGCACAGAACAGATATCTCTTGCTTTCTTTGTTCTTCAGGTTATGTGGAGTGGTTAGGGGTGAGCCTGACACCACTAGAATCTAGATAACAAAGTAGAAGAGATTTTTAAGATAATTTAAGAGACCTGCAATGGCATCTAGGCACCGATACAGAAAGAGCAGCTCATCTGTGTCATGCAGAAATTAAACCGCTTGCCTAAGAACTTATTGCTTCTAGGACTCCCAGACTAGTCCTTATAAATAGCAAACTTGTAAATAGTTTGACAGCCTTCGGGGACTGCTGACCTTGAATTCCCTTTCTATGAGTACATCCAAGATCACGCAAGCAATCCGTGTTAAGCAACACCTATATTTATAAAACTTATAGAAATGCATAATGTAGCAGACCTGGCTTGGAAACAGCTACTGTTTTGACTGTTTTACTGTTCCATGGTTGTAATACAGGGACGAAGGAAAATCCAGCCATTAGTTCATCCTTGCCCTTAAGGAACATCACTCCTATGATTAGCTTAATGCTTTTTGTTCGTAATCCATTCAACCCCCCAGGCCTCCTAATCCAGTTCTCACTCCCATGCTACACACAAAAATAGGCAGAATAACCCACAGTGAAGCAATTTTTCAGCATTATGCCCAGACCCAGCTTTTGGATCTCTTTGTCCCAGATCCTTGGAGCTGTTTGTCTACCCTAAATGTCAAAGAAGCAGACTCCCATGAACACTCCTGTCTTTGGGGATTCCCAGCTGCCGCTCAGACATCTGTAGGCGAGGAGGGAGGAATGATTCAGAAAAAAGGCTTGCAACTGAGGTGTGTTTCCTTGATTTAAAGAGAACACAACATAGAGCAGCTCCTTGGATTTTTTTGACCAGGGCCAGGAACTGCATCAGAGATCAGAAAAGCCATGTTTCAGAGCTCACACTCACATCTGTGCCTCCTTCCAAACTCACATTGAGTATTTCTCAGTTACTGACTTGAAAAAAAACCACAAGCAAATACAACCCCACATTTCCACCCCAACTGTTAATTCTGATTGTTGACATACTTTAGGGGTTTCTCTTTACCTTAAATATTATTATCAAGGCACTGGTGTCAATTGGAATGTTTCCATTCCATAAAGCTGTTGATTCATAGTAGCAAAGAATTTAGTACTTTCTTTTATGGATGCTGTTATATGGGAAGTACTACATTTGTCTGTTTTGTCAACTGAGTACTGAATTGCTCTGGTGAGATACTTAAAACTATTTCTTCAGGCTAACTTTGCAAATGTAGCTTAATGGGAAAATGTGTAACATTATTATTAATTTAAAATAGAAATTACATATGTTCTACTTGGACTTGCATTTAAATTTGCTTAATATTCTCTGTATAAAATTTAATGCATTTTGGCCTATCAGAGTTGACTGATAAACGAATAATATCAGGGGGGTCATTTAAAGTAGTAGAGTTGAAATGTGCTTGTTTGTGAAATTGAAAGAAGTGCACTGATTAGGTGGAAAATTGAAATTTGCAATGTGTCTTGAGTTCTTTTGGTTTTAAGAGTCCTGATTATACAGCATTAATGCCTCTAGCTTAAACTCAGTGCTTAAACCGATGCATGCCAGAATAGGGGAACATAGTTCTGCAGTGCATTGCTTGGGTCTACTCAGTTCAGGCCATTTTGGGGAATTTACAGTGAAAAAGTAGATTTGAGATGGAAGGCATCAGGTCACAGGGGCACTCTGATTTCCATGCAGGACTCCCATCCCCCAGCTGCTCAGACTGCAGGGCACAGCAGCTCCCATGCAGCCCCTGAAACTGGATTTCCTTTCCACAGAAACCAGGAGTGGGTTCCCAAACCTGAGCTGAACGTGCAGCTGGATACACTGGGAATTGCTGCCAGGCTCCTCAGTTCAGCTGTTAACCATTCAGGATTGGTCCTCTACTCCAAATCCCTATGATTACGTTACAACAGCAAAACACAAGATGGGAAAAGAAGAGTAGCTCCTCACCAAAATAGCTTCACCAAGGACTGAACACTACTCCAAAGAATAAAAAGGCTCCAGCTTACAGCTGAAAACTAGTTTGCCCAGGCATAGAACTGCAGTCCTGTAGTGCCAAAGGTAAATGAGGGGAAAAACAGGGCTTTAAAAAGCTGCATAAATACAGCAGTATTTCATATAGCAAGTCTGGAAAGACAAAATTTATCTTGTGCCTTTACTGCAGAGACAGAGCCTTCAGTGAGATTTTGGTTCAGAGGTGCAAGGAGTTTTGGGAAGAACAGAATTTACCAGCCTAGGTGCAGCCTAAACCACTGACAAACCTTCTGAAACCTTATAAATGCAAGAACAGATTCCTTAGTTGCCCCAAGCTGAATTTCACTTGTTTGGCTTAACAGAACTTCCCTTCAAGGTCCTCCATCACTCAAGGATGTTTTGTAGAGATACTGCAAAAGGGCAGTTGTTTTATAAACAATTTTGCTTTATCTCACCAAGTGATGCAAAACAGATTGGGACTCTCAGTTCCTGTCAGACAGAGCAGGGATGAGGTTATCACTGCCACTTGCCCGCCCTGTCCCCATCCCAGAGGCCACTGCCACCATCACAAGTCAGCACAGGAGAACAGGCGTCCCGTCTGTACCTCTGCCAGCAGAGTTCATAACCCAGCATATTAACTTAAATTGCCACTTCTATCATTTTAATTTGCCAGGCTTTAATTTGCACAGCAGGAGCCCTGGTGCATCCAGCCCACCCCACGGCCTTGTCTGGGAGAAGGGGGCACACGGCAAAGACCCTGACAAAATCCAACATGGATTCCAACTCAGAGGCTTGTGTTTCTGATTTTTCAGGGCCATGTATGTTATACTCTACCATTACACACATCATTTATGGGATTCTCTCTAAATGCACCCACAAAAGTTTGTCACCAGCCTTGACTTTTAATTAGAGCTCGTAGGGAATTTCTGCCTGAAAATGTTTTTCATTGGTAACTACTGATGCCTCAAATTTGGGGGTCGCCCCAAAAAAGAGCTATAAGCAGGAAGGGGTTAATTAGCCTTTTGAAGAGTAAATGTATTTTGAGGTGGAGAGGGCTGGAGGAGAGGAAGGAGATGTGAATTTGTCAAATGGGGTGGGATTGGATGCCCACATTTTTAATTGCTGTGATTCAGAAGGGAGGCGATGTTTTATATCGTGGCAAGTCTTGTAGCAGAGGAGAGCTGCTGCCAGCCCAAATCCAACACTAACCCAAAGCAGAGGAAAACACACCAATAACTGTCTCCTGCAGCATTTCCCTTTGGATCAGGCCGAACCTCCCGGGATGCAGAGCATTGATGCTGTTTGCCCCACATCCTCCACCTGCAGAGAGCTCAGGGGCACTCAGAGCCTCCTCAGACCCCACAGCCAAGGCACCCGCCACTCTCCAGGGCTCCCCGCATCCCTCCAGACAGAGCCTCCATTCCTCCGGCATCGGCAGGCACGCTCTGCCATCCCGCTAGCGTCACTGCAGACGTTTCAATAATGCATGAGTAAGGCTCCTGCCCTCATTTTTTGCAGTTCCTAATCAGATAAAAATTAGATGTTTCTTAGGTACTGCCGTGTATGGGGCTGCCGCGAGAGTTTGGTTTGTGGTGAGCTTCACACGCAGAAATTTCTCCGCGCGCTCGGGAGTAGGTGCCGTGACTCTGGAGAGCAGCCTCCCAATTAGGCACAACAAAGCACGTCATTTCCATTCTGAGGCTACAGGTAAATCCTTTAATTAAAGAAGTCTTACGTACTTCAGTGGTTCCTTCTGGAACCACAGGATCCTCCTGAGGACACAGATGTCCTGCTCCACTTCTCCTACCCAGTCCTGTTCCTGGACCTCCTCCTTTTCATTAACGTGAGCATGACAGGGTGGCTCTTGGCTCATTCGCATTTAAGGTCTGACCTGACAACTGGGGGTGACTCAAGGACACAGCTGCAGCAGCTTCTCTGCGCTCTCCCTGGTGACTCCATGGTGGCCAGGATGCAAAAGCCGCACAGATGAGGCAGAGCTCCTGCCCCTGAGGGTTCCTTGTGCCTGCTGTGATTTGCCTCACAGCAAATAATTTCCATCCATCTCTCCCCTCCATCCCTGGCTTTTGCTGCACCCAGAAGCAGGTGGAACACAGCAGACATTCCCTGTGGAGCACCCCTTGTGTACTCCAGGTATTCCCACTTTCTCGCGGGGCCAAGCCAAAGGCACAAGCAAACAGGGGTTGCAATGACACCCAGAGCAGAGGTGATGCAACAGATGTTTGCACAGCTGGCGCTTCCCTGTGGTCCTGAGGTGAGGCTGAAGCCCCTGCTGGCTGCTCTGGGGAGGGGCCCTGACCCCCACTGCTCTGAGGTCCAGCCTCAACTGCCCAGGAAGCCCAGAACCTTCCCACAGGCTCTGCAGGGCAAGCACAGGGCAAACTCAGCCAAGCCTCAAAACAGACCTACCCTGTAGATGCAAAGCTCTCCAGAACACCTATTCATGAGAAAGGCAGCAAAGTTTATCCATTCAAAAAGGAGACTGGTTTTTAAGGCTTTTTTTTCCCCCACAAATTGCATATACCAGCCTAGTATTAGAATACCTGCAACTAACATTTATTTTCGAGCAATGGCATAAATGAGGCTGTGAAGTTATTTTAGCTGCTATTAAATAATTACATTTTGGTACCACATGGGCTTATGCTTGCTTTTCTTTTTCCTTTTTTTTCTCTTTAACACAATTTAGCAATTCTGCTATTCTGCAGATGGCTATAAAAATTATTCAGGAAAAAAAGTTTGAGGACTTTTTAACCTTCAAAAAGTATTCCAGAACTTTCTTTTGTAAAACTTTTCCACATATTTAAATGTACTGGCAGGTCCAGTTAATATTCACATTCCTACCTATAATAGTAAAAATATTTTGACATATTTCTGGGAGTAGTCAACCCTGTTAGCTTCCACTTAAAGCGCAATTATTCAGGAATATTATAGATCATTATGTGGCTTTGGGGAAAAATCAGTATGACTCAAGTGCCCATTAGCGAAAGTGAAATGGTAGTAGGACACCTAGGAACGCACATGTGGTATTCCCATGAATATCAAATTAATTCATTATGATAGCATTGGTAAAGTGTTAAACTATTTCCTATTTAATGACACAAGATTTATTTGCCAAGGCTGGAATATAAACACTGCCTGACAAAGTCATAAGGAAGGGTTTGTCTTGGAGAGGTTTATGTAAGAGGTGTCCATACAGTGGTGCTGGTGGTGGCTCATTTATTCTGTCTCCTTTTTTCCCAGTTAGAAGAGCTTACCTGTGGTGTTTGGATAACAACTTACTTGACAAAGTGCTTTCCCCTCCCCAAATTCTGCCTGGATCCAAGGAATAGCAGCTCTCCATTTGAAGTAAGACATCCCCTGTTGGGAGGTCAGAGACAGCACACACACTTCAATACACAAAATAAAGACACATTCCCGCGCAGGAGTCAGGGAAGCGGCTCCCACACTGCAAAGCACACCCAACACTCTGCCTCTGCCTTTCCTGGACAGCTCCATGCCCTGAGGAGATAAAATGAGGAGCACTGATCCCCTCTGCCCGTTCCAGAGCAGCCACTGCGGCCACCGCAAGCTACCTGCGCAGCAGCCCCTGGAGCAGAACACCTTCTCCCCCATCCTGGGCTTTAAACAGGACTCACATAGCTGCCTCCAGCCTCCTGTGAGTCAGGGGGATTTGGTGCATTCTCATGGCACAGCACCTCTATTGCTTCAGCTCTTCCTGAGCCAGGGGCTGTTCCTCAGATTTTTGGAGTTTCTGACCATATCTGTTTATAAGCTGGGAGTGGACAGAGGTTATGAACTGACTAGAAAGGTGATATCCTATGGCATCTCTGCTATATTGTGGTAGATCTACCTGTTTTGGGCAGACAAACAAAATGTTTTCTCATGAGTTTCTCACTCAGTGCTGTTCCAGCTTAACATCCAGCACGGCAGTAGGAAAAATCCACATCTCAGGCCAGGGTAGGGCCATAGCATGGGAAAGAAATAAAGGAGCTTGGACATTGCCAGGCTACTCTCAGGTGTCAGAAATAGGAGAAAACTGGAAAAGAAAGGACAAGGACCTCCTGCCTTGCCACAGATCTCAGGTTTGATGTTCTGCAATGGCTCCTGCTTCCTGGTAGAGGGGAAAAACACAGTGTGCACCTCCTCTCCTCAGAAGGTACCTTCGTAACCTTCTGGAGTTTCCCTTGAAGGCTTCAGGCATATGAACATTAAAACATACTTCCAGTCCCACATCACACAGGCAGGACATGCAGTGATTCTTGTCTCAAAGAATGATGGTTTTCTAGACCTAAGACACGCATTTGCACTGTGATCATGATCATTATATGAAGGGAGGGGAATGATTTTGCAAAATACCTCGACCTCAGAGAGTTACTTGCACAACATGGTGTTCAAAGTTGACCCAGTTCCTAGTTTTCTATACTGTTTCAATGAATGCTTTTTAACAACTGATCAAATTTTTGCACTTCTCCTCAAGTTTCCCAATTCCTATTACCCTACTTGTGGTTCTATTCAATAAAATAAAAAATAAAAGCACAAACCAATCCACAATCTTTGAATGTACAATGAGATTTAGAGACACATTTCCAAAAATGTTGCAAAGAATAGAATCTTTAATATGAAAGAGATGGGGGTGGCTTCCTGAGAAAATTCTATGAAGATCATTTACTAAGAAATCTCCGCAGTCTCCAGTTAAAAGCAAACAAGTTATACAGGAAGCTTATTCAGGAAGTGAGCACCACACTTCAAGGCACCAGTGAAGTTGTCACAGGTCATGTCTCACTCTCAGGGAAAGGTCTGCAAGCCATCCCTCACCCTCTGTTTCCCCTTCAGCCCACCACCCCTCCTTCAGTGACCCATTTAGCAGTTCGTCTTCTCCTTTAGGGAATGTCTCCCAACTGCCAGGGCATTTCTCACCTATTCCCTGCTGTCACCTCATCTGACATAGATTTAGTCACCTAGAAGGTTCCCAAGGCAATTGACACGCAACTGATTCATCTCCTCTATGCTGCAATTAAAAGTCTGCCAACCTTGCAGAGGACTGGGAGTGTTTCTTGTTTATGATGTAAGTGCAAGTTCTCCTGCCAGGCCTCAGAGACTTCCCCGTGACAGTGGTCTGCAAGCCTGATGTCCTTCTGGAGAAAGTGTCCCCCAGAATTATGATATACTTGATGGGGATTAAACCACGAGCTTTTTCTTTGTGGAAATGTAAGAATCAACACGCAACGGAATTAAACCTGGAGGATTCTTAAGAAAACTCCATTACAGTCATATCAAAGCATATGGCAGACCAATAAAACAGAAGAATTAGGAAATGGAAGAGAAAACAGCTACAGCCTGAACCAACAGGGTACACATTTTCTCTCTGCACACCAACACAAAGCTCTCACAGTGATCACAGCTCAGCAAAGACTGAGACACTACCTTAACACCACGTACAGTTCTGAAAAACCCCACGTGCTGAAGAAAAATCAAGCACAGGGAGCAACCCATCATTTAAGACTTCTTAAAAATAAATCTAAGGAGTTGCTGATGTTACTGAAGAAATAGTTGCATTACTGTTACCTCAGTAATTTTAAGGAGGGTTTTGTCAGGTAATAAAGGGGCATAAGAATAAAAACATACATATATAAGGGAGAATACGGTAGAATTTATGTATCTAGATTTTAACAAGGAATTCCATACGTTTCCTCAGACATTTAACTAAAGAAAGCCCATGTTAGTAGCCATGTTGTAGATATAGTTAAACACCTTTCTAAAGAGTGTCAAAATGGAAAGTATGAGGATGCAGGAGAATGGTGCAAGGAAAGGTCTTGAAACCTACTATTCATTCTCTAACGTTCTTGGCACACAGGTAGGAATGCACAAATGAAATTTGCTGATCACAATGTTAATGTTGAGGTTCTGTTAATACAGAGGACTATTAGGATATCACATGGAAAGAAATAAATGACAAATGGAGCAATATAAATTGGATTAAATTCAATTATACTAACTGCAAGGTGACATGCTCAGGGACAAGTAGCAGAAATCTCTTATAAATTGGGAACTTTCAAGTGGAAACCAGCTGAGTACCCTACAGACTTTGTTACAGCTCTTCTTTCTGCATAAATACAAAGCCCTTGTATAACACAACCATGAAAGAGAGAAATGCAAGCGATCCTAGATGGGACTCAGCAGCCTCACTTGGAATTCTGGGCATCTGACCATCCATGCCCAGGAAAGGTTATTTCAGATGAAACAGATACGGGCAATGATTGAGGAAAGAGAAGAGTCACAAGTAAATGTGAGATCAAAAGAAAATGTAGAGCAGAGAATTTCCAGAAAAATCCAGGCAAAAAATTGTACCTACTATTAAAACTGGTGATCAATCAGTTTATAAAAAGGATTGGACAACACAATTGTGGTGATCTAGGATTTGAACATTGGATGCTCACAGGAAAATCCCTAAATTTAATCAGCATAGCAAGGGAAAAAGAGGTCAAAGAGGAGAAAGAACTCACAGAGGTTGCCAAGTAGTTTCTGTGTGGGTCTTCACTCCGAGGAGAAAAGGGAAATACCTATCTTTGGTTTGTGAAGGTGAACTGCTGTCAGAGGAGCGTAAGAAAAAGTGCTGAAACAACTTGACAAATTAAATTGCAATAAATCACTGAGACTGGAGCCTATTCATCTCAAAGTTCTGAAGGAACCAAACAAAATAGCTGAGCTATTAAACATATGTAATTTATCATTAAAAACAGCTACTAGATCAGAGATTTGGAGGGGAGCCAGTGGTAGTCCAGATCTATAATTTAAATAGGTACCCTGGGCGAGCCTAAGAAACATTACTGTGGTCCTGACACGACTGGCTGGGGGGAGCAACCACGTCAGCAGCAACAACAGGGCTTGCTGCAGGAAGCCCCTTGGTGTGAACCACAGCACTGGGGGAGGGTAAAGTATTTATGTAGCTTAGTTTTGGGGCTGCGCTGTTTCAAAACACACCGGATCAAAGCTACACAGGAAGAAATCTCCTTTGTGGAGATGAAAAAGCTCCTGGAGTCCCTCCATGGCCTCATTCAGCTCCACACTATGCCAGGAGCTCTGTGGACACCAGCACGTGTTTCCTTCGTATATCGACTTCAACAAGCGTACTCACCATTAAAGGATTGCATTTTTTTTGGTGGTGATGCTATTTGCTTTACTGCAGTTCCTTTTATGGATCAGGATCCCATTATGCAAAATGTTGTATACACAGGAAGGACAAGTGAGCGCTATCCAATTATCCAGCAAAGACATGAGAAGCCTGGGCAGGTAGAGGGGGGACTACAAGAAAACAAGAGCACAGATCAGGAGGGTGAGCAGACTACCCTGTGTGCCCACTGCCGGCTTTCCCTGGAGCTGGATTGGAGGAGAGGATTGCAGCTGCATCCTGGGGCATCAGATCTGAGGGATCTCAGGGTGCAAACCTGTATCTCACTTATTTGGAAGCTGAGCATCCTGCAAATGAAGGATGATGCTAGGACTGGCCAGCAGACAGCAATAACCTTGCTAAGATCAGTGTCCATCACCTCCTTTCTGGTTCAGCATTAGTACTGTTCTGTCTGCTTTCAGTCCTTTCTGGTTTTCAGTTTAAACATTTTCTGAGAGAAGGGCAAACAACATATTACAGATTTGAGCCTAATGACAATAGGTTTGCTTTTTGAGTTCATTTTCGCACACCATTTAAGAGCAGCTAATGGAGCACAAGTTAAAAACTACTGGTTTGTACATTCTGCATGTAAAAGAATGGAACATAGCACCATGGAAAATACAGCTGAATTCTAATAACTTGTATATTATAAACATTTGAACATATGCATACCTAATATCATGGGCAGATTACAGCTCTTCTGCTTTTACTGGTGAACTCATAAAAATACTTATCTTAGGCCAATTTTTAAACATTTATTCCAGGAAAAGACTTTTTTTTTTTCCCTAAGATATACACAGCCTCAGATAAATATTTTGCAAGACAGGTATATTTAAGTAATGTCAGAGAGGTATCTTATGTGGCACATGCTTTACAGCAAACACGACCTTTAGAATTTGAATACAGGACTGGACTTTTGGTAGACTTACTCTGAAGGCTTATCCTGAATCTCTGCAAGAGTTGTATTAAACTGAATGCAAAATAAGGACTGTCAACAAAAAAGCCTGACTTTATCCTTCAAATGTTGGTAATTTCAGAGCTCTTGCCTAAAATGAAATATAAAAGATAGTGGAGTTCACAAAAACTTTAACTGATGTAAGTGCACCACAGTTGTGCATTTGTCATGATACTTAAATGCCTAGAAATCCAAAACAGACCATAAGATTTTAAATACTTTCATATTCTGCCATCCTGGACTAACAGCTGGGGAACTGGGCTTGAAGTCAGGACTGGATCCTCATAGCTGCCACCACCCCTATTTTTGGGGGGGGCTTCCAGAAAGAGTCTTAGCAGACACAACCTATAGAAACCCTAAAAGAATGGAGCAAGGGACTAGCTTTCCTCCATTAGCAATTTCATTACCTTTGTGATGCATGATTTCACAGTATTGCCATCACCAAAAGGGGCATGAGGGAAAAATAAAGACTAGGAATTACAACTGCGTTTTGGGAGATGGTAGATTACATAAGCATCTTTCTAGCTCTAACAGGATTGCATAGTTAATTTGAAATATTTTGTATATTAAGAAAAAAGAAGTAAAAATAAAGGATCTTTTATTACAGTTTGAAAGACCCCCAACAACCCACAAAGGTAAACCATCATTTTAAACGTAAATGTAAATGAAATGTTTGCTGCTCAATGAACTTTTGCTTGAAAGAGAATTTCTCCCCTGACTGCAAGGTCTGCGCTGCTGATAATTCCTGATGCACAGACATGCAAGATTCATTGACCTATTTAAATGCATTTCCCTGTTAAGAGGCCTGATTACCAAGGACTGGCCAAACTAGTCCCACTCTGTATCTCAATTCGACATCTTCACTCCAGCATGATTCATTACTATATGATAAGGATGCCAGGAAGTAGCAAACACACAAAGTGGGGAGGGAATGCAAACGGGAAATATCTGACATTCAGAGAGGGTGCTTGAAGCTGACAGTGAATGCAAATGAACAGCCAGTTTGGACCATTTCCTGCTTATGCTAAAAAAAGGGGTGCTTCATCAGAAACGAGCCCGGTTTAAATCCAAGACGAGAGTAGTGCATTAACGTGGTTGAAGAATACACCAAAAATCCCATTTGCTTTAAAAAATATGGGGCTATTGTGGAAGCAGGTCAGGAGACAAGCCTGTTGTAACTGACTCAGTTATAATTATAGTACAGATCAGGCCCTGACTCCACTGTAATTGTATAGCATGACAGGCTCATGCATGAACCAAGGGTGGGAGTATTGGCGGGAGCAAGAAAAATACTAATATCGTGAACATAACAGTGAAAGTCATAATTACAGATATGTCACTGCAGATCAGGGAGGCAGCAGGCAGGGACTGATTCCCAGTGACCTGGGAAGCACTGACTCAGCTCTGTGCTGCTGTGACCGCTGTGTTCTGCCAGGAGGGAAAATGACTGGCGGGGTGGGTATTCCCAGTGGGTCATTGCCAGAAGAGGGTGATGCAGGGGCTCATCTCTTACTTCCCACAGTGTAGTGACCCCTGAAGGTGGGCAAGTGCCTTCCTCACAGAGAAAAACCAAGGCACCAGCAACAGAGTGCCCTCCTTGCTCCGGCAACATGTGGGAGAGGCAAGTGGTTCCAGTGGGTCATGCTGGGCTTGTGCTGCACATCGCCATCCTCCACATGCCCTGTTCCCCTACCTGTCTCTCACAAAAAGGTGTCCCTTCCCCTCAGCTAGCCAGCACACACCTCCACAAGCCACCTCTGCAGTGCAAGAGGTGACCTACAGCCAAGGCAGGAGACGGAGAGCCAGGGGTGAAGCTGTTTCTCCACCTGGGTTCATAAACCGCCATCCACAAAATCACTTGGAAAGGCAGTCAGGGTACCCAGGAGAGAGCAGATGTGGAGAGACACCAAGAGCAGGTGTCTTCAGCATCTCACCTCGTGTATGAGCTTGGCAGCAAGCACCAGGCTGCAGGGAGTTAGGGAATATCTTCCCCAGTGCACATTCTCCTGTTACGCTTTTCCTTTAGGATTTGCTGATGATATCAGTGCCTTTTATAGAACAGGGTTAAGCACTTCAATGGGCTTCAGGGTGCCCCCTTCACAAGTTCAGGGGCCTTCTCAGGTTTATGGATTCACATCTGACCTTCTCTGCTTCCCAGAACAGCATCTTTTAATCAACAACCTCTAGGCTGCAGAACAAGTGGATGGATCCTCCCCACCCTTCCAGTGCTGTGTGGAAGATATGGTTTTTATATCCCTCCAAAAATCAGTGAGAAAGGGAGACAGACGTGATTATCCATTTGACATTAAACAGTTACCGGAGTTGACATTTGAGCATACAACAAAAAACCAACAGATGGATATTGGCAGATGGAGGAGCATGAAGAAACAATGAGACATCTTCAACCACCCTTCTCTGCTTCTGAAACATGTTATTGTTTCCCCTACCATCTCTCTTGACCCCAGCCCCATTTTCAAGTGCCACTCCATATGCTTCCTTTCTTCGCCTCCATATGTCTTAAACATGTTAAAAAAAAAAAAAAAATTAGAGAAAACCACAATCTCACTTGTTGTGGCCCTACTCAGTCAATTCTCTCTCCCTCTGTAAAATCTGCTTTCTTTTCCCTCTTGTCCATAGAAATGGCTCACAGCATTGCCAGGAAAGTCGCCAGCAAGCTCATGCTCCCTTCCGCTGTAGGGTGACTGCACACCCTCCCTTCCTCAAAACCACCTGTTCTCCAGCTTTCAGAAACGCCATACGCTTCTTGTTTTCCTCCATTCACATGTCATGACACACTTCCACATCTTCAACCACCCGTTACAAACTCAGCAATTTAACTTCTTCATTTCCACTCCGCTTTGCTCCCAGCTTGCCTTTCCCTCGCCAGCTGAACTTCCTCAATGTCCCTCTGCAGAAGGAAAACCACATGCCAACAAACTGCGAAACTCAAGCACTTTAATTAAAGTTCCTTCTCTTCCTTGATGCTTGTTAAGCTCGTAAGTATATCCTCTTTTTCTGACTTACTGTTTCTTATCCAACTTCTTCCACTGCCATTCAGTCTTACAATTCGCACAATTGCATTTTCTCTACAGTCTCCAACAAGCAAATACACCAGCACTTCAAAAGTTGTACATAAGCGATACATTCTCTTTTGGCTCCTGACATTTTTCCTAAGCTGATTTCTATCTTACCTTTCACTTGGATCAAATCCCATCCTTCTTCAAGTTCTTTTGCTGACCTACCTATTAAATTTAATTTTTTTCCCTCTTGCCTTCATGGACATGCACATCTTAATGTCTTTCCATATCTCCTTCTAGTACACTTCATCTGCAGAAACCCTCCATTTGCCACTTTTAAAGACTCTGTCCTGTCTTTTCTTTCTCTATTCTTGGTACTGATCCACGGGCCCAATCCAACTAATTTTTGTTGGCTCTCCTTTGAAAAGAGCTATAAATCCTACTTTCCCTGCTCTTAATATTAGAAATTACTAATGAAGATTAATGGAGGCATTAGCTAGATGCAAGCAAACCTCACTTCTTTTTCACTTATATTTTGCTGTTTATTTGAGAATTTCATTTGTGATTATAAGTTGTGATAAGACCTTTGCATTTTTTGATGTACCTTTAAGTACCTGGCACACTTTGAGATGTGTACGAATTACACTCAAAATGTCACAAAATTGAACTAATGTTTAAAGGTTTGCAAAATTAATCTCTACCAAACTCTGATGTATGAATTCAATACTTCATTTGGAGCCTGGCATGAAATACAATTACAGTGGAAGGTGAAATAAAGAAGAGTAGTATGAACATTTTGCATACCTGCTATTCACCATCTGTTCTCTGGGATAGAATGATATTGTTCTCTTTACAGAGGATTTTGACTTGATGGAACAGGGAGAATTGTACTTTTTATTATACTGCAGAAATATTTTTATTTTGTTTGTAAGTACCAAATAAAACAAACTTAATCTCTCTTAGTGGGCTGTGATGATATATTAGATGACTTCTAACTTCAGAAACCATAAATTAGGATGCCATTACCAGGAAATCATAGTACTGCCTAACAGGGCTGTGAGGCACCAACAACAATGCCTCCCCTCACCTTCTGGAGTCTTTTTACGCTTAATCTTGATTATGGGCTCTAAAATGTGAAGCCACAAGCACTGGAAGTTACCCTAAAAATGTACTGAGGTTTTCACATAGACTCACAGAATGGTTTTGGGTTGGAAGAGACCATACAGATCATCGAGTTCCAACCCCCCGTGCCATGGGCAGGGACACCTTTCACTATCCCAGGTTGCTCAGAGCCCCATCCAGCCTGGCCTTGAACACTTCCAGGGATGGGGCATCCACAGCTTCTCTGGGCAACCTGTGCCTCTGCTTCACCACCCTTTAGGCACTGGAAGGGGCTCTAAGTTCTCCCTGACACCTTCTCTTCTCCAGGCTGAACAAGCCAGACTCTCTCTGCCTCTCCAAAGGAGAGATGAGCCAGCCCTTTGTGCCTCCTCAGGACTCACTCCCGTAAGTCCACGTCCTGCTTATGTTGGGGGCCCAGAGCTGGACACAAGACTCCAGCCGGGGTCTCGACAGTGAAGGCCTGAATTATTAAGTAAGAAGTGCCATTAAAAGATTTGTAATAACTTCATGCACACTGGAAAAATTGAGAGTGAAAACGTGGGCACGGGCATCTTAATGGAGTGACACCTGGCTTGGGCCATGGTGAGAAATGTGCCTTACCCCAAAATGTGCATATCTGCTGTATCCCTGCTTACCAGGAGATGGGAACGAGGGATTAATTGGTGGTGTGAAAACTGGCTGCAGGTGTCATTTCTCCTGCCTTTTTAGAGTGAATTCCCACCTCACGAATAGCCCCTCTTTTTCCCCCTACCTCCATCGCTCCCTTTCTAAGGAGCAAAGCTGTCCAGCCCCGGGGGTTTCACTAGCCTGGGCTTCCTGGTCCTGTTTTTGAAGGACCTTTTCTTTGATATCGGGGGCAGGGGAAGGGTTAACTTCTCCGCCCTAGACAGTCCCCTGCTGATCCGGTAATGAGTAAGCAACGCCGCTGCCTGTCAATAGCTCGGTGTGAACTCGGGTAACCCAGCTGAGCCCTGCGCTGCGGGGCTGCCGGGGGAAATCAGCTTGACCCCGCCGACCTTGCCCAGCCCCAGCCCCAGCCCCAGCCCCAGCCCCAGCCCCAGCCCCAGCCCCAGCCCCAGCCCCAGCCCCAGCCCCAGCCCGCCCGGGGTCCGGCCGCCCCTGGGCGTGTGACTGCTACGTGCTGCTCGCCCGGGCGCCAAAGCCTTTTATAACAACTGGGGCTGAGTCAGCTGGTGGAGGTAATGTAATACACCCCAGTCAATAGCTCTGTGTTGCACAACATACGATGTGGCAGTTCCTTTCTAACTTGGGGAGCCACCCAGTCTTTTTAGGATTTCCAGGAAGAGCTGCGGCATCTGACCTTCAACTGTTATTAAAAGACATCAAAGATTGTATAACAGTCTGTCAGAGCTTTGCGTTTCTTAGCGGAGTTATGTTTCGGCGAATGCCTCCACATTTCTGAGCTTCACAGGTTCTTTATCCCTTTACTTGTTTATCCTCTGGTAAGCATTTATTAATAGAGAGACTTATTCCTTTACTGTACTTGTTTATCTTTCAGGGGGTTTGTTTTGTTTTTCAATTTAGAAGCAGAAGGGTCTCCCACGCATTTCACATTTCTATCTGCGGGTGAAGTCACTGCATGACTTTGATAGCAATCTTCCAGCTGTCCGTTTTCGCCCTGGAATCCCTCCCTTCGGCTGATTTTCTGCATTATCACCATAGTTTTTGACTAAGACTATTAATCCACCTGTCCCTCTGTGAAAGCAGCTAGATTGGTTTGTGTAAAAGGGGACTGAGATGGTATGAACTGTAAGTCTGCTATTAATCCTGTTAATAAGGGATTAAAGTGAAGCCTTGTGAGTAGGAAAGGCTGATTTGATTGTTTGGGACTATAACTTAGCTCTCTCTCACAAAAGCAGTGTTTGCTGTGCATCGCATTTTGTCATTTGCATATTTGGTCTCTGAGGAAATCAAGGTTAAATATAGCAAGGAGATTCTGCTGGCTTAAACTGGTAGCACAACTGTGCTCCTTCAGCCTTAACAGTGCCTCGGATAGCACAAGAAGGGACCCTGCCTGCTCTTGCCTGGCAGTAACTGCATCCTATAATGCGACTTATATTGTCAGCTTATGCTTTGCCTCTGACCTTTACGTGCACTTTGCTTATGTACCAGACAGGCTGCATGCCTTATTTTAGAAGGAAAGAAGCAACAGAGGAATGGACTAAAATAAATATCTTGCCACTGCTATTTTCAGTAAAAGGCTTACAAAAGCAACAGCAGCAGAAAGCTGAACAGCACCATATATTCCCTGGGCGAGGCGATCGTATGAAGCAACATCAATCTCATTAAAAAAAAAAAAAATGGATACTGTCTCTGTCTTAGAGCTTAGCATTCTGCTTCTTCCTCAGCCTTAGGAGAAGGCCTATAAATTATTAATACTAACATCAGTGTGAGACAACAGATGGTAAAGATTACTTGGAAAAAGTCTTCACATTAACATATTACGGCCCTAGTTTCACAGCACGTTGGGACTGTTTCCTGCTGCTGCCAGCCAACCTGGCCCTGGGAGAAGCCTCCCAGTGGAGGGGAATCCTTGGGCAGCAGCAGAAAGGTCCTGCCCTGGTTCAGCTGCAGAAAGAGCCACCCAGCTGCCCCCACAGCGAGGGCCGGGCATGTGTCACGGCACCCCTCGGACACCACACCGGCCCCGTGAGGCTCCTGGCATCTGCTACCAGGGGCCAGGCCAAGAAACAACGAGCTTGGGGTGAGGTATATTTCAGGTAGCTGAAAAAGGTATTCCTTACTGAGCTGCTTTCGGGTGGCATCAGTTGTGGTGTGTGTTCTGAAAAATAAGAAATATGCATTTACAAGTTTTGAGCGGCTCTTGAGCTGGGGGTGGAATGAGATCCAAAGTAATCAATTATATAACATGTGCATTATCCAAAAATCTTGCATGCAGCTAAAGTATTTTATTCTTCCCTACAATAGGTTGCTTGAGCTTCTCCAGATCTACAAATGTATTAAAACTGGTATCAAGCAAGTAAATGAGACATTCCTCGTAAGAGCATAGGTGTATTGCCTTGTCTCTCAAGCTAGCAGTTGGTACAGCAGAACATGTATGTGCTCTGGTTTCTGAGTTACCTCCTGTGACCCTCCACTCTGCTCACACTACTTTTGACGATAGCTCGGTGCCAGAATCTCTGAGACAGAAGGAATTTATCCAGCCTTTTGAGGGACTTACATAGGAGACCTTTTCTCATGGCCCATTACTTCTGCAAATGCATATGCCATGTGAGTGTTTCACTGTGACTTAATCATGACTTAAAAACATAATTCTCATGTTCCTGCATCCTCTGGGTGTCACGCAAAATTTTCCACAAAGCCTGAATGATGAAAACATAAGCGGGTTCTACCGTTCTCAGAGTGCTGGGCCCAAGTGTGGTTCTGTGAGTTGAGCAGGAACCAGCTCTTCATTTATCGGCTTCTTGGAATCTTCTGCTCCCCAGAGATGGGCAGTGTGGGGGTGAGGGCACAGAGTGATTGTGGGAAAATGCCTTCAATGACATTGCTGCTGTTCTATTTTCATAATGAGAACCAAAGCCTTGGTTAGCAGCCTTTGATTGCCACCTCTCCATTTTCATAACCTGGTAGTGTATGTTTTACTGAACAGATACAGTTATCCCCTCCGTGTCTGTGTTGTGCTGCCCTGCAGAGTCCCTCGCTGCCTCGGCTCTGGCTAGCCTTCTTTAAGGGAAAATGTCTGTGTTTGCACAGCTGCCAATCCAAAACCCTCGCAGTGAAACTTGCTTAGATCCCGGTGGCATGGGGTCCCTGCACTCAGACTTCCCCTGCAGGGGCTTCTGGCTTCAGCTTTACAGGATGGCTTGGAAAGTTGGAAAGGGCTTTGCTGTTGGTGTGTGATTTTGCAATTTATCACAATCCTGAGATGCTACCCTGGAATCAGTCAGCCCTTGAAATTTGTTCCTTTGGGAATGAAGTGCTGGAAGAACTGTTTGAAGATGCCTTATGTGCCAGTTCTAAAATGTTGATTTCTGACTTTAATTATTATTTTTTTAAAATCATTTAACAATATTGTCAACAGGTTCTTGGAGCTAAGGACAGGTTAATCAAGTCTGCTTAATACAATTTTAGAAATAATTTTTCCCCTCTAAAATTCCACTTGCTATTATAGTGCCTAATTTTGGTTTATAAAAGAATTCCCCAAAGATGCAGTCTTAGGGCCATTGAAGGTGCAGGCAACATTTAGGTTAAGGTCAGCAGGGAAAGCATTCAGGGAACAGCATTAGTGGCACAGAAAAGGGTTCAGATGTTGGCATCTGGTATTTTGAGATCACCTCTACCTAAAAACAGCTCCACTGGCACAGATTTGCATTTGCCTGTGGATGGCTAACCAGTGTTTACAGGCTCTGGATTACAATGGTGACAATCTGTTATGTCACAAATAATCTTGTTTCCAAGTGCTGTATGTGGGTAATTTGTAATCTGCTTTCTGTGAGCGAATATACCCCTAATAACTTGCTTTTGTTGGCTGATCTTACAGGGACTTGGGAGTCAAGGTCTCTGTCAGCCGCGCACAACCCAGGGGAGGGCACAGAGCTGCTCCCCAGCCCCCTCCCCGGCCCCACTCAGTGGTCATGTTGGGTCCTGGGGGAGAGCTTTTGCTAAGGTTTCGAGCAGAAGTTGTAGGTCAGAGGGGTTTTAGGTTACTTATCTGCCTCCTGGATGAATTTCCAGATTCTTCACCCCATTGCTGGTATCAGAAGGGAGATAACACAGGGCTCCAGAGGCAGAGGTGGCGACTCTCCACTCCCATCAGAGCAGTTCCCAGGGAAGGTTGCTAAGGCTCCCGGAGGTCAAAGGAGAAAAAAAAGCAGCAACACGTGCGTAAAAACAAAAGGGTGATAAGATATGTGTGAAAGCAAGTTTATATGACTGTACAAGATGTCCTGCACTTGTTCTGCCTGCTTGCTGAGCTGGGAAGCTCAAATTCAGAGCCATGGAACATGATTAGTCCGTGTACATGCATCCATCCTCCCTCTGGTCCCATCCGGACCTCAAACAGGAAGAGGTTCCTACATCTTTAAATTATTTGGTCCAGTCCTAGTGGAGCAATCCTTTTAATTGATGTGAATCAGCCGGCGAGAAGGAAATCAAATGATGACGGAGAATCAGGGAAGCATTTTTGAGTCAGACAGTGAAGTATTAGGGTTGGAAGGATGATAGGAAGGTTTGGCATCATGTGAATATGGACAGAGGAATGCTGTTGCTAGATTATTTTAAGTATGGAATCATCATAGTTTAAAAGAGCCAGTGCCATCTCTGTCCAAATTAGCAGTACAGGTGTAGCTCTGCGTGTTACCCTGCGGAGACAAAAAGAGCCCTCAAATTCTGAAGCACATTATGTTTTGTGGGAAGGTCAGCTTGTGACCTATGCAGAACAAAAATCCAATTAAAAATAACTTTGAAAGCATTGAAACAAACCTGAGTGAAGCTATTGGTATGTCTGCAGGAGTTGGGGGCTGGAAACAAACACACAGGCAAAAAAGTGTGTTAATTAAGATTCCTGGGCAGGGAGGGAAACAGCTTGCTGCTCTGCAGAGGGACGAAATACTGAAGGGAGGAGCAAACCTTACAAGGTAATGAGAGTGCTAAATGGCAAAGTTTGGGCTGGGAGAGGGGTAGAGCTTCAAAGGAGGAATGTGCACAACTGGGATCGTAAGCTGCCTTTACATCTGTCCTTAGCAAACGCCAAGATGAAAGGATCTGCACTCAAAGGCCCTGCTCCTCTGTTGCCTTTCACCTTCTGAGCATATTTGTATCTATGCAAAGGATATGTAAATTGCCAGGGCTGCAGTTCCGTGGTTCGTTGTCTGGCTGTACGGGGTGAACCAGCCGAAATGCTGGGCTCTGAATGCAGGGGGCCCTCCCTGTCCCACCCGATGGTGCCCCTGTCGTGCTGTTCTGGTTGAGGGGGTTTTGCGTGGTGTACCCGTAACAGCGCAGCTACAAACGTGGGTGAGAGGCGACACTGGAACGCTGTCAGGTTTTTGGTGTGGCTTGTTGGCTCCTGTGCCAAGGCCCGTGGTGCAGGGTCTGTGGCTCTGTCCTTCTGCCTGCCACGCTGCTCTCCTTCATGCTGCGGCAGCAGGGGGGATGCCCCTGGGGAGGGCAGCTGAGCAGAAGAGCTGCTGTGCGTGAGGTCTCCACCCTTAGCCATGGAAGCAGCTTTCCTGCCAATGAAAGAGGCTGGGAATGTGCAGGAATTAGGCTGGAGTGGGAGACGGGAAGGGTGTGTTGGGGGAGTCCCAGAGGGAAGGAAAGGCCTCTCCACACCAAGGGGAGTACCACAATATAGTTGTCAGGAAAGCATGGAAATTCCGTGGGGAAAACACTGAAGGATCAGGAACTGACAGAGGACTCTGTGGCAGAATGCGTATTGCACGTTTTTTGTCTCATTTTTCTTGTGGGAGTGTTAGCTGTGAGCCTGTAGAAATGCTTGGGAATGCCTGTATTTAGTGTGCTACAGGACTCACTGCAGTTAAGCCCCAATTATTCCAGTGGTATTAACGGGTCCTTTGTGGGTTTTGCAAAATTTGTTTACATCTACTTTAAGGGCCCTTTGCACAGGCTGAACAAATGATAACACAACTTAAGTGGCAAAAAAAAAAAAAAAATGGAAAGGAGGAAAGATTGATCTCAAAAAGAAATGAGCTTCACCTCTGTGGTCCATTACAGCCAAAGGCACAATCACCTAATCTGACTCCTAAGGTTAGCCCTAAAATATCAGTGTAGGCAAGTCCCTGGCCAGTTGCCAGTGTCTCAGGGCAGATAACATCAGCACAAGTCGAGAAGAGGTCTCCAGTCTAGCCTGCGTTTTAATATACTATTAAAATAAAATGAGACAGCAATTAGTTTCTCTTCAGCTATTCCACAGCATAACTTCATCGGTCAATTAGTATGAATAAATAAATATAGGTCTTGAATTATTAATCTGCAAATAGAAGAAGCAACTGCATTTAATATTTCACTGTTCCTTCTCCTTGCTCTTTTGCTTTGCTTGGAGTTTTGACTCAGTTGGTATTACAGGAGTGCTACTGTCTATTCTTAACTCTTTGCAAACTTTTAATTTTTCCTTAGGATAATTTTCTTACTCAAATAGCACTTTTAATCTTGGCTCAAGACGTATAAAGGTTGGATTATCAGAGGGTATTCATTCACAGAGCTACAGGGTTTAAAAAAAAAAGAAAAAAAATCAGATCATTTAAGTGCTTCAGTAATGGCTTACTAACTTTAGGTTTCCACTTACTAAAGCCTTCACAGAATCATGGAATGGGACCTTGAAGTTCATCTAGTTCCAACCCCCCTGCTATGGGGGGTTGGCCTTAATCTTTTCTGCATGGGCTTCAGGAGAGTAAACAGTGTCTGATTATCCCACCAGTTAATCCCTTTTCCTTTAGTCAGAGAGGCAGAAAGAGGGGTTGATCAGGGTTAGGATATCTTCTGCTTGTGTCTGAAGACCTGTAGCTGCTTGGGGCAGGGAGTGCCAGTCTGATGGATTTTCTTAGGAAACTGGAGTGTCATGGGCTGCAGAAACCACCCTGGACCTTTGGCACCTCAGGTTTCATGTGCTGTGTCTTTCCCAAATTTTATAAGAATGTGTGATCTTTATTTGCTGCATGGGGAAAAGGTGAGTCCCACCAAAAAGACACTTTGCTCATTTCCAGGAAACCTTCAAGAAGGCATTTCTGACTTGTTTGTTCACAAATGGTGGCTCCCTCTTTGGTCACAGGTGCTGATTCTTACAGCAATGGGTCACTACAGTTCTGTACTCAACAGAACTGTGAGTACAGTGTCTGGATGTCAGATCATGTGTTCCCCGCTAGAAATGGCCAAATGAAATATTAAGTATTAGTAACATGTTTAACTTTCTGTTGATGGAATGTCAATGCATATAAAAGGAGGAAGAAGTGTAACTTAAGTCAATAAGCTGGAGGGAGGCTGAAAACTCTCAGCGTATTTCTCTCCCTCTTGAGAGCACCTGCCTTCTGACCTGTGGTTTTGATTTTGCACCAAATTCTCACTCCTCAGTTTTCTGTGCTGATGACAAACCTGAGTTGCTTCTGTATATACTTTAAATGTGTTATTTTTTTCTGCTTGGAAGCTGCTTCAGGCACGGTGTGAGCTGAGTGCATTCTTCTTAGCTTGGCTCACTGCAGTGTATTTTACAATGTTAATTTCAATGAGATTTTTTTTCTGTTTTAGTTTGAATACTGTTTTGTCTTTTTCTGGCCTGCTTTTATGTTCTGGCTTCCTGTACTGCTTGTGGAAGACCTTTGAAGAGCGTAGTTTGGGTATGTTAATAAAACTTTTTCATAGTGTACAGCTTTCAGGTAGAAATCATAAATGGGTCATGGCAGCAGCCAGGGGAGGATGTGACATACAGTCTTGTGGTTGTGTCTTACAAATGCTGCTGTCTGATCTGCTCCAGTCTGCAGCGTTTTCCCCTCTGTGCTTAGCTGCCATGGTGATGGGTGACTTGGACATGCCATAAATAGACAAACTAGCAGGGCTTTCACTGAGGCTGAGCATGAGGACAGTCCTCTCTGGCTTAGTGCTCTCAAGCTTGTGCTTCTGTGTGTGGGAACTGCCTCTGGAGCTCTTGCCTCCAAAGCCAGTGTGGCAAGCACCACCGTGCCTGCAAGTGTACGAGAGCTTTCACGGGGAGGGCTGGAGGTAAGGAGCAGCATACTGGATTCTGGTCAGCCTGAAGCTGAGGGCTTTGCTTCCTCAGCCCAGTTCCAGGCAACATTTTGCAAAACTGGCACATCTCCACAAGGATTCAGCTATGAAGGGAAGTGCCACTGTTGATGTCTCTGTATCCCTTCAAAGCAGAGACAATGTCAGCGCTGGTGGTGTTTGTGATCTCAGAGCTGAGGTGGGCACAACCACCCAGCCCCTCGTTCTGAGCATGCCCCACGAGTTTCTGAAGTCCTCCTCATGTATGCAATGTGTGCCAGACTATGGGACAGACAAGTCACTCTCTGAGAGGCCAGGGAAGGATGCTGCCTGTGTTCCTGCAGGTCATGTAATAACAGAGGGGTTGCACCTTAAGGCTGCTGCTAAAGCTTGTGCCTTTTTGTGAGACAATCCATGAGGTACAGAACTGGTCTGTGAAGAGAAAATTAAACCAGAGCTAGAGCAAGGCAAGGACTGAAAGAATAAATCTTGAAATTGGAGCCTGAGACTCAACCCTTGTGTCTGCAGGGCTGGGGTTGTCCACAGCATCATCCCTTACAATATTCCTCGTCTTGTTCGGGTCAAACAGGAGGAATCCTTCCCTGCCCACATGCAGAAGGAAACCAGTGTGTGCAGCTGGTGCTCCTGACCCAAAGCCAGCCTAGAGGGCTGGCAGCAGCATGGCCAGGGCACCCTCCAGGGACCCCCTGCCCTGTGGTGCCACAGGGCTGTGAAAGGAGTCCATCCTGTGAAGACCATCCTGTGCAGGCTGGTCCCTAACCTGGGAGAGACCACAGAAGACAGGCCAAGGAAAAAGGGCTGAGAATAGTTCAAAAGATAGAGGGAAGCAGGAAGAGAAGGCTTTTAAGAAGGGCAATAGTTAATGTATGGAGGTGTGCAGAATTAGTTCAGCAAGAGAGAAAAGAAGCACGGATGCAAAGAGTAAAGCAAGTGGAAGAAATATGGAAGAAAGAGGAAAAACTGGGTAGAAGGACTAAAAGCATTGATAAGGATGGTTGGAATTTTTAATCTATTACATGGGTTGTAAATATGATTTTTCAATAAAGTTAGCTGTTATTTTTTTAATGTATTAGATGAGCTCTTAAATATAATTTATTCTGCTCTTTCACATATAAATCTAAATTTTTTTAAATAATTCCTAAGGGAGTCGATACGAAATTTTCTGATCCAATTAAGTTGGATTTGAGTGCCATATATATGTCAAAATATTTGAAATTATAGCTTTTGCAGTTGTATTGGCCCTTTGCAAAGCATAAACCCTTCAGGAATGTGACAGAGAAAGAAGAAGAAACCATTCAGAAATTCAAGTGCTTATAAAATAAGAATTTGTAGATGATTTCTTCAAAATGGAGGTGAAAATAGAGTATGTATTTGTATGTGCTTATATTTAAGAGATATGTATGCATCAAGTGTATATATAATGCAATTAAAGATGTTTTAACTAGTAAGATGATGATATATCAACCAAACCTCTCCCTTAAAGGAAGACAAACCAAGGACAGTGGAAAGAAGTGTCACCATTATTCATATGTAGTACTTTGTTGTGTTGGAGAGAAGGCATTGGATAGAGCTCAGTGACTAATTTGTTGGCTATTAGTCCTTCATTAGTTTTGCTTCCACTTCAGTTTGATTTATGTGCTACGTAGTAGGATTTGCTAAACAATTTCTGCAAACAAGTATTTGTTGGAGGAATATAATATTCAAAACTAAAGCTACAAGTTAAATTGCACAGATTAGTTACAGGCTCTGGTTTTGATCCCTAACTGGATTAATAGAAATTGGATTCTGGTTCAAGTACACAAAGACAAGACTAGGTTTGAGTTTTAAAAACAAACAAACAATCCCCAAACTCCAGCTTGATTTCTTCCTGTTACTGCAGGAGACCTGTCTGTGTTGATGGGGAGTGCACACACAAGGACAGAGGTGTTCCCAGAGCGGCTGTGTATTGAAACACCAAGCGGCTCTTGGTGTGCATGCTCTGTGCCCTGATTTGGGAAGTCACTTCCATAGGCTGAAGTCTTCCTTGCTTTCTGATATGCTGGTCCTTGCAGCAGGATTGAAGTATATGCTTGTGGTGTCTGACGTGGCACCTACATACCTGCTGGGTTTGTTGCTAGGACTATTTCTTTCTTTCTAAATATTGATGTCAAAATAGCAACAAGAGGCTTTGCAACGAAAGAGTTCAGGTTTTCTAGGGATCAGCTGATTTAGCCTCAGGTCCTTCAAATACTTTAAGCTGTTGTGCAATCTCATTTAAGTCCATAAAGTTGACTCATGTTCCTAACTTTTGTATCTGCATGGCCAGGTCTTGAATCCTGTTCTCACCATACTGGATGAGATGGCTCTGGTAGGTATAACCTATTCAAAATACATTTTTCACAAGGTGGTCTTTTTTCCTTGATAATAAGGGGAAAAAACCCACAGGTAATATTGTTGACTGATAAACTTGTCATTGCATTTTGCAATGAAAAGGTCTCCCTTGTATGGTAGATCTGCATTCAAAGTGTGCTAAACTGAATGTAAATCCAAGTCACCTGATTCTTCTTGTATCAGTTTTGTTGTAATGGGGGCTGTTTGGAAGATTTCCTTAATTTTTATTTCATTTTAAATAGCCAGTACCTAATTTTTTCCTCCCCTAAAATTCAGTGAGAAATCTCCTTTAAGTGGTTGAGTATCCAGGTCATTTTTCTGTGACCTATTTTTCTGCTGGTGTTGAGTCAAAACACAGATCTGAACTGAAAATGAGAATAGCTTGTCAAGACCCACAACAGCATGCAAAGGCCTGGCAGTGGGTAAATTTGAGTCAGAAAGAGAGTTTCACACTAACCAATGTGATTTTTCTTTTCCATTGTATGTGATAGAAAGGTGCTACACGACAAGGTATTTTTGAAAGAGATGTGAACTCTGCACCCTCTATCAAAGCTTTCAGCAGAAGATGGGAGATCCTCTTAGCAAAGAGGAGACAGACTTAAACGAGCAGTGGGTCAATTCTGTAAGCTTCTTGCTTTGACTCCGTGTCCAGGGAGTCATCTGGGGCACTCTTGCTAAGCCAGGAGTGAACAGGCACTTCCAGCTGGGTTAGTTCTTGTCTGCTGTGGAGTCAGCAGGGGAGGTAATGCATGGAGATGTGGCACAACATCATGGGCAGCTGTGAGCAGCACACTAAATCACCAAGCCAAATGGAAGAACTAGCTATTGCCCATTCTCCTGTGGGGACGATGAAGTTCTTTCAAAAACCCGGTAATTTTGGTGCCATGCAGATGTGTGCTGCAGCAGCTCTCTGCCCGGGAATGCGGTGGTGTGTGTGTGTGTGTGTGCTCTCACCTTAAATGGACAAGTTGTTTGTGGGGGTGTCATCTGCAGCCAAAGCTGAGTTTTCATTTGGTTGCTGTTTGAGTGCTGTTTTAAGCTCCTCTTCAATGTGGTGTCTCTGAGGTGGTTTTTTCATTATTTTTTGTATGCACTCTATTTTTTCGGTACTATGCTAAAAGCACTCATACAGTATTTCCAGTGCATGTGTTCTTCCTTCTGTATCTGTAACCTCGTGGCCTTTACTGTGTCTGCCACAATAGTCTTTCACTTTTTCACATGGTTTTCTAGCCCAGGTCTGTGTGATACGGTACTGCTGAAATCACCTTTCCTAATAATCCTGTGACTTCTGTTTTGTAAAACCCGGAACATATTCTCTGATGCTTCGAGTATTAAATTCTTTCAGAAAAAGTTGTCCTATGTCTTCAAGAGCCTGTTTGACTCAGTTTATTGCTACAATGCCAGATGCTACTGCTACAATGCCAGATTTTTGTTTCCTTTTCTTAAGATTTTTCCCCCCAGTCAATGACTAAAGCCCTTATCTCCATCAATTTTTTCCATCTCTCTTGCTTTTCACATTTGTACTCTGTCTACTAAGCTACCACCACTACCTTACAAGTGCAAGTCACAAGTCATTAAGATATTGAAAGCTGTTTCAACTGCACTCCAGACTCCAGTCTAGCAAAGGACTTCTGTGTGAGAGTAGCTGTGAGTGCATAGATTTCCCCACTGGATTTAATGGCTCAGGGCTTTTGTCCATTGTGAGCAGTGGTGCCACTACTGTCCTGGAAAACACAAGTCCTAGCAGGGCTGGATGCATAGCTGTGCTCTTCCCTGCACTATTTGTCTAGCTTCTATGTGTTTAAGCATTCAAAATTTGCTTGCCTGCTTGCTCTGCGAGTAGGTTTGAGAAATGGGGAAAATCCTCATCCCAGTCAGGTGTGGTTAAAAGATTTGTGTCCATCTTGGAAATTGCAGCAACATCAGTGCCTGGCAGCTGCACATGGAATGGGCCACGAAATACAGCAGCCCTTAAAGGAAGACAAGGGGATGCAGATTGAGAGTGCAAAAGGTAATGGCAGCATCCAAGTTCACTACCTGGGGTGGTGAACCTAAATGATGATGCCTCACGAAGTGAGGTCATCATCTAACACACCCTCCCCTTCATGCCCAGGAACAAATGCATGGCTGAATTCTGATGAAATGTTTGTCAGTCAGTGGGTGTTTCTTATGTTTACTCCTACAAGTATGGAGGCTAAATCAGTTGTGTCAGGATGATATGAGTAAAATGAAGGTCACTTTCAGAATACTTTTGCATGCCTTGGAGGCACTGCTGATAAGGAAAAAGACAAAAGGACAAAAAACCAAAATTAACTTTTAATTTCCCACCAATACTATGGCTGTCAGAAATAGGAAGCTGAGTGAAATCTCTTGTCACATACAGCACAGGACTATATATTTAACATCTTATCTGATTCAGCCTATCACAGAGACAGAACATGTAATTTTGTGTGTGTGTCTGTATAAGTATAAATACAAATTGACCTGTGCATGTAGCTCAGAAGAATTTTGGTGACACACTTTCATATCTAGTTTCAGTTTAAAAACCTTTCTACCCTAAATTAGGTGAATACATAAACAAATCAGATATATTAATTTTCATTTGAGAATGTTTTGGTGACTGCTTACAAAGAAAAGTTATTTACATGCTGATATAAGGCATTATTTAGCATAATGAGTGGTAATTTTCTCAGCCTCAAAGGTATTAGGCTCCCTTAGGTGTTATACCCCACTCTATTACGTGGTTGTGCTGCTCTGTGTGATCCCCAGGTGCATACTTGGGGTTCATCTGATGGAGTTTTATGGAGCCGGCACAGAGCCCCACAGCCAGCGTGTGGGTACCAGACAGGCAGTGCCCGCCAGCCTCCAGCCCTCACCCCCTCCAGCCAGGGGGACAGAGCCAGTGCACCCCAGGACGTCCCTCATGCCAGGGCAGGTCGGGTGGGAGGTGCTTTGAGCACGCACTGGTGTGTGTTGGTGGGCAGCTCACCCCCCTGCAGCTGTCCTTAATGGGTGGGTGCAATGCGGGGCCTGGTTTGGTTTTTGAAACGTGACTAATACCTCCCCTGAAGATACCTGGTGATCTTGTTACGTGCTTGTAAGGGATAGCTTCCCCCTCACCCTTTCAGAGTACGTTCTCTTCATAGGATCACAGAATATGCTGGGTTGGAAGGGACCCATCAGGATCATCGAGTCCAGCTCTGGGCCCTGCACAGGACCATCCCCAAGAATCCCACCATGTGCCTGAGAGCATTGTTCAAAAGCTTCTTGAACTCAGTCAGGCTTGGTGCTGTGACCACTTCCCTGGGGAGCCTGTTCCAGTGCCCAGCCACCCTCTGGGGGAAGAACCTTTTCCTGATATCCAACCAAAACCTCCCCTGACTCAGCTTCGGGCCATTCCCTCCTGTCATTGGTCCCAGAGAGAAGAAATCACTGCCTGCCTCTCCACTTCCTCCCATGTTGAAGACTGCAATGAGGTCTCCCCTTAGGCTCCTCCAGGCTGAACAGACCAAGTGCCCTGAGCTGCTCCTCCTGCGGCTTCCCCTCAAGGCCCTTCACCATCCTTGTGGCCCTCCTTTGGACACTCTCTAATAATTGTCTATTTTATACTGAGGTGACCAAAACTGCACACAGTAATCAAGGAGACAAAATAGATGTTAAAAATGAAGAGTCCCAAGTGGTAATAGTTGTATTGTCCACTAATTACATCGATCTGGGGCTTTAAAAGAAGACTGTTTCTAAAGATTGCAAAGTCTTATATATAAAAAACTAAGTTTTTCTGGCATGAATTGTGGAAAGCCCCTTCACTTATTTTGAGGTTACCAAAGAACATGTTTGTGTTCAGAGTCTATCTCAGGAACATGGGGACCTGTGTTCACCCACCAAATAAATGAAGTGGACGGAAAACTAATTCAAATCTCCCTTGACACTGTTTTGGTTTTGCTTCACCCTAGATGTGGTGCAGAAACCACTTTGCCTTTCCGAGCCTCTGGCTTTTTGGTTTCTGGGTTTTTCTGAGCAACCTGGTCTATTTGAAGGCATTCCTGCT
Organism: Oriolus oriolus; assembly: GCA_013400235.1. NCBI lineage: Eukaryota > Metazoa > Chordata > Aves > Passeriformes > Corvidae > Oriolus > Oriolus oriolus. The sequence continues at coordinate 2,869,419 of VXBT01003964.1, read as the reverse complement.
CACAGCAGAGGGGTTAGAACTAGATGATCTTCAAGGCCCCCTTCCAACCCAAACCATCCTATGATTCTGTGGAGTACCATGGCAAAGAGATTAAATGCAATGGTGGGATCCATAAGAAAGGTGAGAAATAGCATGAGACTTGCAGAACTGAGACAACCAACTTTGTTAACAGTTACTTGAATTCAAACCAGTGTCAGGCTGTGAGCTCTACAGTCACTCTCAGTTTTTTGATCTTAAATTATGAGCTATTCAAAAATACATTGTATTTTCTGCTTAAATAGTTTTATGTTCGTTTACATTTTAATTGACATGGTGTGTAGGCATCTGCAAGTACTGTTCGTGCGGAGGCCATTTCTAAATACTGTATCTCAGAGGCACCTTAAAAGTGCGTTTTTATTGTTTTACGAGGTAAGTGTTTGCTGAGAATCTTGCCATTAAACAATTAAACAAATTAAACAAAAGGCCTGTAAGGCTTTTGCCTGTAACCGGTCTAGGTTCTGTTTTGTCAGCAGCTTGACTGCCTGGCAATGCCAAGAAGATCTTGCACTGAGCTACAGCGAGGTCACCGTGCATGTGACAGCAGCCAGAGCTTGCCCATGTTTCAAAATGGCATGACCTGGTCTTCTGAAAGCTCCTCATCTGCTCCCACACAAGAGACTGGGGCACCCAGGCCTTCACCTTTACAAAGCACGTAGGAGTGGGAGTACTTTGAAGAAGAAAATACCTGCTTTGTCCTGAAATCACATCTCTGATGTACCAGAGAGAAGGCAGATCTTCACGTAAACCAGAGTCTTGAATTTACTTCTTTCAAAAGGGCAATACAGGCATTTAGGTTGGAATGGCTATCAAGAGGTCTGTTGTCCAAGCTCCAGTTCAAAGCAGGGTCACCTGTGAGACCAGACCATGTTACTCAAGCCTTTGTCCAAGCAGATCTTGAAAGCCTCCAGCAGGAGAGCCTACACAGCCTGTCTGGATGATTTCTTCCACTGCCTGCCTGCCCTCATGGACAACAAATTGTTCTTTATATCCAGCCTGACTCTCTTGCTTTAGCTTTCAGCTGTAGTGTCTCATCCCACCAGACACTGATGGGAGAATATGGCTCCATCTCCTCCATCACTGCCCTGTTGATACAGACAGCTGGACATTGGATCCTTCCCCAGGTGGTGCCCCTCAGCCTCCTCTCAGTTTATCCAGACATTCATAGGCTAAAAAAGACCTCTTTTGCTTTTCCTGCCTTAGTGTGTGTTCAGTGAGGGTTGCTCACAGCTGTGTGCCCACAGATGTTGGGAGGAGAGGAGGTGGGAAGGGTAGCACTGGCAGGACCTCTGAAATGGGACACCACCTGTGCTGGCCTCTGCAGCCCGGTGGTGCAGAGAACTGGGTGTCCTGGCTTGGGAGCAGAAAGAGGCCTGGGCTGGCTCTCAAGCTTTAGGCCAGAAGTCATTGTTGAAAGTAAACAAGAGCTGTGTGCACGCAGCAGAGGAGCGCAAGTGCGGGATGTTCAGCACCCTCTGCGTCCCTGTGCTCCGGCAGCACAGGAAGGTGCTTCCAGCCTAGGTCTGGGAGAGGCAGAGTGAGTCTCAGCACTGCGTGTTCAAGCCTTGAACTCTCCCAGATCGCTCTTGAGGCAGGACAGTAAGTGCGCAGTACAATCACTGTAGTTCTAGTATGAATACAAAATTTTCTCAGTGAGTAATCATTGGCAGGTGCAGTTAATAGAAAATCTGGAAAGTCAGAAGGCCTGGATTCAGCACAGGAGTACCTGGGTTCTGCATTTTTTGCAAATATTACAGGTTCCCAGCACATCTTGATTTAGCTTCACTTTGATTTCTGTCACCATTTTTGTTCAGTGAAGAAAAGGCTCTTATCCCTCCCTCTCCATTCTCTTTGTTTCTCTATTGAGTACTGGATATGCTGTTACCCTCTCACCTAAGCCACTGTGATGTCATTAACTGCTGGCAAACACAAAAGAGATCTGTGATTTCCAGGGTGCTTTATTTATTTATTCACTTTATTTTTTTTTAAGTGGGTAGGGTTTCAGAGAGTTCGTTGGGGGAGGAAGCTACTACAGGAAGTTTCTTTGAAGGGTTCTTAAGAAATCTGCTCAGTATCCAGGTTCTGAAAACACTGGGAAAAAACCATATGAAAAAGAACTGAACTTTAGTCTCTTCTGGCCTTAAAATCTAGAGGAGTTTGCTTTACACTTTTATCTTTCAACCACGGACAGATGAGACTGGACAGCCAATTAGCAGTGATGCATATCTGTTGACTAGACATCATGGGACAAAGTTACAGCTTGTTTAAAATGGTATCATTCCACTGCCTGCCCTGAGTTCTCCACTGCTCTGGACAGGGATCCTGCCTAGTTAGTGTATGCAGTGGAAGTGTGGGCGTAATTACACGTGGGTCTCCTTCAGAAAAACCAGGCAGCCTCAGAAGCAGAAACGTTACTGTCTGCAGGCAACAGTTCTGTAAGAATTGGGACTCTCTGCCAGAGCTGTTGTGAAATAACACTGGGGATCATGGTATGGCTGAATGTTATTTCTTTCACGTTGTGTGAGAGGCATTCCAGCTGAGCCTTCTCTTCCCTATATACTCTGCAAGGCAACTGTCTCAAAAGAGCAGCTTATAAATTTGGAAAGAAGGCAAATCTGTGAAGTAACTCCCACTGGATGTTTCAGCTGCTCCTATTTATTTGTTTATTTATTAACTCTTTATGCACACAGGTGAGGACCACAAAACTATCTCATTTTTGTCACAACAAGCTCCATCCCCATTTCAATACAAGGATCAGATAATTTCAGCTATAAATTTCCCCTGAAATCAGTATTTTTAAACAAAACTATGGAATTAGAGAAATAATATAATTGATTAGCAGATGTTTAAAAGCTTCTGCTTTCCAGCATTTCTCTGATGATCAGTAAGTCAAAATAACAGTGGGAATTGCTTGAGTGGAAGACTAACTACAATCATGCATTTAATTTACATCTTAATTCATTGTTGTTGTTTTTCCTGTTCAAGTAAACTACTTCTTAGGATGCACCTGTATAATGAATTTCCGTGGGAATAGGCTTATGTGAATATTTCCTTGCTATATTTAGGGGGTCTTCCAGAGATCAGGTTGAGATTAAAACAAGTGTTGTCTTGAACACCAGGAGTGAAGTGAAATTTTAACCAAGAATTAGGAGTTTAGGGGTCAGGCCTCCCCTTTTATTGGTATATCTGTCACCCACCTGCTTCTACCTGTAACTGGGGGCTGCAGCAGCAGCATACAGGCTTTGTGATAGTCTTAGGACTGGGCCAAATATTGCCTGCAGCTCTTCATCCATCAATAAAACACATGCCAACCACACCACACCACACCTAAAATCTCCCACCTGACTGGTCTGTACTAAGTGTGTGAAGTTCTAGGAGAAAACAGGTGAATTTGTTTTAAAGATATGAGTGGTGATGACCTTTTTTGACTAACGCTGGCTACGGGTCTGACTGACCTTGGCAGCATGAAAGGGTCATTTCTTGACATGGCTGAACTGTTCTAGAACAATTTATCCAGCGTGCTGGGTACAAACAGTCTTTTCTTCAGTATCAGGCATGCATGTCTTATCTTTCTACCTATTCTTTTTTTAAAGAATCTTAGCTATTGTGAAGCAGGCAAGGAAAAATGTGTTCTCTATTTATATTGTTTGTTCTCCTCAGCCTCTACTATTCTATCTTGGACAATAACATCTCATGAATACCGGTTTTTACTCTTTTTTTTTTTGCTTGGATGATTTTAAAGGAGTCTCTTTTTCTTCTCCAGCACTGCAGAACAGGGTTTCGGGGCCTGTTTTTGTGATGCTGACACTGATGGACCCTTTCCAGTGGATTGAACTGGTTTTAATCAACATCTAATATTGTCTTGTGAATGTAAGGAAAGAAAAAAACCCCAACTTGGTAGTCTTAAAAATGCAGCTCTTGAAATACCTAGTTAGAACACTCCCTTCTGCTTTGTCTCTCAAGGAAAATTCTACCTTAATACTGGGAAGAGAACAGATTTTTGGGTATCCAGAATGAAGAATCCAGTTCAGCTCTGCTTTCTCTTTGTGTGGCGGTCTGCAATTATCAGGGTGGGTTGTTTGATTTGGGGTCTGAGGGGGGTTGTGGTGGGGTTTCTTCCAATAGAAGGGACAAAAGGTCATGTCAGGTTTTGGTTTAAGATGAAAATCAGTGTTTTCTTCTCTGTGGATTGTCAGTGACAGCCTCTAGAACAGATTTACTGAATTAGCTGTGTCCCAGTGTAGACAGTGACGAATGCAAGTGTGTTTACATGCAAGGTTTTATTTTTCTAAAGGAAATGTTGTGAAGGCACTGCACATGAAGAATATCTCTGGGGAAGAAAAACGTGGTTATGAATTTGAAGGGAAAGAATAAATTCATATCCTCTCCCAGCCATTCTCCATTGCCCTGGCAATTCTGTTGTCTGGTTTGTTTTGGGCTTTTTTCCCTTCCATTTCACTGTTTCACAGATGGTTTGGGATAATTCAGAAGCATATTTTAATTTTATTTATTTTTATTTTATTTCATTTAGCAACCATCAAACATTACAGTACAAGAGCTTTTAGATCTGTATTGCTTCTTATTTTTCTGAGAAATACTGTTGTCCTTGTCATTAATTTAAAATTTTATGTTATTCTCTGTGTGTTAGAGAAATAGAAGATGTAAGTGTTGTAGACAATATTTTAACCACAACATTTTAGGCCCCAATCTAAGGATGTGTAGTGCTAATTTTAATAACAATTTTGGTGGAAGACATCTAATTCCAGTGTAGAGTGTGAATTTTAGAAGAAATATACCTGCACAGTCCTATTAGGATGTCCTTGTTTGAAAATCTGGAAAGTAAAGCACATTGCAATTGAAATCAGTTATGTTATGAATAATGTAGGCTATCCATTATCCTTTATAAAAAGTTGCACGTGCTTCTCAAACCTACCTAGATACATTCCTGCTGTGTGACCCCCATAGCAATGAGAACCATGGAACACCATGGAGACCACAGAGGATTATGTTTTCCTGGAGTGTTGAGCCAAAACTGCACCTAAATTACACCAGCGTGCCTCTGTGTCCTCAGTGAGGAGCTTCTGCACGGACTGTAACTCTCCTCTCTGCAGGTGGAGGGGCACAGGGCTCATGCCTGTCTCTGCCTCACTTCCCATGGCTGGCTGTTTGAACTGCACACCCCCAAAGAGAGCTGAACGTGTTCCTGAGGAGGGTTTGGCTCAGGGAGTTACCACGAGCCTGCGTCCCCTTATTGTTTCCCAATAGAACAGCGTCTTTGGCTGGGATCCTGCAAAGATTTGTGCACATGCTTGATTCTCTACTCTGAGACTAATCTCACTGGTTTCAGCGGGACCACAGGCAATGTGTACATGTAAATCATCGTGGCACTCTTTTCTGCAAATCAGTGTAAATAGAAAATAGATTTAAATGTGTATCTGGTTATTCAGCCTTCCTGTTTAAGGGGAGAAGGGACAAGAAATGTTTTCTCTCTATAACAGAGCTTGAAAATCCTGCAGTCAGGCATTACTGCAAAACTGCTATTGGTTTTAAACAAATTTTGCTGCAAAATAATGTTGATCATAAAAGTTTGTATGTCTTAGCTTCTCGTGACTAGTGGTAGACACTCAACAAAAAACTTATTTTGGTGAAAACTACTGACTTGCTCACTGAAACTGTTCTGGTTTTACTGTTCCCTTATGTCTTGTCGTGTAAGATCAGATCTTCCGGTTCTTGAGAGAAAGTAGTCTTTCCAATAATCAAAGATCCAAGAGGGTAATGTGGGATTACAGCAAATACAGCATGGCACTTCTTTCTGCAGTATGTACTTTCCTGACTAGGATTTCTCGTGATGTTCTCTGCAGCCTGGGATGCTGACTGAACACTTCAACCACTCAATTGGATACACTGATTTTTTTTTTTTTTTTAATTTTGTGTTAATATTTTAATTTCTTGGATAAGTTTCCCTCCCTTAACTAAGGTTCTGTATCTTGCAAAGAGCCAGAGACTGGATTTTAGCAAGAGCAGACACATCAGGCTTCAGCAGGTCAGCCAGCCTTAGTGAGAGCCTCTTTGGAGGGAAAGAGAAAGATCTCAGGAGGGGAAACACAAACTGATCCAAGCTGCGTGTGACTGGGAGGATACACAGGGGTTTGGGGCACACCTGAGTATGCTTCAGTGTGGATATAAATGCTGTTGTTTTCAAATTATTTGGGGAGAGGAGGAGAAGAGGGATCTTCATGGGATAAGTGGGGCAATTAGTAAAACTGAGATAAAGAGAACTAAAACCAAAATGCCCCACGTTCCTTTGGACTGCATCCCTGCTTTTCTCAGCATCACTTCACAGTTTGGCTTTAAATCCTATAATTCAGTACTAGTGGAGAAGAAGATAAAGGAAGTTAACCAGTAGAGGAAAGGGGGGCGTTGGCCTCAGTGTTGGGTACTGAAGGGCTTCTGCTGTTGTGCTGCAATTCTTTGCTGGAATGAGCCAAACTCTGTTACTTAATTGGGCAAAGCTCCTGTTGACTTGTGCTTGATTAACAGCCCTGGGATCTGGCTGTGCACAGTTGTGATGAGAGATGCCTCAGCATTTCAGCTCAGCCCGCCAGCTCTGATCCTCCCAGCTGCTACTTCCCAGAACTTCCCGGCTACTCTTGGTGTGCACTATTTGAGGAGGGAAGTTTCTCTCTGAGCAGCTGCAAAATGCTGTACTATGCATGCTGAAAGGCAAAGCCATCGGATGGCAAGAGGGAATGAGGGTTAGGCAAATGGCAGAGCAAAAATCTCTCACCTTTTCTCCTTTCCAGCCCATCTGCAGTGCGCTTCTTTCTCTCTTTCTCTCTTTCTCTCTTTCTTTCTCTCTTTCTCTCTTTCTCTCTTTTTTTTCTTTCTTTCTTTCTTTCTTTCTTTCTTTCTTTCTTTCTTTCTTTTCTTTCTTTTCTTTCTTTTCTTTCTTTTCTTTCTTTTCTTTCTTTTCTTTCTTTTCTTTCTTTCTTTTCTTTTTCTTTCTCAATGTGATTGGGTTGGTTTTGTGGTTGCCTTTAGGGATTTGTGCAGGGCAAAGGCAATTGGTATTTGGGATTAGTTAAGACCTTCTATGGGTCTGTCTTGATGGTACCAGAAGATATGGACCGTTTGGGGGTTGTTTGTTTGTTTGTTTGCTTGAAAGCAGCCAGCAGACCTGCTTGCAAGCAGCTTTTAGCATCTTGGGATGTTAGAGACCACCCATGGTGCCTCACACAGGTTTGTGGTAAAGTATGGTCTCTTCCAAGTTAACAGCAGGATTAGAAAAGCGCTGGGCTGAGCACACACAGATGGGGCTGCCTAAAATTTCCTTCTTCAGACAGATTGTGAGGTTTCACCCAGTGCTTGTTGTACACGGCTTTCTAATGGATGCACCGAGTGTGAAAATCTGCATGTCAGACATGTGCAGCCAAACTGCACTGCTGCCATGCTGCTACCATGTGCAGGAGTCACTTCATGCAGAAAATAGTCTGGTCAGTGCTGTCTTGTAAAACCAAATATTTGGCTGTACTTGTCTAATGAGCACTGGCCATGTTTTATTACACGTAAACTCAAAGGACACCACTCATCCCCTCCAAAAAAATAAACAGCCAAACTGTATAGACTAGAAAAATTAGATTGTGCACAGGGCTGTTATTAAACCACCTCAGATGCCCCATCAATCTCTGAATTAAGAACAAACAAACAAACAGAAGGCCTGCAGGCTGCCTGGTGTTTAACAAAAGAGGGGCAATTAATGAATTGGGTGTGAAGCTGCAGTGTGATGTTTATGAAAGATTTTGGAAAGGGTGGTAAACTAATGGAATCCATAACATTTGGCACAGGGTTTACTGGTTTTAATTTCACATTCTTACTACATTCTTAACTGTCTCATGTACATCTAATGAACAGGAGAAACTTTTTGTGTAACATTTTCACAGTATCTTCACTTTGTTGTATAAATATAAAGTGGTTAAGCACAGAAATGTGAACTATATATTATTTGGTTTCTATTACAGAATTATTAATGCTATGGCAGATGTAGTGTTTGCATATTCTGCTTTGTCATTAAAACCTTGCTGTGTATCTCCTTGATGGTAACTCCTTTTAAGCCGAGCAGTAACGTGGCTTGAATGAAGACTTTAGGGTTTAGCAAATGAGGAATACACAGGCTTGGGATTCAGAGGAGTTGATGCTTCGTCAGCTCTTCTGTGTTGATGGTGACGTGCTCCTGTCATGTTCACTCACTGTGCTTGAGAATTACCTTTTGAGAAAGAACAGCATCACGCTGGCTGAAATTGCTCTGGGGTCAATATCTTTATCCTTCTTCAGGGAAGGAATGTGGATCCTGCCATCCTCTGTATGGACCACAACCTATTTCCATTCCTTTTGTTTAAAGAACATAACTCCTACTGTTTGTTCAGGTTCTTTCCAGTCCAGAAAGTGGTAATGATAGAGCATGAAATGAGCTGTATGAAACGCTGGACACTAATTCATGGGGCAGAAGTAGACATAAACAACTGGATTTCTAAGTGCATTTATCTAGTTGGTTTTCTAGGTAGAGGGGGGATATCACTAGGGAAATAGTGCTGATTTGTTTTGTTGTGAAAAAAACTCCAACCTGATATTTTGGCCTAATTGTCTGAATTTCTAGAGTTGTATACCATCTGAAGTGATTTATGAGAAAAGTAAGGAATACTTCTTCATTGTTTGAAATTGGTCTCCCCAAATATACAGCTCTTGTACACACAGCGCCAAGAAAAACAGATGTGGGAAGAAGAAACTGGAGAACATAAGAACATATAATAAAATAGATTATCCCATGCCCAGAAAACCACATTTCTCCCATATATGATGGATATATAGCTTACACCAATATATAAAGACAGCGTAAAGAGAAAGGGAGGGACATGTGAATTACAGCAGTGCAGGCCCTGGTACTCTGTAGCTTTTATGGGGCTGCTATGCCTCGCTGCAGAAGGATTCTGTTTTACAGCACCCACTTTGTGCTCCACTTTCCTGCTGGATTTTCAGGAGTGTTACTTTGTTATTGGTGTTGTTGGTGAATGGTGGCTTTAATTGTTGGAGGCCATACGTGGGAAAAAGAGCTTCTGGTGCGTCTTCATGTCATTGTCACAGCTTTTTCTCAGCACCTTTCTACAGTAAATCTGCCCTTACACTTCTGACAGTGCAGCTGTAGCAACTGAGCTGATTGATTATGTGTAGGTTCACACCAGTCTTTGAGAAAGCAAATCCATCTACATTTCTCAGGGAATGTGCTTTTTGATCGTATTTTTTAAACTTCTACCAGTAGCTGAAATGACTCGAAGCTTTAATGACATTAATGCTATTTTATGAATTGTATCTAATCTTTGATACACAGGATATCCCTAACAACGAATGGATTTAAGGTCTGTCCCTATGTAATTAATTCCTCTCTTTATGTTTTTAGGCTGGTGGTATAATGGAAAAGCATTTAATTAAGGGTATATTGAATCTTCCCTGAGGCTGATTCATGCATAAAACTTAGAAACGAGGTGCTGCTCAGCTAGTAACTTTTCAGCAGGATCCTTTACTTTCAGGAAAGAGACCTCCTGTTTTGAGGTAATAATTGCTTCTTCCAAATATTTGGCCAAATCAAATACTGGTGCAGATCAGCACTGCTTCATTGCCTGCAGCAGAGTAATGCCCATTTCCAAAGCCTAAGGCTTTAATTGACTGTTTGCATAGAGGCAACCTTGTCACAAATTAATAGGAAAGTTATACTTGATTTTATGTGACTGGCACTGTTTGGTTGTTTTCCAGAATTTAAACCACTTGACAAAATCTTAAAATGTGGGTGTGGCACTGGCTTTTGTTGTGTGGGGTTTTTTTATATTCTAGTAAGTCTTCTTGATATCTGTGTTGAGAGACTTATTACAGTGGCATGCTGGAAGAGAGGTAGACACAAAACTCTCTGCCATTCCCAAAACTTAAAATTAAAAAATGGTTTTACCTGATTTACCCTGTTGGTACATGCGGTTTTGCTTAAGAGGAAAAAACAAACCCAAACAAGAAAAATGTACAAACAAACACCAACCCCCCCCAAAGCAGAGTACAGTGAAAATATTACAACTCAGTGGGAGGCATGATACAGATTTGCTTCATGTAGTTATGCCTTTGATTTCTTTCTCTTTCATGTGTGGTGCTATCATTTATAATGCTAGTTTTTGTTTGCATGTCTCTAACTATGGTGTTTACTCCCAGGAATTGTTTTGTGATGGCTGATTGCCCCAAATAAAGGATGGTTAGATAACCTTGTCTTTAGCTAAAAGAGCTTGGGTTTTTTCAGCAGACAAAATACAATTATTATTAGAATACAAAAATCAAATATCTTCACCCAGTAACCTGCAGAGGGAATGAAAAGAAATGCAACCTTCTGTAATAATTTGCAGCCCAATATTCACAATCTTGTTGAGAAACGTGATTCTTTTATTGAAATGCAAACTAAAAATGCATTTAGTTCCGCTTGTTTTTTCCTACTTACAATACATTCAGAGACACAGTAAAATTGTATTAATTTAGCAGCTAAAGACCTAATAAAAGAGGTGGTTTCCATTTTACACACCAAAATCTTCACTCAGAATAAAAATTTGGACACCTTTAAGGAAACATGTTGGTAAGTGAAAAGTGACATCTGCCAGAGATGTGACTACTGCCATCATTTTGATGTATATTCCCCAGTCATTTCCTCTGATGTCCTAATATGCACAGCAAGGATTGTTCTGAGCTGAATCCCTGATAAAAACATACATAGAAGGCATAAAATACAAGTAGAGATTTTGTTGTTGGACCCTCCTCTAATTTCATCAGGTATATGTGTTTTCATTGCAGACTTGTTAAATTACTGTGTCACACCGGTTACTTTTATATTCCAAAGTCGGTATTTTATATAAAAAGGGCAGTGCTGGTACACTGCAAAATGCATCTTTCCGTTTGCCAGAGGTTCTGCAATCTTTCAGTATCTCACAACTGTAGGAAAAAAGTAGTGCCATAATGAGTAGAAGTTATGAAATCTGATTTCCTATAGCTTTGTGCTAAATGTGTGAATTTTCTTGTGTCCAATAAATTAACATAGGAAATTTCCCTCTGCAGGAACATTATCTTTCCTCTGCCCTACCATCCATCCATGTACAGAACTTGATCAGACAGTGTTTTTATAACCGCTACCGTTCCGTCAAAACCTCATTGAAATTGCCCTGGAAAACTGGAAGTTATTTTGCAAGATAGACAAATGGATAGAAGCACCTGTACAGGCAGTTGTATAAAGTGGCTTCCTTAGGAAGGTGGACTGATAATAAAAACTGACTTGCTTAATTCCAGCTGCTCTGACTATGCTGGAGCAGATAACCTGTGCCTCTGTTTGTCACGGAGGGAGGAAGCGAGAGCAGCCCCTTTATCGCCAGATTTGATTTGCTGCAACTCAGAAGTGTTGTTCTGCTTCTAGGAGATCTCTGAAAGGATTTCATTCTGCAGTGGTATCAGCTGGAGGGTGATTGATTTGGTTGTGCTCTTTTTCTTCCTTATTGTGTAAGAATTGTGGAGATTTCAAAAAATGTTTCTTTTATAGCATTAGCTGAAAGGCCAGGGGAAAAAAATAAAAATCCACAGCATGTCCCCTCTCAATCCTTTTCATCCACCCACCAGTAAAATCCAGGGAAGCTGGTTTGCTGTGCTTCAGTTTTGACTATGTATTTTTTTTTCAAATTGTTAAGCTTTCATTATTGTTGATATTGCTTTAGAAATGGGTAATGTAGTATTACATTTTGAAACCTCAAAATATACATACAGTGGAAATTCTGTGAATTTAAAAATATTCCCCAGCTTCAAGGGTGGTCAAAATGCTGCCTTCCTGGGTAGATGTCTTGTTCCTTTGGACCCATATTTTCTGATGTCGGGTAAGGTTCTAGAGCTCATCTGGTCAGAGCCAGGTGCTAATAATGCCAAGGTCATGGGTTTGATCCCTGTGTGGGCCATTCACTTGAGAGTTGAGCTTGATGATCCTTGCGGTGGGTCCCTTCCAACTCTGAATATTCTATAATCCTAATTATAAATAAATACATGTATAAAAATGCTTGGCTGTTCCAGTATTCAGGCTTGGCCAGTCCCTCTCTGAGGAGCATCTGTTGGGAAGTCTAAAGAGAAGCGTGTATCAGGATGGTTTTCCCTTCTTCTCCTTTCCCCTCTTAGTTTTCATTTCTCTTCCTGTCAGGGAACATCTGAGGCTCACAGGGTTGGGGAAATTTGAATAAGTGAGAGAGGCTGACATCACTATCTTTTATATTGACAATGACTATCTACATAAACCTGTACTTCCAGAGTACCTAACGATCAGCTAAGCTAAACAGATTGGCCAGAGTAGCTGTAGGTTGTTTGAAATAGCTTTTTATCCATCATTTATACACTTGAGAAAGTTTTTTTAAGTGGAGTTGGTACTGCAAAGATCAGTTTAAATTAAAAACAAACAAACAAACAAACAAAACCAACAAAAAGCCTATGCATGAAGAAGATGATGATACTTATCAGAAGTTAGTTAAAGAGTCCCATGGGCAGGAACACCTTCCACTAGACCAGGTTGGTCAGGGCCCACCCCAGCCTGGCCTTCAACGCTTTCAGGATTGAGGCATCCACAACTTCTCTTAGCAACCTGTGCCAGTGCCTCACCACCCTCACAGTAAAGAATTTCATCCCCCATATGTACATATCTGTGTATTTCTTCTCCCTGCATATCACCCCAGCTACAAATACGGATGCTAGGAGGGTAAAGTTTCATGCCAGAACCTTGGCACTTGATGACATTGCCCAAGTGGGATCTTCTGAGGTGAAAAGTATTTGTGTGTGAGATCTGATCTATTTGCTCTGTCTGGTTGCTCAGCAGCTGGGCTTGGGGAAGGAGTGCGCAGTCTAAAAGAAACTGTTGGCGAACAAAAGGAAAAACAAAGAGATTTATACTTGGTCTTTCCTCTGGGGCCAGAGCTCTGCGTGTGTTCTTACAGGACTCCTAAAGCTGAAATTTCTGTGGCAAGACACGGGTGCTGATGGGGCCCTTCAGGGTCATCCTGGGCACTCCCACTGCCACCACCCTTCTTGCCCCTCTGCCGCTGTGGAGGAGGGAGATGCCTGCCAGCTGTGTTTCTTCATCTCTCTTTAATGCTATCCTGCTGGTTTGGTCAGCTGACTTGTCTCCTTGCTTGAATTAATTTCTGCTATAAAACTGAAAAACTGGCTATGAAAATTTTCGAGTTTTAACTTTTGTCTTTCCTGTTTGGAGCACCCGCTCAGACAGCTGTTTCTCCTGGTGGTTCTGACTCATGGCACCTCTGGATCCTGCTCCTGTCTCTGCTCCACAGGGCTGGGGAGCAGCCAACAACCCTTCAGAGACAGCCAGGGACTCTCTGAGACTTCTCATAATGAATAGTCTTTATCTGATGCTTGTGATGGCCTCAGGCAACTCTGGTTGCTTCTGGGTCTTAGGGCTGCTTAGAGATCTTTGCAGGAGCCTCTGGGCTCTGCATTAGACAGCAGCTGATCCCCTGCAAAGCTGCCATTAATTCAGACCTCTGGAGCTATGATGGGCTTGGGCAGGCCTGTCTCGCTCTTGGCTAGGGGAATTGGTGTTGTCCGACCAGCAGACACCTTGCCTGGATGCAGCTGAAACTTTTTACCGGAGCAGCTTTTTGGGAATGGTTCACTGACAGCGGCAATTGCTTCTGTCTTGTTCCTCCATTAAGTGAAAAATGCTGGTGTGGTAGAACAGCATTGCTGTGTCAGTGAGGGGCTCTTCTGGAACTGTTTCAGACTCTGTAGGTGGCTTGCTGGAAGGAGTTGGCTGAGGAACAGCTGTCCCAAGCTGACTGTGGCAGCCAGGGCTGTCCTGATGGATGCTTTGTGCAGCACTGCATCTGTGGGGCTGAGCCTGGTCACCTCCTACCTGCCATGTGCAGGGCCAGGATGACACCACCACACCATGGGTGATTTTAGAGATTTAAGCAGCAGCAGTTAGCTCTGGACGATGGGGTACCACCAAGGTTCTCATCTGGTTGGTTTTGTTTATTCCTAATGCTCAAGTACTAGAGATGAGAATCACTAGGACCTACCCTAAGAGTCTCCTATAATAACTCTCTTACTGGATCTAAGCCTTGCAAATATTTTCCACTCCATTCCTGTCTTGTCTTCAGTCCCATAAGAGCTTAATGCTTCACCCAGTGACAACCTTTCTGGGTCTCATGTGTGGTAAGAGTCCTTAACCAAAAACATGCTTTAGACTCACAGGCTAGAGTATGTATGTGTCGACTTCTGCTGCATCTGTGCCTTTCCCTTTAGATGTTCCTAGGCAGCTGGGGAAGGTTCCCTAAAATAGGATCTTGATGATAAAAATATTAAAAAACAAAACTAAACTAAACAAAACCCAAACCCAAGAAAAAACCCCAGAAAATTTGCATGAAGAGTACAGTACACGAGCTGTCCTAGTTAATGACCTCTCTGAGAATCTTATCAAGCAAACACTGAAGAGTCTTTGAACTTGCCCTTAACACAGGCATTGATATTTGGCTCACCAGTGCTGCAGAATTACAGTATACTTCAGGGAATTGTTTATCACTGCAATCCTCACAAACAGGATGACTGGAACGGTTAGAGGCAAACACCAGCCATTTTGTCCTGGCATGGGCTGGGCTTTCAAACACTTGAGATGATGAAAGCTGTATTCTGTCTTGCTTTATGGATGTTATCCTTCCTGCTGTCATCTTCAAGCATCTGGGAAATCGCATTGCATTTAAATGGACTAACTCAGGATTTCTAAATGAAATAAAAATAATTTCCTGGATTTTATTCTGAAATTTTTAATTTTTTAATTTCCTCTCAGAATTTGTGGTTGCACAGGTGAGGTAGACCCAAACTGATGTATCTTGTGTCTTGGTTTCTACCACCTTGGGGGCTCTTTGGCTCTAGGCTTTTGTGAGTCCTTCACTGAAGTCATCATTTCAAGAGACAAAGCACTGAACTTTGAGTTGGGTTTGTTAGAACTCAACAACATCACTAAATTCTTGTCTGTAACCAAACAGTAGTAGTAAGAATACTACTGCTCTTATATATATATATGGGTGTATATATACTGCTCTTCCACATCTGGAGTGCAGCACTGCTGACAGACAATTTTGAAGGCGAAACACTGGCACGCGTGATGTTCGCACGTATGTGCATGAGATGTCTTTGCTGTAAACATTGTGGCTGGACTATTACAACACGGACCTGGAAAGACAAGGAGAAGCTCATAACCAGAGGTGACATCAGGAGGAGCAGCACCCTCCTCTCTGAAAATGGAGAATTTTATGGTCTCCCTGCTCCTGTGTGATTAGTCACTGGGAGGGCAGCTGTTCACCACGTACCGGGCAGCTTTCCAGCGGTGCGGCATTATTGACGTGCCCCAATCATCACCCATTTCTGCCTGCACTTCTGGCTTACGTGCTTGAAATGTTCCTTTCGTCAGCTTTTGGGTCGACAGGAGGCTGGAGCCTGTGTGAAAGTGAGATGAGGGTACTTCTACAACAAACACGACTCCTCGTTTCACGCGTCCTTACTGCAGTTCTCTTCTTTCACTGGGATTACACTTGAGTTAGCAAAGCCAACAAGGGGCTCCCTCAACCTGGGGATCAAGTTGCAATGTAAAAGTTTTTTAATTCAGCAATTCTGGGTTAAATAATCTTCAGCAACTAAAATAAGACTCGCATCTTTTTTTCCAAGAAGGTGGGTTTCTAAGTGCTTGGATGCTGCTAAGCGGCTGAAGGAGAGATTCCACAGATAATCTTAACATTTTTGTAGGGTCTCTTGAAATTGTATTTGTTGTCCCTTCCCCCTCCAAGGGGGACATCACTGCATCTTAGTGGAAGGGTTTTTTGCAAGGGTTACGAACATATCTCTTACACTCAGTGAAATGTGACTGACTCACTTGGAAATAAAACCTATGCTAGGGAACCATAAGAAACAGATGAGCTATGGCTGTCCCAGATTTAGGATATGCTCTTTGGTCTCTCTTTGCACTTCAAAAGCATTATGTAATTGTCAGAATTAATCAATGAGTTACGCTTATATGGAGAAAACTAAAACAGAAAGGTTAGCTGCTTGAGAGCAAAACCAAAAAAAAGCAATAATCCTTTTCTTCTTAGTCCCACAGCAGACAGATTTGATAGTGTTGTGGCTTGTTCTCTTCCTTCTCATTCCAAAGGAGGAGGATGTCTCTTCATCCCTGGTGCTGCACTCCCACAGACACCAGTGGGGCTGGCTCCCTTTGAGCGGGTGCTGTAGTCAGAGCCTGGATGACCCCCAGGGGCCTTGAACCATTGGCAGGGGAGAAGCAGCTTGCAACCTTGCAGGGAAGAATGGTGATAAACATTGTACTCCAGCCGCTGGTTTTTCTTTCATTGCTCCCTTGCAAAATAAGGATTAATAAAACAGCAGAAGACTGCCATATTTAGGTTTTGGGTTGCCTTGTTCTTCAGCATCTCGGCAGCTCAGTAGCTGCTCCTGAGAGCTCCAGTATCAACTGGACAATCAGTGCTCAGAGAAAGGAGCTTTATGTTTCCTTCAGTGTTAAAGGACAAGAGCTACCTGCCTCGCTGGCGAATGTGATTAATTGTCGCTTGTCTGGAGGAGAGGAGTTATGGCCTGCTGGCTTTTCAGACTGCCTTGTCTGCCTTGCCTCTCCTACAAGGCTGTGGAAAGGAGTGGAGGACATTGTAGAATTTGTCAGTATGACGCTGATACACAGTGAAGTGCATGAGTATAAATATACTTCTCCTTTTTAAACTGATCTGCATCCACAAATAAGCAGATTACAATAAAGCATGGGGTAAATCTCTTAATTTTTTTCACAGAGAAGAGCAGTCGTGAAAAGCAGAGCAGCTTCCAAAACTGCTCCTTTGCCAAATGCAACATTTCTATATATACACCAGTGTGGTCCAGCGCTGACATCCTAATAGCAATGGAATAAAACTGTCTTTTAATGCCTGTGCTTATTCCTTGTTCCCTCAATAGCTTCTCAAGACATGACTCTGCTGATAAGCATTCATCAGGTTTTGTTCAGAAGAATTGTTTTCTATGTTCTCCCTGTGAGACAGTCTGGGGAAAGAGGTTCTGGAAACAGTAGCACTGCCATTTTACTGAAAATCTAAACTTTTTTTTACATTTCATTTAATACTCCTGTAAAATTATTGTGTTAAATAAAAAAAAAAAAAATAGTGTGTTTTTGTAACTTATTTGAAAAATGGAAAGAAGACCCTTTGAAAGATTCTCATCCTCCTCATAATGTGAAATTCTTATTTTTGCTGCTTATTTAAGCACAGAAAAGTCACAGTTTTTGTAACTAGTAGGTATCTGGATTATGGCCCAAGAAGTCAAAAATATAGTCCTAGCTGTGTTATGGGCCTATGTCCTGATGATGATGATCATAGTCATGTCTTTATTTGGGGGGTTGTTGAAGACAGGACTGTAGTGAGGCATTTTAAAACCAGAGCTGGGCTCCCCATTGGGTCTTCCCCACTCCAAGCGTTTCTCCTGCTCTTCATTTTCACATTATGATTGTTTTCTTCTTCTGTGTGTCCTTCTTAGCCTGCTCTCCTGACAGCCCAGCTGGTACTGTTCATAATTGGCAGGCCATTCAGGGCTTAGACAAAAATAGCTGTGAATTAAAACACGATTGACTGACCACTCTCTCCCCTGCCTTGCACCTTCTGTAGATACTTCTATGTGTGGAAAACGAGTGGGAAATTATAGCATTTTGTTCTAGTAAGATTTTATGCATGCTTTGCAGGGATGTAAAGGAGTACAGACTGGTACTGTATAGACACAGAGCCAATAATTTACATTACGGCTTGTGTGCTAGTTCTTCCTTTGGTTCACACTTTCCCCTTTTTGTGCATTTCATTACTTTTAATTATTTATAATATTAATAATAAATCAGTCTTCCTTCTACTCTGCCCCAGGGGAACCCCATCATGAAAGTTGAAAATTAGGTATGTTATTACTGTATCTGCTAAGCATTAGAAGCCAGATTATTCTAGATAGTGATATCTGGAGAGTATGATGATAATTTTAGATAGTCATTCACCTAGATAGTGAATTGGAATTGAAAGAGAGGTGGAGGGTGTCAAGCTATTACAAGCTCTATAACAGCACCTCTGGAAACCTCAATGGTGATTTAATAATGAAAAAAAGACTCTAAAAGCATTTAAAAAAAATAAAAATCCAAAACTTACAATGGTCCGTACCTGTAACAAGACTGATTAATAAAATGCTTTTGAAATGCTAATTATTAAGATGAAAGGCGAATAATTAGTCTGTGTAATTATTAACCAACTTTCAGAACTGACCTGACAGCTGTTTCCTATGTTTTGGAAAAGATGATGGGCAGAGGGAGAAGGCTGCCGCAGCGATCCACCCATCCTTACTGACAGACACCTGCTGGGAGGTGGAAAGCCCACGGTGGGTACTGCAGCTCAGACAGAAAGGGAGACAGGCAGGTAGGCATGTTCATATTGAGTGAATGGAAGACATGCTTAGCTGTGACCCAATCTAAATCACCTCCTCCTCTGAAAAATGAAAAGTCCTGGGAAGTTTTTGGCATGGTTTTGGCATCTGTTTCGTTGGCTGTGTGGGGTTTGGGGTCTGTACCTTGCTAAAAGGGGCAGTTCTTCTTGTAGCAGGTTTACAAAGGAGTCCGTGCTCAATGTCCTGGTCTAGCATCTGTAAATGGGGTCACAGCTCTGCTAAGCCTACAGGTTGGTGGAGCTTTTGCAGTAATGGCTTTCTTTAGAGCAGGCATCCAATTTCTCTGAAATCCTTTTAGGTCCAGTTGACCCAGGAGAAGGAATTCTTAGCAGGAGTTTTCTGTTCCTCCCCCATCCAGTCATTGTACAAACAAGAACTCAGCCTCTATGGGTAAATTACTGTGTTTGGTTTAAATGTCTTCAGATTTCAGCAAGTTCAAGATGTGCAGCCAGACTTGTTTTAATTCTCCCTTCCCCTCTCCCATGAACTGTTGCTTAGAAAAGAGTTTCTGGGATGAGTTTTGACTAGCTTCTGACTTTGCATATACTTTTTTCCTACGTGCTTTCTGGCATATTTGTTATATTCACGGGGTAATTGCTGTTCTGTACCACATGGAGACCTTGATCTGCCACTGAAGCAAATAAAGTTCCTGTGTTGAAGGCAGAAGCTTCCTTTTGAAGGTTGTCACAAAGCTCCTACTCTTGCAGAAGGTAATAGATTTCAAAGCCATAAGGAAAGCTGTCAGAGGGATCAGGCTGAATATCGCCCTAAGGCACATGGATATCTGTTTAATTTTTTTCCTTTTTTAATTAATTAATACAGACTAAAGCTTCTCAGGACTTGGAACGTTAGGAGTATCTTCGAAGCGGATTTGTTGGCAGAGGCTAGAATGCGGGATCAAAGATGCATAATAGATTCTTTGCTGCATGGCCCAGCCTCAAAGAACAGGGACTCATCTCACAATGCAGAAGTCGATGGTGATTTTTAAATTTTTTTTGGTGTAATCTATTGTGAACAGCTGTCAGAGCTCTGCTGTGACTGGTTTTGTTGAGCAGTGCTTAATGCCTAGTTGACTGACTTATCAAAACATTGAAAGTGGAGATGCTATGTTTGGGTTATTTTGAACCAAAACCCCATTTTAGGATGTAGTCAGCTTCACACGCTTTCCTTGTTGCAGAAGAGGGCAGAATTTGAAAATGTGTGCCTTTTACATGGAAAAAGACTGTGTGTGTTGGACAGTAATTCTTTTTACTTCTTTGAGGAGTACACAAGAGTGCAGAACGTGAGAGTGTTGTGGGACTGAAACAAAGGGTGGAAAAGGAATTAATGTTTTGCAGGGCCCTGTTGTAAAGCTGATGGCTGACTTCCTTTGCAGCTTTTCTTCCTTTCCCACTTTCTGATCCTGGGGGAACCAGCCTAGGCTCTCCCCAGGTTTGTGTTTGGAGTGCAGACACACACCATAATGTTGACAGGCAGCTGTAACCAAGCTCTCCATAGGGTAAACTAGAACAGAACCTGAACAGCTGTCCCAGAGGAATGGGCAGAGGGACCTGTGAAAATGGATGGGCAGAGGAACTGGAGGGAAATGACTCCTATGAGTTCCTCATTACCACTCTTCTGACTTTTATATATGTTTTAATGTGTTTCTCTTAGTCCTGGTGAGCCTGCTGTGTTGGCCCCGGTGCTCTTGCCTTTTCCTGCATGGTAGGATGCTTGCTGAAACAAGGATGAGAGATGAGGAAAATATGTTCATGTTGTTTGGTAGCGGGTGAATTCCTGAAGTGATTCCAGGTGAACTGCCTTCTAGGCTGCTGCCACACCTGAACTAATTATCTTCACAGAGATATTTTTATTTACTCTGAGGAAGTCCCCAGAAGTTGTGCTGTCTGTGTAGGAAGAACAGTTTAAATCATTCCTGTAACCCCTTTCTCACACTCATTTTCTGTTAGAATTGTTGTCATCCGTATTCTCTAGGTAGTATTGGGAGCAAACTGATAATTGTTGCTTTGGTGAGCTGTTGGTACGATCACTTTTTTCTAGGTTAAATGATTTATGATGTTTTACCACAGCCTCATAAACAGGAAAAGCCAGCCTAAAGACAGAAGAGAGATACTAATTAGAGAATGATAGAAATAAAAATTTAAAGCAGCCACAGTAAGGCAGAGAATTTAAACAAAAGAGCGTCCCTTTTATTACAACCTAAGCCTTAATTACATATCCTAAATCCTCTATTATATCCTGAGTTTAATTGCAGAAGACAGGGGATGGGAAAACTAAGCCTTCACAGCCATATTTGGCAGAAGCTCCGGAATAAGATTTGCCATTAGAGGAGAAAGTAGGAAGTGAGCCTTCATGAGGAGCACCTGAGAGACATCAGGATGCTCTAGCTTGGCCAAGAGGAGATGAGGAGAGCCTGGAGCTCCTGCCACCATGGAATGGGACAGAAGTAAGTTGGTGAGTGCAGGCTGGATGCCCCCTGAAGTAGCTAAGGGAGAAGGTGATGGTCAAATACGACCTGATGTATTTACTATTTTGTCATTTAAAAACAAAAATGTTTAACTTTACATTGGTAGTGTGATTTTGTCACAGGATGGGTTAACAGGCTCCCAAATTGTTTGTCAGCCACCATGAATGGTGTTTTCTTGAGCATATGTTCAAGGAATTGTTATTTTGGGGGATTGGTAGCACCAGACGTTGATCTTGCAGAAGGAACGTATTTAGGAAATTATGGAAGTATACAGAACGCAACTCCTTTACTTCTCAGTATTAAACAGTAGAAAGATTTCTCTACTTTTTGTGTGGACCCTCTCCTGCAGACTTGCTTTGTTTCATTGCTTCCCATCCTCCCCAAAGTGGTTACTGAGGAGGGGCATGTCCTGCTTCAGTTGGTGTGCAGGGCTGTGATCAGCCCTGCAAGCTGGTTTTCCTCCCATGGAATCCTGGACTTCATATGTTTTCCTAGTTTATTTTTCTTTGTTTCCAAATACACTGGATTGTCTAGCTAGTCTAAACTGAGTGTGTTCATTAAGTCTGAATAATGAAAGCATCTCTTTTTCCTCTCGGCTTAGTACAGACAATACGAAGAAAGCCATAACCTAGATAATCATGAAGGCTTAAACCCCCTCAGTTCATTTACTAAAAGTAGATGCCTCAAAGTTTCAAGAGTTAGGACAGGGTTTTTTTGGTTTGCCTTCTTCTGTGCATGTGAGTGTGTGGTTTCTGAGACAGAGTTGCCTTTTAATTAAAAATAGGCAGAATTTTTTCCTAACAAAAAAAAAATGCACTTACTTAGCCATCTTTGGTTAATATTTTGAATTCTTGCTTCAAATAATCAGAGTCCTACAGAATTTCTGACTAAAATCGTTAAGTATTTTGCATAAGAGTATTTTCTAATTGCATTCTATAACCTGAAGTTGAACACCCAGAATTCTGAAGTTGAACACTCAGAAAGATGATAGATATTAGTGGACAGTCTATATTAAAGAATTAATATGTGCTCATAGTATCTTAATATTTCAATGCTTAATATTATCCACCTATATTATCTCTATAGGCAGAAAATTGTAATCTGTTTTCTGTTTTCTACAGATGAAGTGTCACACAGAGACAATTAGATATATCCCTTCCTACTTGTTTTTAAAAGCATCAGGGCCCAAATTCCTGCAAAAACAATATGGAAGTGTCAGAAGCTAAACTTTACTTTTAGGCATAGATCACATTCCCCTTTCCACAGCTGAAGTGCCTGCAAAGGGGATTTTGAAAGCTTCATACCACAAGCAAAAGCTTCCTGTGGATGCTTTCCCTCTGTTGCTTCCAATGGAATTTTGGTAGGTGCTGTTTACGGTCTCCTTTAGTAGCAGCTTATGTGAAGCATGGAATTGCTCAGGGAGAGAGCAGTTAGTGAGAGGCTCACAAGAAGAGTGTGTGTGGAAAGGGAAGAAAGTCTCTACCTCCATTTTAAGTCCTGTGGGTTGTTGTGGGCTCCATTCCCAGCCGACAGAGGCACTAGATAAGTCTCCATGCAACTCTATTCCCAGCTTTGCTGGAAGTTTGTCATCTTCATTCCCAGCATCTAACCAGGAAAACAGTTTGTCTCCATTGCTGCTATCTATTCACGGACATTCAGAGAGTACAGTTGGATTTTTTTACCCATACAGAACTAAAGCTAGGACTTGGGCTTATTGTAGATAAAGAAAATGATAAATTCTTCTGTGCTTATATTATACAGTTTTCACATCTGGAGTGTAAAATACATTAGCAGCTGGGACACTGCAAAACCTGGGCTGTTTTCTTGTATTCAAATGCTTCTGCTTTTTTTTTTTTTTAAAATGCATAGTTTTGCCCTCAATATGGGATTTCTTTGTCAAGAGCACTGGGGCAAAGAGCCACGCAGCCCTCACCTTGTGAAAGAGCTTTAGAGCAAGCTGCTGCCATGTTCTCCTGGACTGGGGGACACAAAGATGTCTGGCTGACACCTCTGAGAAATGAGAGTGTCTCCACATCTCTATCTCCTTTGCATAATCTGTGATACCGGAATTAAGTTTCATGACATACTAACACTTTGAAGCTGAGTTAATATACTGTGTTGTACAATACATTATGTATGACTTGGGCATCAATTGTGCTGCAGCATCAGCAGTCACAGACTTGAAAATGTCTCTTTCAGTGACAGAAATCCTAAATAATACTGAAACCGAATTCTGTTGGCATAATTTTATTTTGTATTCCTTGTCCCATTACAGCATCTCTTACTTGCAAAACCACTTATGTTCAAGCCATCTAGCTTCTTCTCCTCTCCTCCACGTACTTGTCACAAAGTCCCCGTTCCACATCTTTCCTATTACAAATATTCCCATGGCGTTGCACGGTTAATTTTAATTTGTAACATCAGAAGTGGTAGGATTATGTTAGCTTTGCTGAGCCTGGGCACTACGATGTGAAGAACAATGACGAGCATTAACATGTATAATAACAATGTGCTGCAAAGAAGAGTAAGAAACAGAAGGAAGACAAACCCCACGGTGTTTTTCTCTTGCATACTCACATATTGTGCTCCCAAACTGAGCTAAGACAGAGCTTTTTTTTTCTCAGAAGTTGTCTTGTGAACTATACATTGTCTGCCACTGGATACAGTGTATATATATAGGCAAACATGCAGTCACAGATTTATTGCTCTTAATATAACTCATCTTAAGCCTGATTACTTTGTTTCAAAATTAGACTATTAGAACATGTTAATTATGGACATATCCCCAGACAACATGGCTGTCCGTGGGGGATTTCTGCCCTTAACTCTGATTAGTGTTAATAGGAGCTACCCATGTAAACTCCTGGAGGACCAAAGGAGAAATGGTGTTCTGCTAGCTGTGGTGTTTTGTTTAGGGTATAGAACAATGCCAAAATGTTCCAGGAGGGAATTGGTAGAGTGTCTGATAGCGCCTGTCTGAAACCTTTCCTCTCTTTAGCTAAATACTGTAAATATTCCTATATACAAGAGCATGTAGGGACAGAACAAGGGGGAATGGGTTCAAATTGAAAGAGAGCAGGTTTAGATTAGATCAGATATTAGGAAAAAAATCTTTACTGTGAGGGTGCTGAGGCACTGGAACAGATTTCCCAGAGAAGGCTGAGATTGCCCATCCCTGTGAGTGTCCCAGGCCAGGTTGGATGGGGCTCTCACCGGCCTGGTCTAGAGGAAGGTGTCCCTGCCCATGGCAGAGGGGCTGGAATGAGATATCTTTAAGGTCCCATCCAACTCAGGTCATTCTATGATTCTCTGTGATGGATTCTGGAACTGATACATGCATATCACAGTACTATACACAATATTGTATATTTTGAAGTTTATATATAAAGTGATAGTCCTTTTTTGTTTGGTTGGGGTGTTGTTGTTGTTGTTTTGGTTTTCTAACCTGAATGAGACATTAGGGAATACCTTTTCTTTTATTTTTTCCCCTGGAAGCACTGGACTGAGGAATGCTACTATTACATAAATAATGTGTACGTGACCTGATGTTGTATGCCCTAATTATCCACTTGTCATAATCCTCCCACCTTGAATTTCTTGGGGAAAAAATAATCTCACTGGAATTAGCAACAGGAACAATTTTCAGACAGAGGGGGTGGCTTGTGCTAGAAGTTAGATAAACTCAGAGATTACTGGGCCTGTGTTGTCTGAGACTCCTGGGCTCTAGTGTAAGCTAAGCATATAATAATTAAAATAGTTTCTTAGTGATGGAGAATTTACTGCATCTTTTGACAATTCATCTCAGTAGCTAATTATACTTAAAACGTGCTTTTTATCTTCAGATTGAACTTGCAAATATTGGATTCTGTTGTGTGTCTGCCCACTAATTTAGAGCCTTATGAAATATCTTCTTCTTGTCTAGTCCCTTAAAGATTATAATCTTCCCTTTGAAGCAAAATACACTTAGTTCAATGTCTCACTGGAAGGAGTCTTTTTTTTTTTTTTTTTCCCTCCGGAATGAAATCATTCTTGTTGCTCTTCTCAGCTCTCTTTCCAAGCTTATTTATTTTTATTTATTTATTTAAATTAAAGGGATGGTAGTTTCCCAGAGGCTTTCCTGCTTTGTTCCCAGAGACATTATGGTTTCCTGTGCACGTCTGCAGCTGTCCCTAACTAAGCAAATGGCACAGACCTTTGTGCCTGCCCTCACGGAGGGAGGTCTGACACCCCTGAGCTGATGGAAAGAGCAGGCAGGTGCCATCCAGAATCCAAAACCAAAACCTAAAGGTTTTATTGTCTAACACCATTCAGAAGCTGTACCCAGGAATAAAGCAGGATCTCTTCCAAACGATCGTGCCTATTCTTAGCAGCAGCTAAACCTTATGATCACGATGGTGGGCCCGTGTGACTGCAGGGCCGTGTTCCAGGGCGGAGGTGATAAGGAATGCATAATGCCCGCCTTATCAAGGGGGGGCTCCTTGAGGAGGAGAAGTCACAGCTTGCTGCATACACAGAGGGAAATAATAAGGTGTAACACAGTTGTAGCTGTGCCAGCTGCTCTGCAGTCGTAGCAGGGCAAAAGTACTCTTGCCCAAAATGCAGTAACAGAAGAAAAGTAATTGTGTCATTTTCTGTCAGTCCATTTTCTGCAAAGAATGCAAGTCAAACTCTGGGATTAGATGAGTGCTGATGCTGACAAAGCAGTGCCCTGAAGGTGTGTGTGAGGGTAAACAAATACACCCAAATAGGAAATGTCGTGGGCTTCTCTCAGGGAACAGCAGGAGCTGACCATCCTCATCTGATCACTTCCAAGTCCTGCTAGCCCAGCCTCATGCAAGGGAGTGCTTTGACATCACTTCACTTGGTTTATTCTTTACTCACCTGACTTGCTAGACTAGTTGGAAATTTCCTTTTTTGTATCATAAAGTTAATGAAAATGAAGGAAAACTGGGTCAGGTGTGTGTGAGGGTGTCTCCCCCATCATATGAAAGGGAAAAAAAAAAGGAAGAGAAAAAAGCTTACCAGAGAGGCATGGAAGGAAATTCATGTTGAAAAAATGGTAGTGATGAACAATAGGAATAGTGTGACTGTGATCCCTCTGTCTGAGGATAATTTCTTTCTAACAGGCTATAACAAATATTGCACTTCCAAGTATTTGTTTTATTCTAGTTGCAGATGAAGAAATGTTCAGGAAACCTTTACTTTCTTCATCTTCTTTTGCTGCTCCATACTGTTATGACAACACAGACATAATGGGGCATTACCAGGATCTTCCAGCACTTCTCTGTCACTTGGTTTTGTTACAGTAAATGCATTCGGGCATCTTCAGCTTTTACTGTTGGTACAGAAAGGATTAAAGCATCTTAGGTGGCCTCTTTCTTCAGGTTTTCATTTGATGTTTCGGTAGGTGTCTGTTCCTGATCAAAGATTTATTTTAGTGAAGGAGAGGGCACAAATGTCTTCTCTCCAAATTTGCTGGGCTGTGTGTGTTAGCATAGTTTATGCTGAAATACACAGAAGCCCAGCACTGACACGGCTCCAAAGTAAAACCGGTAGCAAAAAGCTGTGCAACTATAAAACTCATGACACTGTCATAAAGCATGGCTTTTTTGTGTGGATGGGCTGACACTTTCCTACTATTTCATCTTTTTAGCTGATTTAGTAGGAAAGGTTGAATGTCGCTGCAGGCTGAATTACTGTAGGTATCATCTCAAAATCTCTGCAAAGACAGGCCTCAGAACATTGCCTGATTTCTGTATTTAGCTCTGGTTATTACAACTGATCACTCAGAAGAGAGCACATAGCAAATATCCACAGTATTCAGAAGGTACATGAAGTCTTAAGTAGATTTTTTTTTTTTGTACTCTTTAACATTTAATGTAATCCTATCAAGTTGGGTGGTGGGTTTTATTTTTTGGGCATAGGAAGGTAGGGAAAAAACCCTCACACCATGCTTTAAAGCCTCATTAACAAAGGACTTTACTCAAGGAGGAGATGTTAATAAGTAATGAAACAAAGGCTCTTTTATGGAGATTAAATGTCCATGTGTCGAAGTACAAAGTTCGTGTTGCAAAGTGCAGCTGTTCCCCTGCTCGCAGCCCCAAAGCCTGGGTTCAAAGTCTGCCAGCTTTCCTGTCATGGAGCTGACCGGGGCAAGGTCCGGCCGAGGTTCAGAGGTCAGCGGCTGAAGCCTTGCTGGCCCCGTGGCCCTGCTGTCTGACACGCTCGGGATAAGCAACAGTTGGCATGAGATTATAAGTACAACCAACAAAAACTTCCTGTTCCCTTTTCTGATGTGTCAGGTTTCATTAGAGAGGGGACGTTTTGGAGGGAGCGCTGAGGTGTTTAAAAATAATGTGCGGCACAATGGGGCGACCTCACCAAACCCCGCTGAAGGAGCAGACTGGGAAGATGGTGCATGTGGGAAGTAGTGCCTGTGTGCGCTCTCCTTCCTCCTGAGATTGATTTAAATGAAGCAAAATGAACAGGTAATTCTCTATATCCAAAGAGATGAAACAACTCTTTAAAAAAAGAAACAAGAAAGAATAAAGCTAGTCCCTGTGTTCTCTTTGTGTCATGGTAACGGTGTTCCACACCATGGAGGTGAAGAGAACTTAATACGTCTGGATATCCTGCTTTCAAATCCTCCTTTTTCACCTCCTTCAGAGGCTTTTTCGAAGTTAACCCCAACTTTCTTATTCATAAGGGCTGAAAACCCCACCTGTGCAGCCTTTTTGATTAGCTGTGGTCATATCAAAGGCTGCTGTACCCAAGCACAGACCCTGAGTGAGAATGGAGACTGACAGCTGAGAGCAAAGGCTGGTACAAACACCCTTGCAGGAATTTATATCTCAGGCAATGCTGCAGCTGTATTACAGGCAGAGAAAAGTTTCCTATCTGTTGCCACATCCTTTATCATGGAAAGGATGGTAAACCATGGGTGGTAAACCAAGTCATCAGTGCTCAGTGCCCACAGCGTGCCGCAGGTCTGAGCAGACTGCTGTCATCTCACCTCGCTGAAAGGAACATGGATGTTCAGAAAACTTTCTCTGACATCAGAAGTCTGCCCCCGTTGTAGCACAGCTTCTATGTGTCTGGGTTCAATAAATTTAATTATTGAGAGACACAATTAAGAACGGGATTCGAGGAAGGGCTGTAGTAGCCAAAAATGCGAGTTCTGGACCAAAAGATTTGTGTGTTTAGAATTGATGATTTTTTTTCTTTCCTGCAAATATTCATGAGTCCACCAAACACCAGAGGAGCCTTCCTCTGATGAGTTAGTCCTGTGCTTTTGTTATTACTTCAGGTCTGACCTTCCCCTTCTGAGCAATATATTTAAGAAACTAACAAAGATCCTACAGTGAACACTCCAGACCACGGCTTGTGAGGGCTTGGTAAGAGAGCATGAGCTACTCAGTGCTTAAAAAGAAGTGGGGGGAAAAAAAGAGTCAGCCAAGGTCCACAGATCCAAAATAATGTGTTATAATGGCTGAGCCCTTCCTGGGAGAATGCTGAGAAACAGAAATAACAGGAACTGCACCTGTGATGTTCCATTCCTGTCCTGGACTGTGGAAACTAATGAATATTAGGGGGTTTTTTTCCTGCTACTCTTTGCTGTCTGTGTGCAACCACTGCAGTGAACAGACTGAGTCACTAAGACATTGTTGGAAGTAGTGACTGTGGCAGAGCACATCCATAATTAGTTCATTTGGTCTGCACTGATGCAAATCCCTGACATAGCAGCACTGGTGAGTAACATTTTATGTTGTTCCCACTGCTGAAGTTCCACCCCAGTCTTTGGCCTCTCTTTGCTCGGCTGATTATACCTGGCTTCGGAATCTTTGTTTCCTAAGGAACTCTGACTGGTGCCACTACCCTCCCCCAGCACTTCTGGCTGCTGAAAATACACAAAAGGTGGGGAGAAGATGATAAAGTTAACAGCTATAAAATGTGTACATTGGTTGCTGCACTGATGAAAAGTCCTTCAGGTGATACAGCTGTTCTGGGTGGTAACTGCAGATCTGAGCTTCACTTGCCTCATCCTAAAAGATGAGCCCTGTCAGGCCATTACTGCTGTGTGGAGTGGGGCTCCTTCATTCTTTTCTGTTGGCATTGACCACACATTAATAATAATATATTTGCAGGGGCAGGGAGGAAGGAGGAGAGCGCCTATAGCCTCGTGGTTAGTGAGGTTTCATGGGCCAGGGCAGTAGGCTGAAGTTTAGGTACATAGTCCAAATCAAGCAAAACAGGAACTGGGACTGGGTTTGCAAGGTAGCAGCTATGCTGGTTGTTGGCTCCACTGAAGCAGATAGGTGAATGTTTGCATCTCCCTCTCGCCTTCCGCTCCCCCCATTTTCATTAGAGTCTTTTGCGCCTGTGTCACCTGGCTTCAGTTAGAAATACAAAAATAAACAGCAAAATTACTTGCAGGTCAATTCTTGTTTCCCGTTTTCTGCTTCTTTACTTTTTCTCTCATTTACTTTTTCCTTTTTGTTTTATTTTAAATTTTTGCCTGGGTGTGCCTGCTTTTGTTTAAAGCTGCCTATTTTCTTTCTCAGCAGATAGTTTGAGAATAATCCCACCTGTTGCCTGCCTGAACCCAGAACCAGATCCTAGAGAAGGACTGTGCCATACCAGCTGGTTGCAGATCTACTGGGATCCCAGTATTGAGAGAGATCTAACAGGTAAGTAAAAGTTGGAATTTGTTCAAGGTGCTGAGACTCTTAGAAGAGAAGAGTGCTATTGCCCCTTCAGAAAAAAAAGTGGTCAGAAGAAGGTGTATGCATGCAAATATGACTTGCAGGATATTTTTAAATCTGGGAACTAGTATCTTTCCACTAAGAATCTGTGCCTGTGAAATGTTTTCTTCTCAGTTTACACGCTCCCCAGTCCCTGTTTCAAACCCCTTCAGGTAAGGCCATCAGAAAAGCCCTCCCATCTAGCTTCCTCCTTCTCATGCAAATTCAGGTGTCTTAAGAAAATGCAGGGGGATTTCCTTTGGCAGGAATACTGGAAAAAAACAAACCAGAACAGTCCAAAAGGCATTTTTATTTGTTTCTCATTAGTGTTTTGGTTTTGCCCTCCTCATCAGAACTTTCTTTTCCATGTGTCTTCTGCATTCAGTCTTGACCATATTGGCTGTGTAGAGTACGAGGCTTGTCTGCAGCTGCAGTTTTACTGCTTTATTCTCCTGGAGTAGTTAAGGCAAACTTTCCACCACCCATTGCTTCTCCCTAATGCAGGCTATGTTATATCAGCAAGAAGGCACTTGTACAAATACTTACGGTGGTCTTAAAGCAAATTGACATCGATCATTTGGTGCCATATTCAGTAAAACTGTTTGCACACTAGGACTTTGCCAATTTTTTTTTAAAAAAATCGTATTTCAAGTAAAATTCAAAGTACCCAGGTAAATGTTAAAACTAGAAGAGGTCTCTGAGTAGCTCACTACTTTATATGTTGGTAATAATGAAACTAGCACAGGTTTGTTGCTTTGCACACATTATTACAAAATTAGAAGGAAAGAGTGAATTAAAATCAAGTTATTTTATAGGTCTACATATACTTAATATGTAAGGACTTTGACAAACTTCTTCAAAAGAGTTGTTCAAACAGTAATGTTTGTTTCCTCATATTCAGGTTGAGTCTTTCCCTGGCAAGAAGCTCAGGTTCTTGCACTTCAGTTGTAGAGTATGGCCTGCACTGTGTAAAATATTGGTTGAAAATATGCTTTTCTAAGAAAAGAAAAAAGAGTACAATCATCAAATTTGCCTACAACATGTGAATTATGATATCCTTCATGTATGATATGAGAGAAGTTTGAGTCTTTATTATGAAAGGACCTTGTTCTTTTTGGTCTTTCTGTCTGACATGAGATTTTATATGAAAATCCAGATTTGTACTGCTTCTGTGTAAGTGGAAGGTTCTGCATGATCTCTCTGTTGTGTTTCTGGCTGCTGGTTAGCCATAGTTAAGGGTGGAGATCAGCAGTTTATTGTGAAGATGCTGGTTTTAAATTCAGAGTTGAGATTGTGGTAGAAACTTTTGGTTCACTGAACTCTCAATTCTCAAAAACAAATCTCAATAAACTGCCACCTATGGTGGGAGTGATTTAAACATTTAATGATGTTTTGACTGGAAAATGAACGAATGTAGAAGGATCTTCTAGACTTAACATTGAATTTATTTCTTGCCAGTGTTACTTTTAGCTTGTTCTTCCTTCCTCTAAGTCACTCTCGCACTCTGGGAGATCCTTTGTTCCTGCTCTTGCTCCCCAAAGTGCTCCCTGCCTGACTGTCAGCATGGATGCGCAGTTTTCATCTGTGGAGAATTTTCTAACTTTTTAGTCATAACTGAAAATTTATGTGCTCAGCTCAAGTCGATGAATTGCATGACAAATCTGCAGCGAGGCAGACGCCATCGGGGAGACAGAGAGGCTGCCCGTCTGTCTTGCCAAGTATCTCAGCAATCCTGGGACAGCAGCAGCTCCCTAATGCGACAATGAGCCGTGTTGACTTTTTGATATATACGGGTACAAAGTTCCTGTTGAAGATTTTGCTTCCCAGCGATAGTTTGACGCAGCCGGGTATCTCCGCCGTGCTTCCATATCTGCCGGAGAGGGAAGGGAAAACATCAGGGCATTTCAGTGCCTTATCAGCCATGCTGGTGGGTGGTGTGAATACCAAAAAGGAGCAAGTGTGCTCCTCACAGACTCCAAGGTGTGTGCCTGCATGTGTAGCCTATCTTCCGTAAGGCAGCTGAAATGTTCACTACTTAGCTTTTGCTTGTTTACGTTAATTGAACTTATACATATAGGCTATTTTGATATATTTATTTTTATTTCAAAACCCTGTGCTGTTTTTTAGGCTGGATGTATAGCATCAGCATG
Source organism: Oriolus oriolus (assembly GCA_013400235.1). Taxonomy (NCBI): domain Eukaryota; kingdom Metazoa; phylum Chordata; class Aves; order Passeriformes; family Corvidae; genus Oriolus; species Oriolus oriolus. The sequence continues at coordinate 2,837,443 of VXBT01003964.1, read as the reverse complement.
CATTTATTTTCTGTGTTGACTAGCAGACTTGTTTCCTTGTAAGCAGAGGAATTGTTTACTTTTCAGACAAAATAAGAACATGCTCTTTGGAATTATATTATTGCCTGATGTGGTCTGTCTGAGAGACTGGTAGGTACACATTACGCAAACAACAGGTGCTCAAACTTACTGCTACAGCTAAAATAGCATTTGCTGAAATATATATAAAAAAACTCTGAGAATTCAAGAAAGACTTGAAAATGTCTCTACTTTTTAAATGCACATCCCATTTTGGTAGCTCATTTTTAAATAACAATGAAATTGTTTGGGCTTATTTGGTTTCAGAAGAAGTGGAGACAAGATAAAATAATTGGTTATCTTCAGTTAGGTGTTAAGATGTACATTTTTCTTTTTCCAGGAAAGATCCTTGAATTAAAAATAAGCCAGTTGATTTTCCATGGATTTTATCTGAGCCATGGGCTTTAGGTCAATGAGACTTTGATTTCTTTCTCAAAATACCAAATCAATTTATGTGCGGGAAAGAGCTTAAGTTTTCATTTCAGTCTCAGTTTTCTATTTTTAACATGTTTTCTGAATGGACTCCTGTAGTCTGGAATATTGGTGATGCAGGGCTTGCTTACTTTGACTAGGACCAGTAGTCAGTCACTGGTTGTGCACGCAGTGAAATAAGGCTGGTGAAGGGGAGGCCACAGCTGTGGAAGAGAAGAAAAAGCTTGGAACAATAGCTTGTGAAATTGGCCACCCAGCTTCCTAGTCATATAATGTTGATGGCAAAAAGACTCTTGAATCCTACAATTCTTGACATCTCTGTGGAATTCAGCAGGTGCTTCTGGATACAGAGTCAGTGGACCCTGTAAAGTGGTGTTGATGTTTTCACAAAACTAAGCAGATATCAACCCCTGAAACACTAACTGTATGGAAAAGAGATAGATGGATTTGGTTTCATTCCTTCCCTTTGCATGTCACAAACGTAGTTTTCACATGAGGAGGCCAAAACAGTGTTGCCCTTTAAGCAGCTTGTCTCTAATCGTTGTTGGATTTTACCTTTCTGCATTTATGCCCCCCTTTTTTGCCCTTCTTTGCCATTGACTTTTATGGCAAGGAGCTAATGTAAAGATGGTTTTGATAAACACATCCTGTATTTCTTAAGCATCAGCTCAGTGAATCTTCCTTTCAGCTGCAAATCCATTCCAATACTCAGGATTTTAGCCAGGGCCACAGGGCAAAACTCTTGGAGTCTACAAAAAAAAAAAAAACAAAAAACAAAAAACCAAGGGACTTTTAATGGTCCAGAAGGGATGATAGGACCCTGGCATATGAAAAACCCTGATGTAGTAAATCAAAGCAGGCTGTCTTGAGAGTAGTAATATTGCTGTGCTAATAAATTAGTGTCATAAGTGATTTGTCAATAAGATGTAGAATATGCTGTGAAGGAAGTCAGACAATATTTTTCTTTCACGTAGAAAAATAGGGTGAGGTCATAGCAAAATCCTCAATATGATCTTTTTCTAAGAAATATGTGGGTGCTCTGACCCACTGCACAATATTTGCATATTTAAATTCTTATGTGCCTAAGGTATCCTTTAATACCTAAGCAAGATTGGGTAGATGAAGATGGGCTGAGAGAACTGGGGCCTCTGGAGAAGAAAGGACTCTGGGGAGACCTTATAGTGGCCTTTTAGCACTATAAGGTGACTTACAAGAAAGATGGGGGCAGACTTTTAGCAGGGCTTGTTGCGATAGGACAAGATGTAATGGTTTTAAACTAAAAGAGGGTAGATTGAAACTACAAATAAGAAAGAAATCCTGTATGATGAGGGTGGTGAAACACTATTACAGGTTGCCCAGAGAGGTGGTAGATGCCCCATCCCTGGAAGCTGATCAAGGTCAGGTTGGATGGAGCTCTGAGCAACCTGGTCTGGTTGAAGATGTCCCTGCTTGCTGCAGGGGGTTGGACTAGATGACCTCCAACTCAAACTATTCTAGCTTGTCTTTTGATGTGATTTGTCACACCAGGCCCTGTTCCATACAACCTTCCTCCAGGGTTGCTTCAGGCATACACAATCAGAGGTAGAAGTCCAGTCTGACCATTTGTCACCACTCTCTCCAGTGATAACTGCGAAAAACCCTTAGGAAGGTCATGGGATTATCAAAACTCAAAGGAGCCATACCCTGATACTTTTGTTTTAATTCATTCCTGCTTTTAACAGGTTTGGGAGTTGCATCTTAGTACAAAATTTAGAAGTGTTAAGTGGATGTAATGTGTCTGGAACTTGCTGGGTTGGCTGCCGCAGCGCTGTGAGCCTTCTATGGATCTACTGAAACACATGTGATACTGAGAAAAGAATTTCCATCTTTCTCAACATCCAGAGAGTTGCAAAGTATAGAAGGCTGGTTTATTTGCCATGTTTTTCAGATAAAATTTGCTAATCTGTGATAAGACCTTCTCCTGCAGTACTAAATCAGGGTCTCTGCAGTTTGGACCCATTAGCCAGAGCACATCAGCCGTGGCTCAGGAGCAGGTCTTCAAGGTGGAGCCCCAGCGCATCCTCTCACACATCAGAGTGTATATTTTCACAACCACCTCTGCACTGTGCCCTGTGGTTGCAGTTTCTTCTTGTAGGTTTCTGATTTCAGGTCATGATTCCTGGGCAGATGCTTATTCCTATCTCTGGCTGCTGACCCTTGGTTTGACTTTCTGGTTCCTGGTTTTTGGCCACGAACATTCGGCTCATTTCCCAGCTCTGGACACAGGCCCTAACCTTTGGGCTGGATAGCCCATGCTCCAGTCTGTAATCTTAGACAGCCACCAGGTCATCTGTAGTAGAGAGTACTCTAATTTATTCGATAACAAATGAAATCTAGCAGATAAATTAGGGTGGTTTTTTGGTTTTTTTTCTTTTTTAATTTATGACAACTGCAGCTATTTATTTGTAAACTGGTCTTCTATTAGTATTTTGCTAGATTGCTAAATGTGAGCTTCTACTTTCCATTAGTTATCATATTTTGCTTAATTGCCATCCTTTCTTAGGGAGAATATCACCATATCTGAGCCAGTGGAGTGGGTGAACAGAACTGTTAGCATGTATAAACATTTCAAACTGGTGGCCACAAGTCCAATAAATTACACCAGGAAAGGCAATAGTGTCAGAACTTCCATTTCAGTTCTATATGAAATGTTATAAACATTATTGATATACTGTATGCATGGTCTGCTTTTTTTTATGGGAGTTCATAATGTCATTCTAGCACACATGACATAAGAGTGTAAACACACACTCAAAATGCGGTCACTCAGACCTATAAGAGTGTCTTGACTGAAACTTGATGAAAATATGAGTTACAGAGTTCACAAAGTATGAAGATAAATTTCCAGAAAGAGGAAGAATTGAAACTTATAATGTGTGTTAATGTTCGGGTGGAAGAAGGGTCAGGTTGCTTTGGCAGGAGAATAAATGGAGGAGTACAAAGCTGAGTTGTAAAATGAACTGAAGTTGATACTTAACCATACTTGTTAACCATTCCATACTTAACAAGTAGTATGGAATAGACAATAATGAGAATCTGAGAGAAAAGAAAACTGCTTTTATATATGCCACATATGTTACATTGTTTATACACAAAGATGGTGTAGCATAGAAATTTTTATATATATATGTGTGTGTTCAACAGAAAATAAAAGCCACAAGATCTGGGTGAATTTTATTTAATTTTGCCCACCAAAAATTCAGGGATAAAAAGTTCCATGCTGATGCAATGTTTTTGCTTTGTAATATTTTGATGGAATTAGGTATCTGAAATCAAAGTAATAAGCAATCCATCTGCCCTGTTTCTATGTCTAAATGTGTGATATTTTCCTGTCCAGGAAAAATGTGGTGTATATTTTGCTCAGGCTTAAAGGTAAGTTTTATTATGTTCTGTTCATGGCTGTTTCATAGAAATGTGAACCTTCCTTAATTTTAGAGCTTAAACCAAGACCCATCAATATGGAAACACTTAGATTAACTTTTTCATTAAATTATACAAACTTCCTTGCTAAACCCATCTCCTTTTGCCCTTTGACAAGAGGAACTGTTTTTTTCTAGAGTAGTTTTCATGTACATAGCTGGGTTTTTTTCCCTGAAGCAGGCTAGCTCAAATAAGGGCTATCAAGATGTTCATGGGATTTAGCCAACAGTGAATTGAGACTTTCCTCTGCTGAGCAGAAGTGAAGAGGATGGTGGAAGCAGCAAGTTTAGTGCATTGCTTTGCTCTGTTTCTTCCAAGTTGGTCCCGTGCAGTAATACGATTTTACATGCTTTTGTTAAACTGTCAGCTCAGAGAATTAAATAAAACAAGTACCTTTTTTAATTTGTTGTTCAGTTAAAATCTGTCAGTATAAAGAGCTGCAGCAGAATAGCAGGGCATAGTTTTTATCTAAACTAACTAAACTTTTTACGTGGTTTAAAGCTCTTTAATGGAACTGCCCGTGAACTCGTATGACATTCACCATGTATAGGGATATCTTCTTTTTTTTTCTCCTTCCAAATGAATTAAAAATGGAAAGTACTTCCAGTACTTCTTGGTAAGTACCAAGAAGTCAGATCCCTTGGTACCACAGAGGTCCTTGCTTCATTAGAGGCAGGTAGTTTCCATTATTCATATTCGGTACCATTTCATTTCAAGTCCCACCATTACTTAAAAAGCAAGATATTAATGAGAGATGTTACTGGAGTGCTGTCTTTTAATTTGATATTGTTCGATCCAGCTGTTTTAAACTTTCTAAGAATAAAGCTTCCATTACCTTACATTAGAGAAGACTTTTATAGGCAAGGATATCTAATTCTTGTCTGGTTTCCCTTGATAGCCAATTGCCTTTCTTAAATCTTCACCATTTACTTCTAGGTTAATCCTTTTTCTTTGCTTTAAATAATTGCTCTGATTCCTTGATATCCATGCATTGCAATTAGTTATATATAGATATTTTTCATACCATCCTCATCCACTTAGCTGGTGAGTAGCCAAGTAATACATATTTAGCACTTTTAATTTTACCTCATAAATCAATCGTTGTACCTCCAAAATCAGTTACATTTTTTCTTAAACCATCATTCAATACAAAGAGTCCATTATGCATGTCTGTGAATAATACATTAATTGTGTGGTTTAAATTCATAAACAATGTTACACAATAAACTTCGTAAAATTGCTCACTTTGAAAATTGTGTAGCTACAATTTCTATAATAGTGGCTAAAAGACAACAGCACTAAGCCAAGCATTGTCACTTTGAATTGCCACTGGTAAAGCAGAAGCCTCTTAAATGTGCAATTATGACAGAGAGAAGTGTATTCATTGTTACAGATTTATTCCTTCAAGTACTTTCTCAAAGGTTTTCACCTTATTTTATATTGCTGTGCACTAATGGTGTAAGACATGATTAGTTCAGGGAATGGCTTTATTAATATAAAGAAATATTAGTAAAGATTTCTTTTTTAACTGGATTTTAAAAAGTATCTTTTTTCACTGTATTTTATTCTCTGTCAGGTTGTTAAAAAATATTTTGCTCTTTTGCCTTTGGCAAACACTTTTTTCTTGGGATGGAGATAGCGATGGAGTGAATAGCATCATCCACAAGAAAAGAGAACACAATCCTTAACCAAAAGGAAGCATATATATATATGTTGATAATTGTTTGTTCCAAGTTTGAAGACTAAACTGAGATCCAGATTCCGTACGCTAGACAGCAGTGAAGGTATTTCCGTTGCATTACAGCATTTAGATCAGGTAGAGAAAGAGCTGAAATAGGCATTTCAAATCTGGGAAACTGAGGTGGGAAAAGTGGTGAAGGGATCGTCCCAGTATTACAGAATCCGTCGGGAGAATCAGGAGTGTGAGCTCCTGCCTCCCCACTGAACCGATCTACAAGACTGTATTTATTCTATAATCTGGTTTTATGCTCTTATCTATTTAATCTTCCGCTCACACCAATTTTTGTAAGTATGTCTCCGCAGAGAACTCCAGCGTAAGGAATGTTTCTGCAGATGAACCCTGAGGTTCTATAGTAACACTGTATAATCATTGCACGGGAGGTACTCGGCGTTAAAATGGTGCAAATTACCATTGGAAGTGACTCATTCCAGCCCAGGGAAGGAGGGTTTGCCGTCTCTTATTGCCGCCCTGCCATCGCTCACCGTCGGCAGCAGCCGCTCCTTACATAATGTCACATATGTCACATATGTCCCGCCAGATTGCACCCCCTCGCCCCCCTGATGCTCCCACGGGGAGGAGAATCCTGCCGAGTCCCGCCTGGGATTCTCCCATCGGGCTTTTGGGAAGGGGAGAGCTCGGCCCAGGCTCCGTGCCCCCGTGCGTGTGCCTGTGCCGAGCGCAGGGAGGAGGAGATGCTGGCAGGCATCGTCCACCTCCCTCCCCAGCGCTGGGGAGCTGCTGGCTCTGCTCCCCTTTCTCACAGTGCTGCTCACCGGCTCCGTTCTCAGCGTCCCTCGTGTCTCTCCTGCCCATTTCCCCTCATCGTTCCTCTTCTGAACCTCTGCTGCACGAAAATAAACTGGGGGGAAGTTATCCCAGTTATTGTGGCTTATAGCTGTGGTATAGAAATACACTCAAATGAAAGCCCAGGCATGGAATTAAAGGATTTGGTACCCTACTACTCAAAGTAAAACACAGCCAGTAGCTCTTTAGCGTGGGGTACCAGTTATTGCACATAGTTATTTGTTTAAATTGAAGATTCCACCGCTGCTGAATTGCACCGTATGTGAAACTCCGAATCTGCTACAGTTCCAGATTTATAAAAAAGCATTATAGGGAATATAGGCCTATTAATTTTACAGTCTAATTTCTGATTAGATTTTACAGCACCTCTGACGAACTGCATAGATTTTACCCATTAAAAATGATGACAATCCGGTTCTGTCATTTTAAGTAGAATTAAAGCCAGTATTGCCAAGTACAATAATATCTTAAAAAAAATGAACCAACACACACACATACATACATATATATAAAAATTAAAATAACCCAGCACCATGTTATTTTTCTATAGGAAAAGGGCCCTTGCCAAGAGTGTGGGACTGTTACCTGTTAGTGCAGTCAAGAGCCTGTGGGTCTGACAGCTGACATGAACAGAAATTCTCCATTCAGGCTGAGCAGGTTAAGTAATGTTTCCCAGCACAGCTGTGAAACGTGTCTGTTGGTAATTAAAAGAGTCTGCTAGAGCTGGTTAAGGAAAAGCATGAAGTGAACTGTTTTCTATCAGAAAATAGTTTTGTTAAGAATTAAAATCTCTACAATGCTTATGCCTTGTATTAGAGGAAACTAATTGTTTTTTAAAGAGGAAAAAGAAATCCAAAACTGAAACAGTCTGTTCTTGTCTTATTTTAGATGCAAACTTAAATAAACACCCCCAAAACCAAAAATGGAAGTGTTGCAATATGAAAACAAAACTTACGTTTTCTATAATGTCAATTTTAAATTTGGGGAAGGGGCTTAACTCTGGTTTGACACATTGCCAGACTCTGAAACCAGACATAAAATGACACTCTCACTTGGGACATGACTTTCCATTTGCATTTGTAGATGCAAGGTACGTTTTCTAGCCCTGATTTGCTACACTAATCCTGTTGACTTCACTTGAAAAGAATGGCACGTTTCCCACTAACTTTATTAGTGGCAGGATTGGGCCTCGATGCAATACCTCATGTCACAGCAGCAAAACTTGTTGCCAATAGTCTGTCTCAAGGGAGGAGATTTCCAGTAACTGCTCCCTGAGAACTATTCTAAAAATGCAGCTTTTTTCTGCCCAGCCATCGGGATAATGATATACTCCATCCCTAAAGAGAGGGGCATTGGCGGAGCTGCATTGATGGCACCAGAGGTCCCTGCTGGCTTGTTCACTAAACAGAACTGGCAACTGACTCTGAAGATAAAAGTTCTTGACGTTTTTCCAAGCTGGTGGAATGGAGCTGAGTGACACTTAGAAATAAATAGAGGAGGGAATATTATGATCTTGAATGACAGAGGAGCTTTCATGAAAGACTTCCATGGGGGAGACATGGGATGTACTGTTCCAGGCTTGAGTCTAGGGGATTTGTTGACAGTTGGATAATGTGCATGTTTGCTACCACTTGTATGAAATGTAGAGGGAAACAAGGGGAAAGGTTCCAAATGAATCCTTTATTCCACTTAAACAGTTAAACCCAAATACAGTATATATTTCTTCCCTCCCAACAACTGACTCTACAAACTGCCAATCTCTTCGGAAATCTCTTAGAAGAACATTCTCTCTCCTGACAAGGAAAAGCACTTCATGCAAAACATTTGTCACTTGTCTGTTATCATAATTCATCATCTTATCCTTCATTCTCTTGCTTGTTTAAGCACACAGAAATAGTACTTTTAACCTGAGACTTCAAAGGTAAAAATATTGTGAAGAGGTCCCCATTCTTTTTCTTCTCATCTCTGATCTCAGCCTTTGAACATCAAAGTGGCTCAAAGTTTGGGGTAAGTTCTTAAGGATGCAGTTACTAGAAAGAAATCAATTGAATTTCCATGTTCATATTCACGATAGACCAGAACAAATATTAATATTCAAGAATAGTTTAATTTAATAATTTGCAACAATTAAAACAAGTTGCTGCTTAATCTTTTGCTCAGTACAATGAAGCTCACTCATTCCGTTGTACTGCTGTGAAAAATCCTCGACTTCTGTCAGTCAAAAATTGCTGGAAAAAAAATCATAACTTAGGAATTACAAAACAATTAGGAATGTAAAATAAATTCCCCAAACAAAGAATGCTGCCATTTTAATTACAGTATCACACTGTCATGTAAAAGGTTAACACTTAAAAGATGAATCTTGCACCCTTAATCTATTACCCCTAAGCAAATCTCATTTTCACATTAATTTTTGTAGGCTGCCATCTAAATTAAATACTTTTCAGTTCTGTCAGTTTATCTCTATATGTATTCTCATTACAGCAGTCACTACAGCCAAAATGTTTTGATCTTCAGCGTAATCCCTGTAGGCCCATATTCTTAGCTACAACTTTAGGGGTTCTATAACTGCTCTTTTCCTTTTAAATGGTGGCACTCCTTTGTGCAGAAATTCTTGCTCTTGTAAGGACTTTCTATAAACAAGTAAATTCTGCAGTCTGTTGTGAAATTACCTTCGTTGTCAGTGCTAGAGAGTTATAAATCTTCCCACTCCCCACCGCTAACCCTTGAAGTCCTGTGTTCTCAGGAAAGGTTCTAATGACGCTATTCTGGTAGGTTTAATTTCTGGTCATTTAAAAGCCAAGTCCTGGGGACAAAACTCTTAACATTCTCTTTTTCACAGGAAAGACCAAAATAAAATTAAACAGCTTAGACATGAAGCACTTATTAAGCACTTCATGGAAGTTGACAGACATAGCTGAAGCCAGAACCCCTCAGAAAGCAATGCAAATCGTGAGCATACTCAGACCGTCACCAGGCAGAGCAGTCCAGACTGCCTCTGTCAGTCCTAGTGCTCTGATCAGCCTGGAGGAAGGTTGATGACACCTGAGCGTTTCCTTTGGAAGAAAATCAGAGTTTGCATAGAAACAGTGCCTATACCTAGTTTTATTTCAATATGTAGGATACAGCTATAGCGCAGAAGCACCAGGATTCAGGAGCTGAAAAGTGCTTCTGAGTCTGCCAGTTGGGATACACCAACACTTTCTGAAATATACACGGGGTACAAGCAGCAATCCACCACCCAGTGCCCATGCAATAGCTTTAAGAACACGACTAGACAATAACATGGGTTTACATATCTTTTTAATTTTGTTTTTCTGAAGTCAGTGATAAAGCTTCCGTTAACCTGGAACGGAATCACCTTCCAGAATGCTTAACCTGGTAGGATCAGCCCCCTGACAAATATCTCTTATAATAAGTCAGAATTCGTGAAAAAACTTGGTAGTACAAGAGCAGTAATAGCTTAAATAGATTTTGTGGTGTATTAGTAGCCACCGTGAGAGAACAGCAGGTATGAAACATGCATTAGTCTGTACAATGCTCGCTCTGGAAACAGCACTTGCTACAAAAGATGAAATTTGATAATCGGCCTCCTCGGCAGATCAACAAGCTGGGCATTAAAATAATCTAGCCTAGGGAACATAAAAGCATGAGTGAGCAATAAGCAAAGCATATTTAGTTCAACTAATAATAGGAAGCCTTAATCTTTTGACTGCAACACTGAAAGAAGAGCTTGCAATCATAAAACACATAGGGTTTTTAACCAATGAACCTACATTGAATTTTAAAGCTGGGTTAGAAGTTCAAGTGGGTTTGGGTTGATGGCAAGAGCCAGCCATGAACGGCTCAGGGTTTTTCTCTGATTTTAACTAAAGAAAATTGATGCTTGCAGAGGCTTTTATGCTTACCAGCTTGTCAATATGGTAATAGCACCGTCTGAAATTGCTGGTTTGGTTGACAATATCTGTGTCTTGTCAGCATAGAAATGAAATCCAGCATCATGCCAATGACCAACGCTGCTCCCAGGCAGCTTCAGATTGCTGAGTAAGAACAGGGCCAGCGTGGAACCCTACAGAGCACAAAAAATAAATGCTCTAGGAGAAGGACACAAATTACCCTTGAAAACATAATGCAGGTAAATGTTGGATAAATATGATTTAAGCCAATTTAGAACGGTGCCAAACAGGAAGATAAAGTTCCTCAGGCATTCAAGAAGAACATTAAGATCTAGCAAAATGAGAGTAGCTGGGGTATGAGAGCCTGTCTTTAGGAGAAGGTTACATCTCATTGCTGTCCTGCTGAAAATTTTAAGTAGTGGAAACCCCACCCAAAATATAGAATCTGTTTCCATACTCACTGAAGTCAAAAGCAAATCCTTTATGTCTTTTGGTGATGCTGGCTTCTGGGGATGTAAAATAACATGGAAATTCTTGGAGAGATTTTATGCTTCGTGTCATGTATCAACTTATAACAAATAGAATTAGTGCACGGTGTGGCACTTCTTGCTTTCTTCTGGATTTGAGCAACTGAATAATGCTTATTGCTACTATTTTTTCATTTAAGACCAGAAAGGACAATAAAAAGACAATTAAACCTAATAATGGGATGACAGGTTCTGCAAATCATGATTTTTTTATCAATTTTCGAGAATTTAAGAAAAATTCAATAGGTTACTTTTTATTTTCTGGTTTATAGATTTTCTTTCTACCAGAAGCACTCTAGCAGGATCAGAAAATGTCAATGAAAATGTTCAGTGATATTTGAACTCTCAGAGAAGAGATAGGGGAAAGAAAGAATGAAAATTCAGAAGAGAACAGCTGTGCAATAGGAGGAAAATTGGAGTATTCTCTTTTGGAGTGTCTGGGCCATACAATTTATCCCACAAATTAAAAAAAAAAAAAAAAAAGTGGGTTTTTTGGATATGAAGGTGGGAACTGGAAAAAAGCTGATGACTCATATAAACAGAATTACATGTCTTCATGTCATAATTTACACTGTGTTTTGCTCATAAATCTAAGTACAGCTTATTACTGGAATTGCAGTACATCTCTGATATTGGGAAAGAGAATTTCAGTAGGGAATAGTGAGAATCATAACAAAGTAAATTGTTTATACCTTTTCTTTTTCTTTATAGAAAGGACATGAACAAAATCTATTTACAATTGAAGTAATAACTCTGGAAAACACGTGAAACTATTTGTTTCAAAAATCCAAGAATTTATCTGATTTGTTGTGCCATTTATTAGCTTTCTTTAAGCATCCATATGGGTGACATCAATTGGACAGCATGAGGGGAAAATTACAAATAACTCGTACACAAAGTAGCTTGGGAGAGGTGAAAAAATGTTTACAGATTTAATTATTTTTTGTTGTCTCAGCCTGGCCAATGTGACTGCTTAAAAATTATTTGTTAAATAATTGTGACTAGTGATCACCTCTTCAAGAATTTAAATCTGCTCTAGGCAAACCACCCAGACAATTCTTGGTTTTTTCCAAAGTAACATTTTTTCAAGTAACTGTTTTTGTATGTTTCTGCTGGTAGACAATGGGCCAGGCCTTTGAAATATTTAAGAGTTATTAGGGATGTAGAACATGACATATTTTAGGAGCTGCGTGTAAGGAGCCACATGAGTCCTTATCCTTATATTAAGAAAGTTAACAATTGTGTTGTAGAACTGATGTATCAAGAGTTTCAGTATGGTTTACATTAAATAAGAGGTTTTAGGGGATGGAATAATTTTAAAAGGAGTTTTTCAGAAAAACATGGATCCATTTTCATTTTGTATAAGATGACAGTATTCTGCTTAAATAAAATAACAAAACAAAGCAAAAAGTAGGCACAGCATGTTAGAAAAAATTCAGCAGGTTAGACTTAAAATGTTGTTTCCAAACCAAATAAACATGAAACAAAACTTTCCAATTATTAACAAAATGCAATTATTTTCTCTACTCAAGCTTTTATTTTAAAGTAGTTGCTTTGGCCACTGTAATGCAGCAAAATGGATGTTGTTCAAATTAAGAATGTAACCCAGATATTCTCTGTGCTAAGTCATCAAAACCCAGAATGAATTTTCTTCTCCACAGAAAAATACTTCCACCCTTTTTTTTTTTTTAAATCATATATCAAACAAGAAAAAAGAGATGCAATTATTCCAAAATTAGAATTACATATATGGAAACAGGGCATAGTATCTGCTGTTTATACATGGCAGTATCCTCATGTTCCCACTCCGTTTAAAGTAAGGGCAGTCTTGGCTAGGCAGCTCTCTAAAATATATGCAAAAAGTGGCAAAAGTGGCAAGGGAAATTTCCCAGCTCTACGGGGGGATGTAACTTATGTGAACAGAGCCGTTGTGTTGTGGTTTATGGTGACTCGAGTCACTCCTGTGCTTCTGACAGTTTTATGTCAGACGTAAACGACTGGTATGATGATCAACAGCATCAAAGCTGGATTTGTTATATACCTAACACTCAGTGGAGCTAATGTCTCCTAATAAAACCTAGATATTTGTATGCTAGTAAATATATGCAAAGATATATAGTTGGATCAGTTATAAAAGCACAGTTAATATGATCCTGATAAACTCTTCATGTAAAGCACAATCAAGCAGAAAGTTATCTAACCTTACATGGCCCAGTGATTTGAGTTCCTTAAGTTTTTTGATACACAATTTAAATGGATTTTCTCATTAGGCATCTGTACGTAAACAGAAACAAAAATTAATCACTTGTGACTAAATTTGTGATGTTAGGTAGGTAAGCAACAATTTTTTTTGCAAATATTTCATCCTCAGAACTGGAACCAAGTTTTCAAAACAGTGCCCTTTTAGGTACCTAGCCAAAGAAGCCAAATTTTCCTCAGAATTTCTTAGTTGTACATAAGCTAATATGTGGGGAGGGAAATAGATTTAATAAAAATACATGAGATGCACAGTTTAGCTTAACACAGCAGTTTCCTGTACTTGAGTCACAGCTCTTAGTATCATTTGTACTAAGGAATATTATTGCAATTTTAATATGTAATTAAAGTGTTCATATATTTTAAAACGTTTGTCCAACACCTGTGTTATTCTGAAGGGCAAACACAGGACACTTTAAGCTTTGCTTTTTTAGATGTTTCCTAATGGTCCTTTCCAGAACTTTATTCATTTGCAGTGTGGTACTGGCTGCCAGATCGCGTGTGTATAATTTGTACGTACTGTTCATTTCATTTTAGAACATACTGTTTCAACAACATGGCTTGTGTCATCATGAGAACCTCGACAAAGGGTTACCCAGAGCTCATGTTAGCCAGCCAGAAAAATGGGGCTGTGAAACAAAATTGTTGCTGAGAGTAACTTCTGAAAGCAGAGTGTGGGAGAGCACATGATTCTTCAGTCCTCTTTCAATCTGTTACTGCTGACATGGGGAACACCTTTGTCGGAGCAAAGAGGCAAATACAAGTTCTGAAAGGAAAATGAACCTTCTGAACAGTTTCAGCTACATGCCTATAACCTTCTCAAACGTTATCTTTGCGTGGCCATCGACCCACGAGTAGGAGCCATGCTTCTGTAGTGTCATACCTGCTCTACTGGTACCTTCTCATGCCAGTTTATGAGTAGTGACTCCAGCATGGTTATTTTCTGGACATGCTTTCACACTACCAGGAACGTGACTCATCAGAACAATGTCCTCAGAAATATATTCTTCATGTTTGTGCACGTGGGATGAAACTGCAGAAAATTCACGAGTACAGGATGCTCTCTTCTGGATAAAAACCCTGGTATATTATTCTGGTAAAATAATTAGTGTCAGGTAGTCCTATCAACCCAGCACCAGCTCCTTTGACTCTTCTATGAAAGGTGTTACAGGGGCTGAAAGCAGTGTTTATTTCCTGCCACTGAATGTAAGACCTGAAGTGTTAGTCCTCATTTAGGGTCAAAAAACTGCACACCCCTACCCCAAAAACACATATGGTGAAGTCAGCCTCACCTTAGCTTGTGCCTCAGAACAGATACGGAGTGCTGGAGGCATGGCCAAAACTCACCAGATGCTGCAAGCATATGATTCCTCCATGAGAGTTTATATGGTACAGCTGTCTTTAAATGTTTCTGTAATTGAAAAGACTCTAGCATCTGGTCCTGTGCTTATTACTCTTAGAACAAATAGTCACGATCTGAAGTCTACTTTTAAATAATGCAGGAAAAAAAATTAATTTGAGCTGCTAAGGGTACATTCCTCTCAAATGACCTGCTTGGAAGTACTTGTAAAAATGGAAGCAGACTCTGTAATTAAAAAAAATAAGAAAAAGGAAGTGGAAAACAGCTCCAGTAGGGAATGACATATGTATGCATACAAATACCTTTATAATTTTAAATGTAGGTAGATGAAAAAGCAGTGGTGTGTAGTTTTTATAACTTTCAGCTATAGAGTGTATTACTCTTCCCTTTACATGTTATTGTGTAATTCAACTCCACCAACAGTTGCAGACTTGCTGCTGTCGTGAGGAAAACACGGTACCCCCTGCAGGAACCCTTCCCTGGACCAGTTCTTCCTCTGATAACACTTGTAGGGTTCCCACTGATCTCAGTTACTCCCAGATAGTACTCCTGAAGAACAGCAGACTTTTGCACCTTACTGCTTCAGATTTATGGGTGAACGCTGTTATATGATGATCATGAATTTAGCCAAACCTCCTTTTAAGTCCTTTATTGAATAAACAGGATTCATAGTAATTCCTTTTTTCTTTTAATTTTCTATTTTTTTGGGGTTCGTTTGTGTGTGTGTGTATACCTAAATTCTGGAACAACTAGGTGATTTAATCCTCTGTGAAGGCACCTTTGAAATGGTGGGTAATCTGACATTACGTGAATTGAACTAGGCTGAGTCAAGGACAGAATTTCATTATTTGTCTATGTAAGGCTGACAAACTATTTTAGAGGAAGATTTAGCCTGGAAATGCATTTCTGTAAAGCTAGCTAGCTTCTCGACCACATCCTAAGCCTCTCATATCATGATTGGATGCCATAAAGCAAGGCCTTAATTATTGTGATTGAAAAAGGTAGTTTCAGAGTGGTTAGCTTTTTGAGAGGCTGAGATAGCCTTAAAGGAAAATCAAAATAAAAGCAACTGTAGTACTCCCAAGCTCTTCAAAGCACCTTATGTCATTTAAAAATAAGCTAGCATTAGCTTTAAAATGTTTGGGAATAATAAAATAGCATTTGCATTTTCTTTTTGATAATAATATGTGGTTCTTTACCATATGGCACAGACCTACGTGTTTTGCTTCAGCAAGTTAAAGACAAAGTTTGTTACTGAAGATGTAGCTTTGCTCGTCATTTTTAAATGCATTATTGTAACCATCAAAATTATCAAAGGAAAGTTGTAGGTACATCAACTATTTATTTAACCATGTTTTAAATGGCCACACAGATTCATTTTGTTCTTCAAGAATGTCAGAATCACAGTCATATTTTGGTTTTGATAAAAGTCTTCCTGGGTCAAAAATATACCTTTCTGTCATGTAAAGGTGGGGGTGCATTTTTATATGTTTCTATATATATATAAAGAAGTGGTTTGCTGGTATTACCAAAGTATGACCCGAATAGCTCTCCACTAAGTGCTTGCAGTTCTGGGAGTTAAGTTCTAATGTAGCTCTATAAATATGCTTTTGCCCTCCAAGACTGATGCAAAGGTAGTTTATGCTGTCCTGTCACAATTGGCCTTCCATTTAACAGCATCTTACAGTGGTGAATTCCCTTTGAAAAAAAAAATCGAACAAGTGTCCTGTTTTGCCATGTCTATAAGAAAGAGAAGGTATAGACACCACCCACAGATGGTAGATAGGTACAGCCATGGATGCTCCTCTTTTATGCTTGGGGAGTGAGTGTGTGTTTAGGTTTGGTTGAAGAACGCTCAGGAAGGACCAACAAATACACATCAGTACTTCCATACTTCTTGAGAGATGGATTTGACTGTGTGATGGAATTTTTCCTTCACTTGTACAGGGTATTTATTTAGTATATTGTTTGAATTCTCATAGTTAAGTAAACACGGACTAGTGGCACAACTCATTGTGATACAACTGTTAAATGGTGGAAATAACCTACTAAATCTACATATTGTATTATTTAATACCGTCTCAGTTGATTGTATCTTACTGAAACTTGTGTCCTCAAGCAACTATATGTTACCTGACAACAATAATTTTAACCAATACTCCACACACACGTTTTTTCTGTTGCTTGTCCAAGATTCCTCATTTTGTAGGTCTCTCATCTACGCAATACGTTCCCTAAGGTTAAGAATGAAAGAGGTCTCTACTACAGACACTCTTGATTGAAATAGCAGATAAATTGCTGCAGTAATGAGAAAATTTCCTTTTCCCTAGATAACTCAGCTGCTTAGCATTGAAAAAAATTTGAGATGAAGATTCTTTGTGAAATAAAGAAATTAAGGATAATTTCTTTACGATCAGAATTTGCTAATGAGCCTACTATGGAAATGAAGAGCAAACCCATTCTTTTAATGGAAGTACGATCGGGCTACATTAGGATAGTTATGCTCTCAAAAAAAGAGACTTGTATAAACACTGTGACATGCCATGACTCTAGAAAATGCTGCTGCATGTCTGGAAGAAAGTGGTTAAAAACACATGATGAAGTTAACCTAAATCTTTCATTGGCTTAAAAAAATAGGTCAAGTAATACATTACTAGCTCCACTCTAAGCCTGTACACAATCCGTACATTCCAAAGTGAAAGAGGTTTTGCTCAACATTCCTTCATCTACTTTCATTCATGGTATTGCTCGGTTAAAATACTTAGCTTTTCATAAATGTTTTTTTCCCCTTTTGCTTTCTTTAAAGGGGAAATTCCTGTGCTCTTTAACCATATTAGTCTCCTACTAGAAAGATGCTTGAATAGATCATTTATTTCACCTGAGTTTTAAAACTAAAACGTTGGCATGTGTTAATGCAGTAATTACCATGCAGTTTATATGTGACTTGCAAACAAATGTGTTTCTCTTTCCTCAGTCTTTGACTTGTAGAAGTAAAGTATCATGAAGTATTCTGTAAAGCGTTTGGCAGACAGCGTGCGACACGTCGAGACGTTTGTTAAACACAGGCACACAGGAGGTGTGATGAAGGTCGCATGCACTTTGTAGCTTCGTTTATACAGCCAAGTTCAGCCTGTATCTCCGCGTCCTCTCTTCTTTGGTGGCAGCAAAGTCTAAAGAACAACTTGACATTTAGTGCAATTTCTGACAGCAGAGGTTTGGGGGATGTCGCCTACCAAAATGGAGGGCTGACTCTTCTCGGGAAGCACTGCCCAACTCTTGCTTTTTTTGTTTTGTTTTGTTTTTCTTCCTCTCAAACTGTATTTATTTGCCACATGGGCAGACAGCATGGCTTTGATGAGCCGGTTTGCCCCCGATCCTGGAAGCGCTTCCCCCCGCCTGCCCTCCTTCCCCCGCGGCACAGGGACCTGCCGGGCTCCCTGGCACAGCCGGCAGGGATGCTCCCCGCTGCCGGTGGCCTGGGAAGCTGGGGCCGAGGCTAAGGAGACGTGCTGGGAGTCGGCAGGGCCGGGGCCAGGGGCGGGCGGGGGCAGCGACAGCGCCAGCCCGGGAGCAGCCGCAGGTGCCGGGGCCGCTGCCCTCCCCGTGCCGCCGACCGCTGCCGGGAGCATCCCGGCTTTTCCTTCAAAATAGCAGTAATAATGATAATGATAATAATAATAATAATAATATTGAAGTTTCTAGCGCGTGTTTTTCGGAAGGAAAGGCTGAAAACATAAGCTCTAAACCGACAAGTACTGGTAACACTGGAAGCGCCCTCCCCCCCAGTTATTCCAAGGCAGCCGAAGGGGGAAAGGAAAAAGAAAAAAAACACCAAAAAAAAGTGTTATTTTTCAGCCACCGCCGTTTCCACTAGATACGGGTCCTCCGGTGCTGTCGCTCGTAAGTTTGTTTCCCGGGGGCTCTGCGCCTTCACTCACATTAATTAGAGGGCAGGGGGGATGCGATTCGCGTACGTGCGGCGCGGCCGCCCTGCCCTGCCCTGCCCTCGCCGCGCCGGGCGGGACGGGGGGGCGCATCCCTGAATGCCCGCATCCCGCCCTGCCTCCCTGCCGCCCTCCCCGCGCCGGAGGTTACCAAAGGGTTAAGAAACTTGGCTGGAGAGATGAATGGCGCGGCGCGGGGAGGGGCCGGGCTGCGCCGCGGCGGGCGAGGTGGAAGGCGGAGAGGGAGGATCGCGGCTGCGGGTTAGGCTTTGAAAGTCAGCCTCGCAGGCATTGCAGCAGAGCCCCGA
>VXBT01003964.1:2665469-2817847 GCA_013400235.1 Oriolus oriolus | reverse complement strand
CGTTGTTTGAGGCTCTTCTTTCTAAGTGTCAGAGGGTGATTAAGTTGGAAGGTGGTGAAACCTAAGGAAAGATAGTATGGGCAAAACGAGGGGCAGCGTTGTAGTGAGCAGACAGTCGTGTGTCTGTGCTGCACCTTTCTTCTTCTGTCTTGTGTATCCTGGTGATTTACAGGGCTTTTAATTTAAAGAAGGATTCTGCTAAAATGCTTGACACGTGTTGAAGGTGGTGGAAAAAACCAGTGGGATTTCTGGCTTTGGGATTATGTTGTTGTTAAGAAGGCTGAAGTGGAAGTTTTCCTCTTTTGCCTCATCTCTCTGGAATCTGTAGACTGTATTATTCCTTGTTTTATTTTGAGGGGACCTGCTGCAGTGTCAGACAGCTCACAGGCTGATTAGAATTTAACTGAGTCATGGCACTATAAATGTTCAGAGATACCGTAAAGCTTTATTTAACAAAGAGTGCGAATCCAATCTGCGAAGACCTATGGGGAGGAAGCAGTCACTTGTGGAAAGGGGGTGGTGTATTCCTGAGTGAGTAGGAAACATTTTCTTTAATACTCAAATGCGATTTACTGTTTCTAGGGCTGACTGAGCACATGAGAGAGTGACACATTAAGATGCCAGATGACAAAAGCTCTCTGAGCTGAGGGTATCTTGTGGTTGGGATCAGATTTAATGGCATCTGAGTAATTCTTACTATATGGGCGTCAGCAGCTAACATCTTGGAAGGCAAAAGTTCTCATCGAGAACGGTGTTCAGGCAGGTTTGGGGATTTTGCTGTCTGAGGCAGCTGTCTTCCCAAACTTGTGGTTGAGAAGTTTGACTTTTTGTTCCGTCAGTGGTCTCCTGAGATAGAGCTGACATGGGCTCCAAAGCAAGACAGCGAGTTAGTCATGAGTGAAATGCATGTGTAAGAGTGTTTGTGTTCTGTGAGTGGGATGCAAGAGGTAAGGAGTAGTGACTGCGTGTTTTGGGCAGGGGTGAAATCTGACCTGCTGCTAGATTGGCCTATGCTTCTGGGTCATCTAATGAGCAAGGGCTATCAATGGCTTTCAGGTTTTTGTAGGCCATGCATGCACGGAATACAACATGCAGTCAAATGCCAAACCGTGCTGGATTGAGGTTTTGGGTTTTTTTTTCCCCTGTTAGCCTTGGGGTAGAAAATTCCAGTTCTTCTTCTCTGTTCCATATACTTGTTTCTTTTTCTAAAGTGAAAGATGTGCTAACCAAAATTTATTACAGTTATAAAAACTATGTTGATAAAGAAGTAAAAGTAAATAATGTCTTTATATTGTAAACTTGAAAGGGTGATCTAATCACTGGCTGTATCACCTGCAGTGTTTGATAGTTGTGTTTGGGGTAAATTTATTCTGTAAAAGGCATCAAGGAAAATTTTTTTAAGTGATTCAGTAAAGATTATAGAACTCAAACATGAATTAACTTTATGGAGATCGTATTTGTCTGTCATTTTGCTTATTGCGGGATTTACTTAAAAGAATTGACAAAGTCTTGCTTGCTTAAAGCTTATTTTTTCTCTTCAGAGCTAACTTTATTTTTCAGGCTTTGAACATTGGCAAAAAGTTTATATAATGCCAGCTTTATTATCATTATTAGTGAGAACACTGTTAATTCTGCCATTGACAGTGCGGGACATGACTACAATAAAAGATAAACTCTGTTTTGCATTGTGCTGAGCACATGTATAAACTTGCCCAAGGCAAAGCCAGGGAGTTGCATTTCCCCCGGTCAGCTGTCCTGCTCTAGGACTGTGCTTGACACCTCCTTGCAGGGCTATCAGAGAAGACGTGAAGACCATAATATTTTTATGAATTATCATTTTAGGATAAGTCTTCAGAGCTTGCCTGTACCTGAAACCCCAAAAGTCTTGTGGTTGTGTTTCTTTTTCCTGTATGTGAATGTACAGGGAGTGGAGGGGATCCAGAAGGGAGCGTGGGGAGAGCGTGGGATTCCCAGCTGGGTGCCTGGGTTGGGGGCACAAGCCCCTTTTCCGGGGGGGGCTCTGGTGGCCACCCTCCCATGCATGGGGCCTGCAGGGAGGGCAGGGCTCATCTCCCACGTGCTGAGCGATGGGCTGGGTGAAGAGCAGGAGGCAGGGTTAATAGGATAGCCATCCTGTGGATTAAAAAGGATAAAGACCCTTTTGGGACAAGAAGTGCAAATTTTGCATTGCTGCTCAGGAGAGCAGGCACTGACAGGCAAGAGGAAAGGTATGTAGGTAGGGAATGAAGCCTGAACAGGAGAAGGTGTGAAAGAATATGCATAAATGTACAATAAAGATAAAGAGCATAAATTTGACAGTCTGTCTAAACAGTCTTGAACTAAAGACAAAGAGGTTAATGGTAACAGCATTTGTGGTTTGCTCTTTCTTCCTGCCAAGGGGCCAAAACGATAAGAACAGTAACTCTGAGCTGTGCTGGCCTGCCTGCAGCAAAGAGGGGGAGAGCTAGGGGGAAAGTGTTTAACAGGGTTGTGGCATTGCTTTTGGACGTTTTTGGTGTTAGGGTTTCACTAGTTGCTTTGGAAAACACTGTATCAGAAAACAGCATACAAGGGTTGGCAGGCAGTCCTTTGGGTGAACATCTGGGATCATGTGAAAACTTTCCTGTTTCCCAGTGGGAAGATACTCCTTGGGAAAAGTGGGCAAAGGGATTCTTTTGGTAAAGATGAATGTCTGGTCTTTAGAATTTCTGGATTATTTATTTCAAATACTTGGAAATGCTAGTGGACCTATTTAGCACTTGAAAGAATTAATTTGGTAATTTATTTGGCTGTCTGTTGCAGGTCACTTGGCTTGATGGTTGAAGAAGGAGAATAGGAACTAAAACTCATGTAAATAAATATTCATGTGTAGAAAGGGGAAGAAACAGTTGCTAGACATCTTAGCTTGGGTCAAACCCCTCCTGGCACAGTCTTCTCATACTTAAATTGTTATTGCAGCTCATTGCTCTTGTTTAATTGCCTGTCTTGAGTGAAATTTAGTTTTCATACCACTTATTTTTAAATACCATTGTCTTCAGCAGAAGACAACCAATTTTTCTTATGGACAAAATCAGATTAAAAGCAGAAGCTACAGATCTTCTGTTTTAGTCACTGGTTTCTAAGAGGCTGAGTTTAATATAGGAAAGAAACTTGATGTTGTGAAAGACTTCTGAGGGGCTGATCTTCCTCCTCTCAAGAAAGGCAGTTGAGGGAGTCCTTGTGAAGAGATCAGGTGCTGGATATAAAATGTGTTCCAATCTTGGATGAAACTCATATTTGAAAACAAATAAGGGAGTATTTAATTTGTCCCAAAAAGTAATCAAAGAAGTTCTGTGTTGAAATGTGCCCAAGCAGTACGTCTTGCTCACAGATGGACAGTATTTTTGATATAATTGGTCCTAGACTTGGTATTCTTCTGATTTTTTTTTTTTTTTTCCCAAGAGCAAACTTTAAGATTCATAGCTACCAGCTTTCTGCTTCTTCTCTGTGCCCCATCCTACTGTGAAAAGAGAGAGGGAAAGTGAACTGAAAAGGCCTTTTCAGTGATGGCAAAAGCAGGGCTTGCCTCAGATGTAGAAAGAAATGATGGTTCTTGCCCCAGGAGATGGCCTTGGTGGGGGTGTTTGTGTCATCACCCATCCTGCATTTGGTAGTCCATAATACAAAACAAATCAACATTCCAAAAACTATAAGGTATGTAAAGCAAGTGGTTCAGATGTGAAGTGTTTGGGAATAAAATATCATTCTAGAAAAGTTTCTTTTTTTCTTTTTCTCCTCAAGTTTTAAAACATATTGAAGGAATATGGATTTTTTTCCCAGAAATAACAAATTCTGTTGTCTTTTCACTGAAGTCTCAAAAACCTTTTGTAGTCACTTGGAACAACACAAAAAAGACTGTTTAATGCTGACCTAAAGAAATCCCATCTATACATTGAACCTTGATGGCAATACTGTATGGAGTGGGTTTTTTGCCTTGTTTTGTGTTTTTCCCTACTAGATAGAAATCTGTCTTCTCTTGGAAGTAGGAATGATTAAGTTCACCCATTTGTCAGCGGTGAAAAACATTTTGTCTGCATTATAGTATAGAATAGTAACACTGGAATTAACTATTTTTCTTGAATTCAGGTGACTTGAAAAGATGAGTATTTTTTTTTAATAGTGCTGCTTTCTTCTGCTCTGTGGGACCTCTTGTCCTGTTTTTCATTGGCCACAAAAGGTTGCACATCCAGCTTACTTACCCTTTCAGTAAAATGGAGTTGAGAGGGCTTTGAACTATGTGTATTAGCACCTTTGTCCCTGTACCTGTCAGTTCTCTGTTTATTTTTACTGTGATGGTAGATTTCTTTCCCCCTGCGATGCAATACAAATGTTGAGGATTGCTCCCCTTCCGTGGTGCGGCTTTCCTTTTCATTTTGTCATGTATTTGGAAGAAGGATTTAAGATAGTGTCTGCATGTAGTATTCCAGGGTATTTACTTGTTTTTCAGCTTAATTGGCTCTGTTGCTGGGCATCTTTTGTTGGGTCTTGGTGCTGGTGGTAGTCCAGCATGCTGCTGTTATTTCTTGTACCTGAAAGCTTTGAATAGGTGTTTTTTTTGGATGGTGACCCATTGATCAACACCTGTATCTTTTTTGCCTCAGTTAGCAGGCACATTGCAGTGGTCAGAATTAGATGTTTTCTCTAATCTGGCTTGAACCCAAGTGGTTTTGTGGAGGGAGAAATGCTCAGATGTTCCCCCAACATGCGCACTTCCCACTCTTACCCCTCTATCCTACCCATCCGTACCCATGTGTGGGGTCCTCGATGCTAGAGGTGTTTAAAAAGCTTTTGTATGTAATTTTGTGGGAACAGAAGCTAAAGGTGTTGAAATAAGGAGAGGAACTCTCTCACTGCCACCCAGGAGGAGGGAGGGGAAAGTTCAGCTAAGTGGTGGAGAAATTTAAATTCAATAAAATACACTTTAAAAAATGAAATAAAATAGACTATGACTCTATGCATAATAAGTTTGCTGCTTGGGTGGTAACTTGATGGCCTTTAATAGTGAGGCTTGTCACAACAACAAGGCTGAAATAGAAATAAGAATGATCTGGGCTAGCTGTAAGTTTGCAGCCTTTGGTGAAATTTCCCTTAAGAATAATAGACAAGTGCTGAGAAGAGCTTTTAAGGCTGTGATTGTAATGGATAACATTTTCTAACTAAAATAAAATAGTGTTATATACTGTCCTTAAATCTCTCAAAAGCAAATATTACAATTTCTACTGGTTTGGTTTTTTTTTCTGACGAATTTTGTGGCATTTAGCATTACACTCACCTGTTATACTATACTCTTGTCTTTTCCTTATGTATATGTAAATTAATAGAGGCTCTTTAAAAGCTGATTTTGATGTTCATGGGTGCAAGTTTGAAGTGTTAAGCAGTAACCACTACATAGGGAGGAAGGCTTTCATGTGACAGCTGTTTTTTGAATGAAAGGAAGGAAAAGAGGACTCTGGCTTAGAGTTGAATGTGGATTTTGTTCTTGCAGAAATAATGGCCCCTTGGTCAGTACAAGTCTAGACAACATGAGTTGTTTCTGCTAGTTTTACTCATGATTCTGTCTGGAAGATTTTGATTTCTGAAGTTTGGAACTACATTTTTCTTCTGAAATAAAAATGCTATTTGCAGTTCAAACTAGCCAAAATAAAACATTGCTTTCTGTTACACCAACAGTAAGAAAGTAGACAGAGGCATATTAGGTAGGAAAAACTGGTTTGCAGACTTTCATAGGGTGATTTCTGCTGTTTTTTTCAGATCAAGCATGAAATTTTTGAGGAAGAAAATTAATGCATCCTTGGACTCCTAAAGGAAGAAATTTCCTAATGGAACCACATTCAAGGTAAATAATTTGTTTGGGTTGTTTACCTTGTCTCTTTGGTTTGGGGTTTGTTCTTTGTCTTGCCAAAGCTGTCAGACCACTGTATGCCACGTGTAAGCCTTTTAGGATTATAATATGTTTTGAAGTGATAAATGTGCAAGGTAATCCCTCTCTTTTTCTGTAAGAGGTGGGGATTTTTTTATATGTGTGCTGATTAAAGAGAAAGAAATATTTTTGTAACGTCTGAACTTTTTGTATGTAATTTGCTGTTAAGTTCTGAAGATTTAGCCCACTTGTTTGGTGGGTAGCTAAATAGTGAAGAGCTTGATTTACGTGTAATTTCCGAGTGAAAGAGAAGATTAAATAACACTGTGTTACCATCTCTCTTATTTTTTAAATAAAACAGATCCAAATTGAGCTGGTGTGGCAAGGGACCGTCACAGTAAAATCATTATTAGATACTGTGTTACAATGGCTTGTAGACGTTTAGCATCCCTGTCATTTTGTTCCGATCTGCTCCCTTGGTTCCCATTTCCTAAATCCTATTTTTCTTTGATACCAGGGAATAATTCCCCGAGTGTTGTCCAGTGATTGCTTATGTATATGCACTTTGGTTTGTGAGTCATTTTATTCACTTGAGTAGCCCCACTGTCCTCGGTGGGCCTACATGCGTGCCTAAGAACTTGAGAATGCTGATGAGCATAAAGAATACAATTTGGGCATGTAATGGTTGACAAGCAGTTGTTGTTTTGTTTCTGGTCTCTCTTAGGACTCATTTGCATTGCCTCCAGTGGCAACTTTTGTGAGCGTTAGTAGGGAAGGTCTAGAAGCTTGAGGCAGTCATACCAAATCCCAGCCTGCAGAACTTCTCATATCCATTGTAATGACACAGACTGCAGATGCCAGGATATATTTTTATCTTTTCTTTTTTTTTAATAAATACATGCATTGCTTGGCTTTACTTGAATACAACATTGGTCTGTGTACTGCAGTTTGAGCATCTCCAACACAATAGAATGTAGCCAAGTGAAATCATTAGAAAATATGAAAATATATGCACTTTTTAAGTTGTAGGGATTTGGATTTAACCAGAATCAGTGGTTTGGAAATAACCAGAAATTTATATGAGCGATACATTTTTTTTTTCCCCACAATGTTTTCTATTTGACTTTCCAAAAAAAATTAAAGAAGTTGAGTGTTACTGTAGTGCATCTTAGTTGCTTGAGCAATTGTATTTACCGAAAAGTTAATGATATTACTTGCTGGTCTCAGAATCAGTAAGACAGGCACTTTGGAATTAAAATACAATTAATTAATTAGCAGTTTAAAACTGGAGAATTGTTGTGATCCACAGCAGATGGTCTCTTATACAGCTTTAATAGAACTTAGTAGACAGTGGCTTTTGTGGCAACAAGCTTTTTGAAATCTTTCACATCTTCAAAAACAGTTAAAGTAATTCAAAGCTTTGGTTCAAGTTTGTTGCCTCTTTTTAGAAGGAGTTCTATGTAGTCAGGGTTGCAGAAGCATACGCTGTAAACAAGGATGTTGCACCAAGTATTCAGCTTGTCAGTAAGGTGGTTAAGCTAAAGATTTGAGAACATGTTTGTCAGTGTATACTTGGCTGGTATTCCCAACACAGTTTGCATTATGTTTTCTGTTTCTAACCAATATTATAAAGCAGTTATGGGCTTTATCATTGGGTTTTTTTTGGAGTGGGGAATAGGTTTATTTACTAGTTATGAGCACTTACTGTGGAATACCTTTTCCGCTATACCAGGCTTGCATTGCGTACATAAATAGCTTTATTGTGGAGTGCAGTAGTGTCTTGATCAGAGGTTTGTTATTGTCACTGGAATTAGAGTTCTTGTTTAAAGAAGTTAATCAAAGTTCTGGACCCTTAGGGTAGACTTTCTCCAAAAGACTACTGCTCTAGAAACATAACTGCTGGTCTTGTTGATTCTGTGTACCCTTCATGAATTAAGAGATAGTGGAGCAGAGGGCAGCCATGCTTTAGTTGAGCTTGCATAAAAGGAAGAGCGTGTAGCTAGAATGTATAAATTATGTCCTTGTTTAAGTCTGTGCAAGTCTGAGAAACTTCAAAGGATGCGACTCGCCTAGAGATGCAGATGAGAATTACAGACTAATAGTAAGTGTAACTATCTTGTCAAAAGAACAAGATGGTGACTCAGTGTGAGGAGGGTTGGCAGAGGCAGCCTTTAATTGAGGAGAAATTGGTCACCGTAAACCAATTATGTCTTATTTTTAATGATGGGTTTCAGAGAACAGCAAATGAGTGCAGTATGATCTTGGCTGATAATATGTGCTTTTCTTGTTGGATGAAAAGCCAAAAGCCTGAGGATATGAAGTTGCAAACAGAAGTTTTGCTTCTTTTTTTCCTTCACCCTCCTCTCTCCTCGGAAGAGGAAAAAGTAGGCTGCGCCAGTGGAAGAAATACTTTTTTTAGTTGTGAAACTGATGAGTGTTTGGACATATTTTGTCTTTGGAGACTAACATAGTGCTTCGAAATTTGGAAAAGGGCTTGATAACTTGCAGGGTAAAGAAGCATCCCCCACTCTTTCTGTAGCTTGGCATTTAATATTTTACAGCAAACTTTTTAAGTTTAACATATTTGAACTTGTACTAGATAGGGTTAATAGGCTAGAACAAAAGGTCAAAGCATAAGGCATTAGGCTTAATTAAGGGAGAGCAAGAGTGGCGGGAGTATGTGACAGTTAAATGGGTTTCCCACAGACTAATGTCTGTTACAGTGCAACCATGCCTCAACTTAAGTGGGTTATTTTGTGCAAAGGGCAGCCGTGATTAGCAGTTTGACATGCCAGACGTTTCTGGCCAATCCCATCTGTTTTAGAGGTTAAAAAGCATACCTTTATGAGCTGATAGATTGATTTGTGTGCCCGTCTGGTAAAGATTAGGAGTCCAAGGCCGGTGCTGTAAATGCCAGTTGTAGAATATTGCACTTTCTTAGCCGCTCTTTGTTTAAACTGTGGTGCAGCGGGGCCAGCAGCTCTAAAAGTGACTGCACGGCAGGGGTACCACGGTGAGTGTTTGGAGCCAGAAACACTCTGGGAGGAACATTTCCTCCTTCCTCAGGTTTGTTTTGAATGTGAGCCTGTAGGCTTTGGGCGTTCTGTAGTGCTGTGCTTGGAAGGGGAATCTGGCTTAGCGCGTTCCCACGTAAGGCTCGCGCCTCTTGCTTGCTGTGGTCGCTGCTCGTGTGCTTGTCCAGAAGTTACCTGTCTCAGCACCAGCAGTTCTCCAGTTCCAAGCACAGTTGGCTACAGGACAATTTTGGTACTTGAAAGGTTTCAGCATTTGTCTGAACTCATTATGCTGTCTGTATCCTTCCTACTCTGCTGTTGAGCTGGGACGATTCATGCGTATTCGGTTGTTTTTCCTTTGTAGCTCTTACTTTCAGGATAGTTTTTCCGATTGTGTCATGAGGTTGCCTTAGAAGCCTAAAATAAAATAGGTAGCACAATAAGTCTTGACTGCATTTCTCGTCATCTTTATGACTTTGTAAAGTCAAAGTTACATTACTATTAATATAAGACTATTAATAAATCGTTGATGCAATAAAACTGTTTTTGATAATGTTCAAGGTTCATACACAGTTGAAGGTGATTATCCTATTTTAAAATCAAGTAGAGGTCAGACTGTATTGTAAGATAACTGACTGTGGCCCAAATGGTATGTGATAGCTTCAAGTCAAATGACAGTCTTCCTCACTTAATATATACATTATTTAGAAATAAATTGATAACTTAAAATGCATTTTGTGTAACATGCTGATTAACTTCCGGTGCATTTTGTGAAAAGCAGGGAGGTACATGCATTCACCTGAAAGTGATGCTTAAAGCTCTCATTTTTAAGACACTGTTTAAGTTTTCCCTATTCTGTCTCTTTTCCATTCAAGCAGTGACACTTGTAGCTAAATACAACTGAGACATATTAGAGACAAATTAGCATTTGGCACCTTGCATTTAGCATTTCTACATTAACTTTTAGAATTAGTCACCTGTCTAAAGTTTCTTGGTTTTCTCCTTGCAAACGTGATTGTCTTTCCCTTCTCCATTCAAAAGAAAATGAAAGTGGATGATAGCAATGATTTGCTATTCATACTATAAAGATTCCGTGTACCTGAGCTATATTTTTTCTGTGGCAGCTGTGACCTGTTCCTAAAGAGATTTCCTAATGTGCCAGTAACTTGTCTTCACTTTAGGAAGCTTTGTAAGAGCCACCTTAGTTTTTCTTTTTTCTTGTGAAAGTCTCTTCCTTTTACTTCTGTTTGAAATGCCTTGAAATATTTTCAGTGTCCTTTAGGATGAGCAAGGCAACATCATTATCTTGCAGTTTATTTAGTAACATGGAGCTGAAATGGGCATATGCAGCATCATGTTCTCTATGGAATAATATCTATTTAAATGATTTGGATCTAATACATATTTACATGAAAAAACGTCTTGCCCTTCTCTGTGGGGAGAGAAGGTGAACAAGCATAAATTTTATAATACTCATTGCTTCTCTTGCACTAAATCATACTTAAATTGCAGAAGGTTGTTGGCTTGAGAGTTGTATAAAAAGTGCTTGGCTAGTAAAGTAGGGTGCAGGGAGATTTATCTAATTTAATACTAAGAAAATGTTGTCGGCTGCACTATATTGATATGGGACTGCCTAAATCCAAAAGCTGTACTTCAGATTTTTATATATGTATATTTATAATAATTTCATGGCTGTAATACCCAAAATGTAATCCTGAAATGATCCATTAGTGCAGTGTGCATGTGTGCTCTATTTTGGCTACTTTGATTGCTATTGATCATACCTGAGCCTTTATCTAATATCTTGGGAATGGATGGACTCTGTGTCTACTTTTCTGCTGTTTCAGGGCAGACCATACTTTATGAAGTTTCTTGCAACAGTCACTGTTAAAAGTTTTTTATAATTGCTGTTCAAGCATTATTAGCATTTCCCGCTCTAAGTGTAGCATGATGAAGTAATGAAGGTTTTCATGTAGCATTCTAAAAATTGTAAACTTGACAGTGTAGCATTCCCAAGTATAAAGGCACTGTAAATATTTGCTAGTTGTCAGTAGTATGGGTGCATTTTTTTAAAAGTATCTTTTGTGTTGTGGCTTTCATTTAGAATATTAAAAAACATTTTCATAGGGTATTTATACAGCTTGATTGGCCATTAGGCATTAAAAACAATTCTGAAGTGTCAATTGCTTTCAAGTTTGAATAGTCTTCAAAAAAAAAAAAAAAAAAAAGAATGGACTTGGTCTTGGTCTTTGGTGTTTCAGAGGATTTGCTTTTTTAATTTAATTGATGAAAAGTGAGTACTTGGTTGGTATCCCTGACCCTTTGCAAACTGGGCTAGAAAGGATGCTGCACCATCCTTGTGAACTGGCCGACTATGGATTTCTCCTTATTTTAGATTTCCATACTCTTTGACCTTGTAGCTGTTGACTTTGGTCTGGAACAATTTCAAAGTCATGTAAATGAATGTAATTAAGGTATTGCTTATCATCTCGGAGAGTTCACAATGATGCTTATTGGCTAGAAAGGTTTGTTTACTTAATATGGAAGGTTAATAGAAGGTTAAATTTTACTGTGTAAAATGGCTTCATAATGTTTTTATTTAGCAGCTGAAGAAAATAGTGTTTGAAAAGGCAAATAATAGTTTTATTTGACCTCCATGTGTTTCCTGTAGCTTGCATTATTGGGAAAATTTATCTTCATTGCATAGTCTTATTACAGTTTTCCTTTCTCCTCGTTTTACAAAGGGAACCTCTCAGAACTATTTGGAGGCCTTTGTGTACAAAAGGAGCTACATTAAGGAAGGAAGTGCAAAAATGTTTGACAATAATTGCTATAAGTAGTCCATCCACTTCCACTCTGTCTTTTGTTCCCCCTCCCTGTTTTTGCCAGAATGAGATTCATGCTTTGTTCTTTGGTGCTTCTTTTGTCTTTATTCCCACTGCTGCAGAAATACAGTGAAAAAGCAGCGTGAAACAGCAGGGAAGAACATCAAGATACTGGCTTCTACCTTCATTCCTCAGGCAATAGAAAGAACAGGGCCTAGGCCTCTATTTTCTTGTCAGTAGCCTTCAGCTTTGTTTGACTATAGTTGTTTTGCGTATCGTTTATGGAAAAAATTGCTTGCCTGAGTGGATTGTTTTTCTTTTTTTCCTCCACTCAGGAGTTTTTGTAGTTGGCAAAGAGATGAGTACGTGACAAGTGTCATATCAAACAGAACAAAAAGACGCCCAAAAAACTTTTTTCCCACACCTTTTTCATCCCGTGTAGTTCTTCTAGGAATGCAGCTCCCAGATGGAGAAGCAGACATCCCTGCTGGGGTGGGGGATCCAAGCAAGGGCGTTCTGCCAGTCCTGTACTGGGCTGAGTTTGGTGGGGAAGGACAAAGCTGTGTGAAATGTGGACACAACTTTCTGCACAGATTTCTGAATCCATTTGGGCAACAAGGACCCTCCCATTTTTTTAAGAGTTGAAGGTTTCAGCTTTTATTCTCTGCTTCCTAAGTGTGAAGATAAACCAAGCTATTGTCCTTTCTTGAATTTATAATCACAGCCGTAAATTGAAGCTATCTAAAGGTGCTTTCAGAAGATGGATAGCAAAATCTCTTTGGGTGAGATGTGAGAAGGATAAGCTAAAGTTCAAAACCAGAATATAATGATCCAAAAGGGATTGGGGAGGTTGGGGAGGTGGAACACCTCAGATAAGTGTGAAATCCTTCAGCTTTGAAATCAGGAATGATGCTCTTGAGTTCTGTAAGTCCAGAATTTCACCTGAATTCCAAGATCATATATTAAAGTCCTAGAACTCCCAGAATAATGGATCTCTAGAGGTCTGGGGTGGAAAGGTAAAACTAGCAGAAAAAGCCCCTTAATCTGTTACTTTGGGTCCTATTTATGGAACATAAGGGAATAATCCATGCACCTTTGGCATTCACTTTTGCCTAGCTAACTTACTACAAGCAAAACTGCTCTAGTCTGGTAAACAGTGGCCACTTAAAAGTGCAGAGTTTCTTGAAGAAAAATTTCCTCTTACCTCTGGAAGTCCAAAAGATTTTTCAAGACTCAGTCCCGGTCCTCTAACTTACTTCTTTTTAAGTCTCTGCAACCTGAAATTTTTTCCTGCTACAAAATAAATGCAAAAGGACCATTTAATAAACTGTGCTGATAGCATTTTGTAACCTCTTTGCACTCCCTCACATAGGTTTAACTGCTGAGATGAAAAGATAACAAGGTTGTGCAGAATCACATTTACTGTTTACTGCGCTCTGGCTCATCTTTAGATTACAATATCAAACATGAAAGTTTGATCGTGTCTCTTGGATATAGCTCTTGAGCACAGCTGTCTTGAGTGCTTGCTCACAAACTTTTTTTTTTTAAGCTTGTTTGTCATATGCCCAAGGCTATCTCAGCATGCATATGACCCAACTGGTTTTAGTTCTGAAATGCATAAAAGGTCACTTTGCCGAACTTTATCTTCTGGACCTCAAGTTTTACCATTAGTGATACTCTGCTGTGAATTTTCTAAGTGGAAAAAAGGGTCTGCTCAGTGTGCCTTTCAGGCTTTCCAGGCAATTTCACTTTTGCCTTACCCTGCTCTGGTTGTGTTTTCAGAGTATTCTAGCATGTGATAGAGGAAGTGAGCAGTATTTGGACACTATTTTTGGGGTAATGCTGAATGTTTTGGGTTGCAGTGCTGTATGGTTCCTCTAGTTCTAATGTCTTGTCCAGGCAAATGTCAGCTGTGTTCTGTCTCTGCAAAACTGAACTTGAGCACTAAAGCAGGTCTTAAAATACCCTCTTTGTGCTGATGATCACACTGCTTCTGTGTCTCCTACCTTATGACTGTGTTGTTATTTTTTGAGAAAAATTGCACGTGCTTCACAAGATACCAGGAGAACAAAAACAATCAAATTTCCTGTCCTGGCCATCTGGGGATATCATAGGCCACTGCTGTGCTGCCTCTTAAGTAGATTTAGAGCCTCCGATATCGGTTACTCTTTGGGATAATGGACTGTATGAATTTAACATATAAGCGTGCTCGCCTCCTTTTCCTGTCCTCCATAAAGGTCACTGTACAGGAGGGAAAGTTGAGTCATGGGCTATAAACACTTGGAGGTCTGCTATCTGATCTAATTTTTGTTAGCTTATTGCTCGGTGCTGTGGCAGGTGGACTTTGTCAGGTTTATCCATGGCGGTGCTGCTGACCCTGGTGCCCTGCTCCATTCCTCTGCAGGAGGTCCCTTCCCTGCAGGGGGATGGCACAAGTCAGAGTGTATTGTCTCCTCACTTGCTTCTCTTCCTT
Source organism: Oriolus oriolus (assembly GCA_013400235.1). Classification (NCBI taxonomy): domain Eukaryota; kingdom Metazoa; phylum Chordata; class Aves; order Passeriformes; family Corvidae; genus Oriolus; species Oriolus oriolus. Next base: position 2,803,636 of record VXBT01003964.1, on the reverse strand, counting down.
GCTGAGCAAAGTGAGTTCCTTGGAGATGCAGCTGTCCTATGTGTGGTTTTTCTTAATTTTTTTCTTTTTTTAAAATCTAAAAACTTGCCCATGTCCCATGGAGATCATCTTCAGGATTCAGAAAACTCAAGCAAGATGGCCTGGATTGTAGAAATAGGAGTGGTTGTTTAAATAGTTCAGGAAAGTAACTTGAGATGCTGCAATATTTCTGAATATTGCAGATACCACGTAGACAGGAGAGAGACCGTGTGAAAGAGCGTGTAACAACAGGTGTAGTAGAGCTGGTGAGATACTGGGAACAGCAAATACTTCTGAGAGGGTAGTAATGGATGGGGACCATTTTTTACAGTTCCTGAATCACTTCCATCTGTCTGGGATGAAGCACCTACTGTGGTGAGCTTTTTAGGTGGTGTCAGTTTGGGGGTCGTGTTTTGTTGGTTGGTTTTCAATCCCAGTTTAGATTCTGTAGTTAAGATAGCTATCAAATGACCTCATACGTTCTTGTTTGGAAGAATTAGGGCAAAAGGCCACTTTATGACATAATTGAACTTGTAATGGTGAGATTTACTTGTAGAAATTTTAGGGGGAAAAATGTACTGATAGAAGTTTGGGAAGGGTATACAGTGTGTTTATTTTGCATGCTTTTGAATCTTTCTGATAAGTGAGAGCCTTCTTCTTTCTGGGTAAAATAGGTCTTGTTGGATGGATCAAATGTGAAATTTTTAAGTATCATTTCTGCAAAAATCGTTTGGAGGCTTCTTATGATTTCAAGAGTGCAAATAATGCAATGCTCTTCAGTTGTAATACATAAAAATGAGACGGAGAAACAAACACATGCTTACCTTTCAGCCTGCATAAACAGCCTTGCTAATTAAGATAAGGGCAAATATCCTTACTATTTTCCTTTTTGATTTAATCATTAGACTATATTAAAAATGTGTAAACATAATTCGTAAACTTGCTTCCCTGAGTTCTGACTCCCCGTACGTGTGCTGGTGTGTTCCAGGAGCGTGTTTCTGTATTTGTTATTTACAAGTGAGTCTCTTAAGATATGTAGAAAAAATTGGTAATTACTAAAATGAGATCACAGAAGAGAAGAAAAAGGTGTAAAACCTTCTGTGTGCTTTTATTAGCTCTCCGTGGTTACCTTGTGTGTGCTCTTTAGTCTTTGCAGATTGCTCACGTGTAACGTGGAGAGCACGTTTTTGTCTGGAAATGGGAAAGTGGTTTGTTTGAGGAGTTCAGTGGCCTGGGAGATCTGTCTCCCGCTGGATTTGACCAGCACTGGATATTTTGATACGCTGTGGTCTGTGGGCACAGCTTCCTCTCAGTTTACAAGTGCTGTTTACCACTCCCTGGGACTACGCACGTAAATAACAGAAGTCTGAACTAATGTCAGATTAAATTTTAGTCCACAGAAGTTGCTCATTGATCATTTTATGTAAAGTAGCTGGTTAAATTCCTCCCCCCTGCCTCCTCCTTTTAATCACCATTACATTGTTTTTGCCAGCTGTTTGTAAGTGGAATGGGAAGAACTGGCTTAGTCTAAAGCAACTTACTACGCCTTAAATAGTTCACACTGACATCAGTGGTTGTGTGAAATCTGTTTCCTTTCAAAAGATTTGTGATGTATACAGACTTTCAGGTACAAGACCCTTCTAAATAAAAGCATATAAACAGACTTGGGTTAAAATTGTCACGTTTGTGAGCTAACATAGCTAAAGCTGTAGAATTGTATCTGGTAAAGAGAACTGCCAGAAGGTTTAGTTATGTATTTATCCTGTAAAGTCTCTGGTGGGTTTATTCTCTTTGAGAGATACTGTAAAGCCTAAGTCTGGGCTGGTTACTTTATGGATGAAGGCAGGAATGCTTATTTATACTCTTTTCTTTGGAAGTTTGGGAACAGCTGGTTTTTTCCTTCTTTTTAAGCCTTGCAGCATTTAATGAGATAGCTTTAAGTCATCATTTACTGTGACAGAAAGTACATATAATAGCTTGCCTGCTCTAGGAAGTTATGGCTCGTGCCCTGTTCCTCTCTACAGGCTCGCTATTCCTCTGTTGTTTTTTTCTGCTTTTAGTGGGAAAGGGTGGGATGCAAACCTGTGGCAGGCTGACTTCCATGTCCTTGCAGCCTCCAGCAGTGGAACAGACACAACAGGGATATCTGGGCAGAGAGAGGGTGAAAAGTGTCCAGACTCAAGTTTAAAAATTAATCTAGGAAGGACATTCTAAAAATAGATTAGAGCATGTGAACATATAGCTGTGAGAAAGGGAACATAGAATATTTTGGTCCTAAAAGAGGCTTTTTAAAGGGATAGCTCTTTGCATCTCTTTTGATATGCCAAGTTGCATGTGTCTGATGCTTAGAAGTATTTATTCCATTTCTGAAGGAAACCTGTCCTGGTTTGCTTTCAGTGCTTCCTGCTCTCATAAGCTTTGACACTGAGGGTGAGAGAACATCAGGCTTAAATGGAACACACCTAAATTTAGGGGAAGTAACCCTACTGCCTGCACAAAGTGAGCTCTTTTTTAGAGGTAAAGATTGAGTTTGTGACCAGTTAACACTGTTTCTAATGTGCTAACTAGCATTGATTTTATTTGTTCCTTCTAGTAGCTATATTGCAGTAAATGTGCCTTTTCCAAGAAGGAGTCAGTCCCTTAACTCCATACCATGTTCTGATTCTAGGGGGAGCTTAACTTGAAAATTGGTGAAGCTGTAGGGTCTTCTGTGAGTTGGTGGTTTGGTTATTGTTGTTTCCTTTTGCTGGAAGGAGTAGATTATATCCAGGGGACAAGTGATTCAACCCCCCCCAAGTCTGACTGTGGTTTTCATTTCCTATGCTAATGATAGTTTTGTAACACAGGAGCACAGAAATGGTGGCTGGAAATAGCACTCCACTATGTTTTGGAGCAGAAAACCACATGCACACACTAAAACAGGGTAAGAATGGGGCTGTTTAAATTTGACAGGCTAAAATGTGTGGGGTATTAAGTTGGCTAGAGCATCCAGAAGGGAAGTCTGTGGCAAGAGAGCCATCCCAGGTCCCACAGGCTTATGCCAGCATTATTTCAGTCCAGCACTGACAAACACCTGGTTGTAATTGCATGGAGGCATTATTTAACAATAGAATACTGGAAAAAGATGCTTGCATAGAACTGGCAAGAAGGGTAACATCTTCCTGGCAGTGCATCACATGAGATTAGCCTGTGGAGCAGGCAGGGACAAAACTAAGGCCAGGTAGGACAACAGGTAACCCTCTCACCAGACAGTGTTTATTCAGAAACAAATAAATATCCCTTATTTTGCTTTTTATGTGTCTCCTTGCTAGACTTGGAGATTAGAAGGCAACAGGTACCTCACTTGTGCTTTAGTCTGAGAAATTAAAGTACCCCTCTTACTTGAGCTCATCGTATGGAGGCAGAAGCTCCGGTGCCTGTGTGAATGAATGATACAGTCAGGATTGTGCTTCCAGTGGCAGTTGTTGAACCCCCACTAATGAATTTTCATTTTAGACCACTGTCAAATAATGAGAGATTTTGCTTGCACAAAGGTTGGCATTGCACATGAGAGGAAAATCTTGGGCAAATTCACTTAATTAGATATGGAAATACAAGAGAATAGCAAGAGTGACTCCTTATACATGAAGTACACAGACTGATAATACAGCTCAGTTTCAGTCCTGCCCCTTCACTGGTACGGGCATGTGCTGTGGTATTGCCCTCATGGGAGCAGTTTCAAAGAGGTGCAGTTATTTGTCATATTAAAAAGCATAAATGTTTGTGCCATCTTCATTTCCTGAGCCTGCTGCAGGATGAGGAAAGAGAGTGGTGTTACTGGTGAGAGTTTAGGAGAGCTGGAGGATATCTAAGGAAAGCTTTGCAAGAGGGCACAAGTGGAAGTAAAGGAAAGCAGGAGACTGGAAGTGATGATTTTTGTATATTTTATCGCTGCCTCCCTCCTCAGTAGGCTCACCTGAGCCTCTTTGCAGGTAATCAAGAGCAGCAGCAAGAGATGGGTTAAATAAAAGTTAATAAATAAAATGAGTAACATGTTGCGTGATTCTCTGAACAAAAAGATGACCATTTCCTTCTGGGAGACTGTGTCAGTGTTGCCCTCTTTATTTTGTCTTCCTTTTCCAGTTTTAGTTATTTTTAGCACTTCTCCAAAGTAAAGAAAAAAATCAGGTATTTAAGTAGAGGATGTTTCAGAATCAGGTTTATGAGCTACTCTACACCAGTTTTGCTAAAGGAGATTAAAACAGAATTAAAACAGAAGCCCTGACTCATATGTTTTACATTCTTTCATTGTAAAATACAACTCTGCCATGGTTAATAAGTGACTATTCTAGCCTAGTATTGGATGAAAAAGCAAATATTGCTACAGTAACTTCTGAATGCATTTGGTAATTGAAAGTAATTTAAACAAACAAAACCAACTCACAAAACCAAAAAAGACTTTATAAAAACCACTCATTTCAATCTTTATTCTGTGCAGCTGATCAGTTGTCTGCAGCAGGAATTCCTGTAGGTGACCCGTGTTCAATACATGGTGTTCCAGAGCTTTGCTCTGAAGACTGCAGGAGACCTGTCACATAGTATTGACTTCCTTCTGGGAATGAAGGAGTAGAAAAAGCACTATTGGATATTTCCAAATTAAAAAAAAAAAAAAAAGCCTCTGGAAAAGTTAGGTATAGGTTATCAACATTTTGATGACGGAAAACACGTGTTTAAACTCGTACCGTATCTTGATTTGGAAGGGATCCATAAGGCTCGTTGAGTCCGAGTCCCTGCTCCTCGCGGGACTACCTAACACTAAACCACGTGGCTGAGAGTGTCATCCAGAGCCTCCTTGAACTCGGGCAGGCTTGGTGCCGTGGCCACTTCCCTGGGGAGCCTGTTCCACTGACTGACTGTCCTCTCGGTGAACAACCTTTTCCTAGTGTCCAGATGGGCATGGGCAAGATCTGCTCTATTCCATAATTGCTGGGAGAGCCCCAGACCTTCTCCCAGTAATACAAGCAGGCTGTGGTGCTTCCTGTTGGCTTCCATGGAGAAATGCTGAGCACTTCCTCCTATGAGTACATTTAAGGTTAGTTTTGACTGTCGTAATATTTGAACATTTTATGAACTACCTGGATCTGGTCTGTAAAGTAGGAAAAACACCCCAACTTCTTAAGTAAATATGTTTTAGATTGTGTGTTTTATGTTGGGGTTGTGTTGTTTGATTTTGATTATTTATTTTTTAGATGGCACTGGCTAAATTTTTAGGAGATTATCCTTGACAAAGTTTATTATTTGGTCCCAGACTGTTACTGGAAAGTTTGGACAAAGTGCTGGTTGTCTTTACTGGCTCAAGAGCTTGTAGGTGGGGGAAAGAAAGCCTTTTTATGTTATTGGACTAAATGAGCTGTCAGTGGTCCATAGTATTGCACATGCTGTAATTGCTGAATAGTTCAATTGACTGATAAGTTACTTTTCCCAAATGTTCTTTCTGCTTTGAAAAGTTATTTCGACACCTGTATTTTTAAAGTTTTGAATAAAAATAATACAAATATTGTTGGACTTGTTGTAGACTTTAAATTTTCCAGCTGTGTTTGGGTCTACATGAGGTTATCAGGTTGTATGCTAAATACTAGCTCAGGGTCTGCTGCTTAAGTATTGTATTACAGCACTGTAAAGAAGTTTTATAACAATACAAATGGGCACTTAACCCGTATTGGCTTTGCAGAGAACTTCAAAAACTATAGTCAGACTCTAATCACATACAGTTATCTATAATAAAATCATTATTTCTGGCACTTGGATGTCTAAAAAGCATTAAGATTCAGCAGTTTTTAAATGCAAAAGAAAATATTGATTACAATTTGGAAGCCTGCTATGAGTTATGGAGTACAGCTATATATTTTCATCTTTTGCTCTTTAAAAATTAATTTGTTCCTTTTATGCCTGTTGTATAAAAAGCTGCATTGTCCAAGATGTGTGGATAAGTAAGATGAGCCCATAGTTTTCTGTTTCAGCTGTAGCTATATTAGTTGAAAGGGCTCATGGAGTTGTTTCTTCTTGTCATGAGCTCATTATGTACCTGAAAATTGTCTTCATCTACTGTAAGATATTTTTGGAAATAATTGGAAGAATATGTGGAAGGAGATACCCTTCACATGGTAGCAGTTGTTCCAGAATCTGACCTTCTTGGCATTGGCCATGATGATAACTCTGGGACTGAAAATGCGAATTTTAATTCTCTCTTTCTTGTTTGAATTAGTAAAGTGCTTTCTCAAAATTACTGCTGGTCCTAATCAGTCATCTTCCTTTAAAAAAATAAAAAATAAAAATCATCTGAAGTCTTTGATACCAGATGAACTTTCCAAGTTTTTAAATCCTTTATTCTGGTTTTCAGCTTGTCAACAGTGACAGCTTTGAGTACTGTCCAGCCAGCTCTCTCAGGCATGGTGTTCTGAAGCACTCATTGGATTTTCTGGGTAACTGAGAGTCACCTGGTCTTGTGCTCTGGTCGATAAAAAGATCACTTGCTCTTCCAGGTAATCTTTCCTTTCCAGTTGGACATGGCACGTGCTTTGCTTTCAGAGTATGTGGTGATAAAAAGAAGCAGCAAACCGAGATAAAGCACTAAAGGCAGGTGCTGCTATAGTTTACCAGCCTCTGGAGTATTTCGCCTGTCCTGTTATCTAAGCGTTTAGTGCTGGTTTTCTGAGGTAGGTACAGCCAGCAGGCCCCCAACCTTCTGCATCAGGACTCAGAGAAATGCACTCAGGAGGTGGCTTGTCCCGGGGCTGTCTGTGACTCTGCGACCTCCGCGTGAGGCTGCGGAATCGCCGGTCCTTGGTCCGTGCTCCCCAGCTCCGGTCGGCAGCTGCGCACAGGGAGGGCAGGAGTGGTAAGAACATGCTCGGGCAGTTCTTCAGCAGCTGCTTGGCTTCCTTTTGGCTTCTGGGTACAATTCAAGGTTTTGGCTTCGGTTACTCTTAAGCCTAATGTGACTTGAGCTCCGGCTGAGAGGCTGCCTGCTTTTTTNNTTTTTTTTTTTTTTTTGATCCAACATAGCAATTAATGTCGACTGGGATACTTGACCTAGATCATCCTAGTTTTTAATGTCAAGTAGCCATTGGCAGGAAGTTCTTCGAGAAGTACTTCTGCCTGTGGAATGTGCTCCCAGCCTGGTCTGGTGGGGTCGGCTCACTGGGCGGGCTCAGCGCCAGGCCTATCTTATTTCTTTGCCTATGGAGATGACGAATGGCTCCGTGCTTCTCCTGTTCTCCTTTGCCCCTGAAGCAAGGCAGGCTAATGTGTGTTTGTAATCGCTACACCAAGATTTTTCTACTTGAGCCATTTGGGAAGATAAGTGAAATATATGTGAAAGAAAAAATAGCATACGTGCCTTAATACATAAGGGCTTCTTTCCTGAGAGAATTTAATTGAATGTTTTGCATGAAATGAAAGCAAAAGACGTTTCCTCACACAGACCAGTTTGAAAGTATGGCAAGTTAAATTTAGGTAAGTGCTGTTTTCTTTCAGCTTTGTGGAAGACTCTACAGCCAGGCATGGAAAGCTTCCTTCCTGCTGGAAGAGGAGATATGTCAAACCATTAAAACCATCACCAAGTGCTTTAAGCTTAAAGCACCATCCCAGGTTTCACAGCTGAGCAGGATGTAATAGGGCCCATTTTGCCCCAGGGGAGGGTGTTTGGTGCTTTTTTTCTTAGCTGTGACATTTCTGATGAGGTTGATCAGTTTGTTGAAGCAAAATGTTCAGGATGAAAAGTAGTTTTGAGGAGGAGGGATTTTGTCTGGAGTGCTACATGCCAACTGCATGCCAAAGCTGGAGCGACGAACTGTTGGAATATAAATACAGTCAAAACTTTGGCCTGGAAAAGCTCTGTTCTATAACTGCTGTGAGATGTCTGAAGGTTTGTTGGCAAATGCCCAGCAGCCAACCAAGATGACTCTGGTTATAGAAGGATACGAGGAGGGAAGAGGGGAGGTAAATTTCACCTTAAGCCTTAAGCAGCTAAGGCTCGTTAGTTCAGTGTGGAACCAATTTCTAACAGTACATCAATATCATGTCTCTTTTTGCTCAGGTGAGAGACTGCCTGGCCCTACAGGATGAGGGAGTTCGGCTTGCCATGTCTGCTTTGGACAGGATAGAAAACAGATCTTACCTCCTTTTCCTGAACACATTTTAACCCTTTTCCTGTCTGTCTGGATTCTGGAGAGCTTTGGGAATATGGTTTATGAGAAGGAAGAAGAGGAGTTAGAGGTTAGAAGTAAGGGGAAGAAAGTTACTTGTTTCTGGGAAAGATGAGGAAATAAATCAGAATTAGGATCAGGGAGCTTGAGAATATTCATTTCTTTAGTTCTTGTCTGTCTAATAAAAATGAGGACTCTACAAGGAAAAATAAGAGATAATGGAGGTGATAAACCTGAGCAGGTTTGTTGTTTCTAAGTCAAATGAAGATTCACAGGTTGCAGCAGATACTGGATAATATTTTTAAGAGTAGAAGAAAAGAAAAAAGGCTTAAGAAATCAAGAACTTAAGGAAATAAAGTAGAAGAAAATATATAGGTCACACCTGAAGAGAGATCTTTTGGTAAGTCTTTTCTGAAGACTGTCAACAAAGAGAGGAAGTTTCTGTGCTAATGAGAGGAGTATATGCCCAGAGTCAGGCAATTCTTGTGACATCTGAGAGGAAAAGTACTGAAGGAATAAGTGCAAGCTGACAAATAATGTTGAAATAAACACACTAATTGGTGTCATGTAACTGAAAGGAGTTACGTGAAGGACTGGTGTTACCCGGGAGCAGGCACCCACTGGATTGAGTGGGAGATGCTGGGAACTTACACAATCAGTGCTTTGTTACTCATTTTTACACCGAGAGGATTAAGCTGGTTCTAGGACAGTGTGGGGTTTGTCTCACCTGTGTTACTAAGGTCTAACTCTTGAGTGGAAGTGGAGGGAAGGCCCTAAATGTATCCAGCAAAGAGAAACAGGAATCCTGGAGAACTCCTGCCAGGTAGGGAGAAGAAGCAGGCACTTGTAGGATGTGATTCATTTGACCTCCTTTTGACATGTTCTGTAGGAGGAGTTCAGTCAAAGAGCCTGGTTCTTCCCATGGGCTGTAAAGGGAGACCGACATGACCTGTTCAGATACAGACACCTACACTGTAAACATCTTCATTTGGTCAAGTGAATCCTGGCTTGGCATCCACATCTGAGAATGGGAAGACAAGGGTGCTCTGTTATTATGGCTTGTGGTTAAGTGTCAGATGCCCTCCATCCTACTTGAGTAAAGACTCAACACCTTTCCAAAATGGAAGTTGGCATTCCAGGGCCTCCAGAGGTCTGCCCAGGTAGGGCCAACGATTCACGCTGAGGCATTGCGAGGGCATCGCCCTGGTGCCACCTCTGCACGGGCAGCAGGAGCCAGCCCGTCGTGACTCTGTGCTCCTGTGGTGTGGATGCCCGTGGACACCAGGGGTGCGTCCCAGCTACGAGGCACAGTCCTGGCGAGACGCGAGTGCGCGTGGATGGTTCCCCCGGCTCCGGAGCAGGGGGAGCCTTCCAAGAGCGGGAAGCAGTGGCTTGTTGGATGTCCCCCCGTAGCAGTGACAGATTTACAGGTGGGCGTGTGTGGATGTGACAGGTGGTCACACGGTGAGCTCCACAGGGACACTGTTACTGAGAGCAGGGGGTCCGTGCTGGTGACAGCCCCGGTGCTTACCTCTAAATCACCCGATGCGTGCTTGGTGGGCCGTGAGCAGCAAATGATTTATTGAACCTGGTTCCTGGGTGAAATTGGAGTGTTGCCCTGTGTTGTTAAATAGGGTCACATAAAGCACAAGAACTCAGATTTTGTTGTTACTAAGTCAGTAATTTTGGACTAGAAATAATATGCAGATGTTACCATTGTGTTTCTGTTATATCCATACAAATGTGGGGTTTTTTTTATTTCTTCGTGGCTTTGAGATTTTTGTTTATGCTGCAAAACTCCTAAATAAATAAACACTTGTATCTGTATTTCATTTGAAAACTCAATTTTTTTTTTTCTTGAATTTTTTGGTGGTGTGTTTGGAATACCAGCATATTATATGGTGGCTGCAGTATTCTTTCCCTGAATATGCAGTATAATTGATGTCTCTGGAACAGATTATTATTATTATTTTTTTTTTTTTAAGAACAAAACAGAAAAGCTTTAATATTCCGTCATTGTGAAATGTGTTCAAGTTAAATTTTTCTGCAAGTTTTTGATGGAGAAGTTAATAAAACTCCTCTTTTAATTTGGTTTTAAATTGTTTTAAAATTCAAGGCACTAGACTAATCCTTTTTTAAGAAAAGGAGGAGTGTCACATTTAGTGTTATGACTATTATGAATTATTTTATTCAAGTATATTTTTAAAAGTAGCCTTGTTGAGAACATTTTTATTGCAGAAAAATGTAAACATATCATTCTCATTATTACACCTATTTTCTTAAAGTGCTCATTGTCTCTGTGCAGGCTCATTTTATAATGTATGCATCTGGTAATGAAAATAATAATTAAATTCTTTCACAATGAAACAGTGATTGGGGGGAGGAGGGTGGGGGCGGAGAAAGCTCAGGCAGTACTAGGAGCTGAATTCATACCCAGCAAAGCTATAGCTAATTGACTAGTGAGGCTGATCCTTCACCTTTAATGTATTTTAAAGCCTAAAGTTATATTTTGAAAGAGGTGGTTCTCACTTTTTTTTTTTTTGTCCTAATTGGCACTTCATATTTGGGAACACCACTTTCTTTTTTCCCTCCTTCCATTCTTCCAGTATTTTTTTCCCTGTTTCCTGCTCTCCTGCCCTCCACATGTCTTCTCCCCATCCTCATGTGTGTTTTCTGACCTTCAGCCACTGAGGAATTGCTCTTGTACTGGGGCTGTGAGCGACCCAGGCACTGACTTTGAAGGGTTTGAAGAAGATGCTGCTGGGGAAGTTGGAGAGGTTTGAGAGAAGGCACTTCTGTTCATTCAGAAAGTGCTCAGAGTGATGAGCCAGGCTGTATAACCAAACCCTAACAAAGTCTCTCAGTTCTGGGAAGGACGAGGGTGTAATTTGGAGCTGAGTAGCAAAACCAAGCTGATGTGGATTAAGATACAGTTTATTTGGGTGAGTGTGTGCGTGCTGATTGAAATGTAGGAAATAATGTAACATGGCTGACCAAAAAAGTATCTGGCTTAAATCTGATTTGCTTTTTTGGTTCTTAATCTCTCTGCTTTTCATTTTGTTATTGCTTATTTTATTTGTTTGGGATGATGTGCTCTCTTAATGTTTTTTGTCTGGGTTGGTTTTTTTGGTTTCTTTCTGAATCCTTGCCTTTTTTTCTTTTAAATCTGGGCTGGGTGCTTTTTGTTGGGTTTTTTTGTTTCTTTTAATTTTTTTTTCTTTATTTATGCCTTATCCGTAAGCAGTGTTTACTTTGCTGTATATCCTCTGCGTCTCTTTCAAGGCACATTCAAAGAGATTTGTTCTTCAGTCAGGTCTTGAAAATGATAGAAGCAACATCAAATGTTTTGAGAGTTTAGGATAAACTTCTGACAGTGCCCAAGCTCAGCATAGCCCTGAATGTCTGTGTTCATGTTGTCTTGCAGGCACAGATTAATGCTGAAATAGTCTCACAACCTTGGACTGTGTAATGATTCCTCTTGTGTAACAGAGGGAGGGAAAATGAGGTGGGAAAGATGTCAGACTTGGCTGGGTATGTGGGATTCAGCTTGGGGGAGTTGTAGTACCAGGGCTCATCCTTTTCAGCATGCCTTTCACTCACATCTGAGGTCTGGGATGGCCTAAATCCCTATACAGCATGATTTTTGGGAAGGCTGGTCTGATCCATGTATGAGTGCTGCACGTTTGGTATGGTGTCAGTGTTTCCTCCTTGAGATTAATCACTGTTACATCTTAATGAAATGGATGTACAACCTACTTTATTAAAAAAGGCAAATGCTGTACAATATTAAAGACCTAGAAGGTGCACTAAAATGATGGCATGTAATAATAAGATTTACCTTGCATGAACAAAAAACAAAGTGACTGTATTTGAAGCTGCTGCTCCATCATTAACTTGGAAGCTAATTTTGGTCTTTCTGGAACTTCTATAAACGTTCTGTTTCAGTCACCACCTGCAGTAATTCAATCTACCCCCCTTAGCATTAAATACTTTCGCAGGATTGATCTATTTAATGTGTTTTCAGTCAGTTCTTTGAGAATCTTTCATTTCAGAATGTCTTTCTTCTTGATGGGAAATGAACATGGGTCCTTTAACCTCTTCATTACAAATGTCTGAGGTCACGTATCACCTTTTTTGTGTTTTGTTAACATTTTATCCTTCTTTAGACCATAAAGGAGAACCAGTGATTTTTCCTGTTTGCCCTCAAAAGCTGTATCCCTCTCCTTTTTTCTTTTTTTTTTTTTTTTTAATTTAGTGTGGATTATTTAAAATATACTCCCTCTCTTACCTTCTCTTAGAGTAACTTTTTCCCCGTAAACTTGTGGAAAAAAACAAAAGAAAAATTCAGTGACCAAAAGCCAAGTTTGGCATGGCAAAAGTCTTGAGTTTCTTCGGGGGTTTTGCAACTATGCATGCCTGTTGCAAAAGTTTTGTTAAATGAGACAAAACTTGATGGAGAGCTGTAACTCCACAGTTTGGTTTCTGCTGTTCTCTTTGGCTGTTATGAGAGAAAGGGGTAGCCCAGGTGCTCAACTGTACTAGTGGCTGCTCTGGAGGGGGAACCAGCAGATCCCAGGGCTCACCTCTTTCCTGCCAGCCTCCATGGGAAGCAGCTTCATCATCTGGCACAGCTTCCCTCTCAAGGGAACAAGTGACAAGAACACTTTCTCAAATGAATCTTATTTTTGAGAGTAGAAGACTGTCTACTCAGTGGTTTTGTTTACATCCACAGAACCAGAGTTAAGATGTCTTAACATCTGACTGACTAAAGGAGTAAAATCTTTTACAGGGACGTTATTGAGTTCAGCAAGTTGTAATGATTGCTTGTTAAGCTTCGAAATTTTTTTAAAGAGTGTGGGGATGTTTTGTGCTATACATTTTTTGGCAACAAACTGGGCATGGGGAGAGCAGGAACAGAGAAGGTTCTTTATCGTTATGAAAAACTAGCAAATCCTCTTTTCATGTGGCTTGGTAAATTTTCATGAATAATTGGTCAAGTTAATTGAAGTATGCATTTCAACTGTGTTGGTTTTGTTTGTTTTCTTCTTTTTCCGCACCACTAATTCTCAGGTTTCTAGGACAGGTCATGTTTTTGCAGGACATGTCATATGATTCATCTTTGAAATAAAGCCATATTGGGAAAGAGTTTCACTATTTTAAAGTAACATAATCTAGTCCAGTACCTTTGTTTCGAAAGCAAGTATCAGTGAGCCTTCATTGCTGTTGAAATGATGCTGTTTCTCAGCTGCATTCCTTGATCTCACTCTGTATCTAAGGAATGGGAAGAGCTTCATGTTTCTGAGGGATGGTTGGTTGGTGTCTTTGAGATCTACTTATTTTTCTGTGTCAGTTGTGATCATTGATCTTCCTTTGAAATTGTGGACTCAATTTTGCAAGTTTTGCGTTTGTCCCATCACCCCTCTGTCATCCCTGCCCCTCATGACTGGCTAGTGTTGAGGCTGGTAGGTTGATTCATGTGATTAACCTGCTCTTTCTGTATTTTTAGTGTTGAAACTTCCTGCTGATAAATGGAAAAACTGTGGCTAGAAGCTTACCTGATCATTATTAAGAATTCTAGCCTTCACAATCCAGAGAAGTTTGTTACTGAGGCAAAAAATAACTTGGTGCTGTTACTTGTATGTGGTGACAAAGAAACATCTGCTTGAAGAGCTTACAGTGACCCAGTTTAAATGGTCTGAACAGTACTAAAACAAGTTCTACAGTATCAGGATTTTTTTTTTCTTTCTCATTTTGAAAGAATCAGAGATAAATGTCTTGCACATTAAGGAGATGAGCTGTAATAAAGCATATATGGATGATATGGCAGCAGTCCAAGAGCATTAGTATGCATGCCCTGATGGAGTTGTGGTGGCAGCTAGCAGTCACTCTCAACTTACAGCTAGATGTTACTCAGGGAGCATGGACAGCCTTCCTCTGTGAGCTTGGCCTGTTTTGGGAGAAGCTCATCCCAGTTCAAGATGTTTCTTGCCTGGATTGGTGTGAAACCTGTTGGTTTGGAGAGCTAGCGTGCAGCTTTTCCAGGGAGCTTCACTGGTGTCGCAGGGTCCGGACTGCAGATGACAGTGTGTGTAGAGGTGTGGATGACTGTGGTAGGGTGTGTACAACATTTTAACAGAAATGTATGGGCAGCCCACAGCTGTGCTGGCACAGGGCTGGTAGTGCTAGCAGACATGGAGCAAAATTCATATTTATTAACAGGCATATGGAATTACGTGAGCACCATCACTACACGTGGTAATTTCCGCCCTGTTTTTTGATAGAGCAGAGGCTGCAGGTCCTTATGAAACATAGCTGTGGGAAATCATATGTGAGGGTAATTCCCCGAGCCCTTGCCTGCTTCCTTCCTATATCTAATTAGCCATTGGGGAGGACAGCAAGGAGTGGGCAGCTGGCCAGATGGATTGTTGCAGTGGATTGGATGTGGCCAGCAGGCTGCAGCTCAGGCGTTCCGGTTTGGATCGCATAAAAAAAGAGAGGTTTATATGAATTTATATGACTTGAGCTTGCCTTGAAAGATGTACGTTACAGGTTGATGGCTGTTACATTGAAAGACCAAGTTCTTCCTGTGTTCTTAAGCAGCAGGCTTTTGGAAGATCTTGGTAGTTTCTTTTCCATGATTATCTATTTATTCCCTTTGCTTAGGGCGGGAGTAATCTTTACTGCTTCTCCGCATTATTACATGCTTCTTGCAAGTGTTCAGGCTTTTACTTTATTATCCTTTGGAGACTCTTTCACAGAGAAATGAACCTTGATGTCAGGTGGTAGTGAGCATGAATATTCCACAGCCAAATTGCTCCTGCTGCGGAAAACTTCATACATAAGAAGAGAATTAAGGGAAGGAAATTTTCCGTGTGGTTCTTCCCATATACGTTTCTTTTCTGTTCTTTACATTCCAAATGTCAGTGTGACAGATGAGAGGAGAAGGCTACCTGATGAGCATGGGAGATCCTTTGGGGGATGTGGAGATACCCAACACAGAGCCATCTGTGGAGGTGAAGTCTATGTACAGTTGTTTTTGTTGGTCATCTTATGCTTTTGGAGAGTGCTATAGTGTTTATTTTGCTCTTGTGAGCAAATAAACTGGGTCCTTTTATTTTTTCTGTGGACAGTACTTCGTTGTTGATGCTTTGTTTGATGCTTGTTGGTACTAACACATAGCAAGGCGGAAATGTTTAGAGTTTTGTGTTAATTCTCTCGCTATTACAGCTGATCCATTAACCACAGAAAATTAAGACAACCTGTAGGAGGACATCTGATATTTATCTATACAGCTATTTTATAAATGATGTAAGTTATATTTAGAGTAGTAACATTCCATCTTCTTTCTTTTTGAAATTAGTACTCACTTTGCCTTCTCCCAGTGCTGCATTTCTGCTTATCCGTGGTTTCTCACTAGTCATTCACTTGTACAGCAGGAAAAATGAAACAATGGAATAATGTTGTTTTTTATGATTTTGTACATTTCTAATAACTCAAACCATTTTTGTGATGTTAATGAAAGTTTAGAAAACTGACAAATAAATTTTAAGTTGCTTTTTGTTTTTTGTTTGAGGTAAATAATTGTTCTCACAGTATTTTAATTTGGCAAATCTGTGTTTTTATGTAGATTCATGCCTCTTGAAGAATGCGTTTTATGTCTATGTTTGGCACAGACATACTGTTAGTCATCCGTAAATGAAAATAATTGAAAAGTGACAGGGGTTTTGTAAATGTTTTGAAATCTCTGGGTGCATTTTAAAAAGTTGTGAAAGCTTCATATTTCTGATTCTTTTAAATCAGCCAGCCTGAGGGTGGTGGTGGTGGTAACAATTGTACTACTGGCAAAGCACTAAGAATTAGACAAACTTGAATGGACCATTTCACACCTTGAGAAACTGGACTTATGTTTTGTGGTATGCACTAAATAGAAACCTAATGTGTCTTCTGAAAAAGCAGAACAATTTTAGTGTGCTCTGTATTCTCCTAAGCCAGTAGTTTGGCAAAACCTGCTGTAGTTCAAAAAATTGCTGAGAGCAGGAAGCTGTTCTGTATTCATTTTATACAGGCATTGTCTTTGGGCTGAGGGGTTGTGTTTTCTACAAGACAGATCAAAGGCTTTGTTTTTGAAAGAATGTATCTAATCTTGCTGAGAAAGGGAGGAGAGCAGTTCGGGATAATTGCCTAGGAGCTTTCTTTCCATTACTTTTTGTTATTTCTGTTATTATTTATTTTAAAATGCTACTGGTTCTTAAGTAAATGAGGAAGTGGTCCTTACTTAAGCTTATGGCTTGACTAGGAACAGGATAGATCTCACTTCCTTCTACTAAAATTTCTTTTAACTTTAATGTGGGATTTGATACCACTTTTGAGTTCGATGCTAAGAAATAGTCAAGAGTCCTGAAACTTGTAAAGGTATTAGAGATTCATAACCAGTTGGATTTTTAAGGCTAAAAAAAAAAAAGAGAGCCTAACACGTTGCAAATTTAGATGTATGCAGTAAAGTGGGAATCTCTGGCTTGAGTATAGCTCAAAACACCTGTAATTCTAAGTTGAGACTGTTGTAAAGTGAAATAAGAAAATAGCAAGAGAACGCTTGCGATGGGTGGATTTCTGACACCCTTGCTAGTTGGAGAGCAAGAGTTTGAGCCACTGCACGACCTGGGAATTAATGAAGCCTGTTTTGGAGAAGGAAGTGCTGTTGGCAACTCAGTACGCAAATACCCTTAACCAGGAATCGCTGCTGACTGCGGTTGGCTTCAGCTGTTTTGCTGGACACACAGAAACACGTTTATTGCATGCTAGTGTGATCATTGCTGGAACCCTACAACTGTAATTCACTCTTCTGTTGGGCTTGTCTGGTTGTCAGCTTCTTAACTCTCTTCTCAATGGCCTGGGGTACCAGGGTGAAGGGTGCATGTCTAGCGTGGATGCACACGTGTGGAAGTACGGTGTATACAAAACATGTATACAACACATGCCTGCCTGCCAGACACTTCCATCTTCTCAATTTTCATGGCTAGCTGTATTTTCTGTCATCAGTATGCTGCTTCTTGCTTTGTACTGAGATTTGCACAGACAAAATAAGAGTATTTGAATAAGAGTATTTGAAGGTGAACGCAATGCAGCGTTTCAGTGATGATGCAGATACTGATATATTTTTAAAAAAACACAAAAAACCCCAAAACATACTATTGTCTTCATTTCATAGGCTTGTGATATTTCTTTATCAGTCAGGTGCTGACAAAATGCTAATAATATTTAATACAGCACAATGAGAAGTGTAAATAAAGTAAATGCTTCCTTAAATTACCCCTTTCAATGAACCCTCCTTAATTATAAGAAGAAAGAAGTGATACAGAAGCTTAAGGAGGTTAGTTGGGGTGACGAAAGAAGATGACTGAGGAATAGGGAATTGTGTTTTAACTTTATAAAACATAATATAAACATACGTCCGGATTTCTTTTTTTTTAATATTGCAAATTATTGTTGAACGTAGGTAGCTCCCTGCCCTACCCCCGCTTTTAAGTGCAAATTTAGAAGATGTTGTGTCTGGCGGAACAGGGGAAGGAGCTCAAGGACCTGATTCTGTACTGGATGCCTTCAAAGGCTAAGAGTGGGAGGTGTAGCTTAGACGTTGAGATTGCAGAAGTTGAAACTGATTTTATATCATGTTTATACCTTCCAGATATGGGTGGGTGCAGAGATGGAGACTAAATTAGAGCCTATGGTATTAAAGGTAGCCAAGTGGAATTATTAACAGGCAACTGATTAAGGCAACTTTAAAGGGTGTTTTTCACTATTTAAAGATGTTTCCAGACATCACTTTGCTCTGAGATGCACTTTAAAAAAAATTCTGTGCTCTGCAGACAGCCAAAAAGCTGTGCTTGTGAATGTTAAAAATGACCTTGAGCAGAAGAACTCAAAGGTTGTTGGTGGCTTTGTACTGAATAAAATAAACTGGCACAGCAATGAGAAAAACCTGCATTAAGGTTCAGGGTCCTGATTCAGCAAAATACAGCCTTAAACACAGATACAGTCCTTATTCTTCTGCAAATGCTCATGTAATTCATGATCAGGACACGAGTTAAATATTAGAATAAAACATATTTGTGAGTGTACGTAGTATGAAGTGTTGATAATGTCTGTAAGTTAGCATCTGAGATGCTTGAAGCAGGAAATGAACCCCCCAAAAATGAATGGTGCCATCTAGGCAGGTCGTCAGCCTTGTTTTTTTGAGATTCACTTTTTGGAAAGGTGTGCCAGGTTTGGAAGTTACTGTTTTTGACAAAACATCTGCAGAAGACTGCTGCAGTGAGAATTTGAGAGTTGTTGGGAGACCCAAATTAAACATCGGGCTTTACTAGCAAGTTGTGGAAGAAGCCTGGGTGTTAGTTGAGATCTCAGCAGGATAAGGTTATTCCATTTGTACCATAGAATGGCCTGGGCTGGAAGGGACCTTAAAGATCATCTCATTCCACCCCCTTGCCATGAGCAAGGCCACCTTTCACTGGACCAGGTTGCTCAGAGCACCATCCAGCCTGGCCTTGAACAATCTAGGGATGGGGCAGCCACAGCTTCTCAGGGAAATCTGTTCCAGTGCCTCACGACTCTCAGCAGTAAAAAATTTTTTCCTAATGTTTAGTCTAAACGTATTTACTGTCAGTTTGAAGTCCCTCTTGTCCTGTCACTCCAGACCCCTGTAAATAGTCTCTTTCCATCTTTCTTGTAGGCTCCCTTTAGGTACTGGAAGGCTACAATTAAGTCATCCCAAAGCCTGCTCTTTTCCAGGCTGAACAATCCCAGTTCTCTCAGCCTTTCCTCACAAGCAGAGCTGCTCCATCCCTCTGTTCATCTTGGTGGCCTCCTCTGGCCTGGCTCCAACAGCTCCATGTCCTTCCTGTGCTGGGACCCCAGAGCTGGATGCAGCTCTGTATGTGCCTGAAAGCATTGTCCAAAAGCTTCTTGGGCTCTCTCAGGCTTGGTGCTGTGACCACTTCCCTGGGGAGCCTGTTCCAGTTCCCAACCACCCTCTGGGTGAAGAACCTTTTTCTAATATCCAGCCTAAACCTCCCCGACACAGTGTCATGCCATTCCCCTGGGTCCTGTCACTGGTCACCACAGAGCAGAGATCAGTGCCTGCCTTTCCTCTTCCCCTCCTGAGGATGCTGAAGACCACAACGAGGTCTCCCCTCGGTCTCCTCCAGCCCAAACAGACCAAGTGCCCTCAGCCACCCCCTGTATGGCTTCCCCTTCACACCCTTCACCACCATCCTTGTGGCCCTCCTCTAGATGCTCTCCATATGGAGAATATGGAAAGGATCACAGTATTTGATCACTCTAATCTACATTATTCAGTACTTCTTGCCCTTACCTGTTACTGTCAAGTAGTAGTTATAACATTAATTTATTTTATACTAGTATAAGTCATTTATTGCATACTTGTATAAGAAGGCCAGCTATATCAAGCATACTTAAAACTAATACACTACTGATAAAGCTTCTTACAAAGCAGGTACACCTAATATTTGTAATAGTATTACTTTTCATTTTTCTGGCAGACCAAGGGCTGCTTTGGGTGCTGCTGGGAAGTTAGGCCAGAAATGTTGGGAAACGTGGTCAGTCGCAACATGATTTTTCAGCTTTTTCTGCTAATCCCGATGGGATGTATGGTCCCAAGAGAATGTTTTTGTCAGTAGCATCCTTAGCAGATGTTTTTTGATTTAATAATGGCGTCCAAGTGGAAAGAGAATATGTTATATTAACTTCTGCCGTTTTTACCTCTTCTTTTTTTCTGCTGCACTGAGGTACACTGTGTACAAAATAAGTCTTAAAGTTTAAAGAATATGAATGTTGTGTATTCAGAATCAACAGTTAGAAGATGGCAGAATTAAGATTGAGCAGGCAGCCTGCATTTGGGTGGTCTGTAAAATGCTCATCCTGTCCTTTATAAAGATAGTGCTTGTGTGTGCTGATGTGAGTAGGGACAGGCAGGGGACCCTGCCTTACCCTCTGCAGCTTACCATCTGTGAGAAATTGTAGCCACAAAGACTGCTTTCGTTGGATGAGTAGAAATGAGTGACTGTCCAACTCCACAGATGTGACATTGTCACCATGGCTGTGGTTTGGGTGGATGGGTGTGCCGGGAGCTGCTGTAGGCTTGGAGTCGTGGCCAGGTGCTGTGTAACTGCACTCACTGCTTCTGTCTGAACCTCCTAGGGACAGCCTGATTTGGAAAGTTTTTACTGAACTGTTGTGGCCCTGGAAGAAAGCTGCTAATTTGTATTTTTGGCTTTTGGCTTCTAGTTTTGGCAGGGCCACACAACGTGTTCCATACTTGGCAGCAACAACTGTGTGGCTTGAAAGCTTTTGTTGCGTCTTTGAGTCACCCTGCTCAGCTGGAACATTGCAGTAGGAGCTCTTTGTTTTTGTTTTGGGGATTTTTACGACACTTGGTGTTTGGAAAACCCGTAATATATTTTTGTCTTGTTACACATTGGAGAAAATTTAGAAATCACGGGTGTTGCATGGTCATACCATGAAAATTCGTTTTTAGTGTTTTCTGCTAGGCTAACATGTAACATGGTAACTACTTCTACGGGTTTCTTCTAATCTCTCTTCCAGGTAATTGGGATGAACTGGAAAGTTTTCCAGGAAGCACAGCACAGGACCCAGTACTGCAATAATTGTGTAATAGGCTAAGTGGCTAAACTCTATTTGCTTTTTTTTTTTTTTTTTTTTTTAAAACCCCCCACGGTTGGCTGCGTGGATGGCATCCTGTCACTGAAAGGCTGCAAAAGAGCACCTTTGTGCAGGAAGATCAGTGAATCCCCGTGTGTGGGTCTGGTCAGTCTCCATTTGCCAGGGTCTGTGATGTGGTGGAGAAGCTCGCACATGAGGTGTGTGCCAGCTCCAGCCTCCTGCTTCCCTGGGGCTGCAGGGCAGAGATGCCAGGGCCTCTGGGGCAGAACAGTCCCTGCGACTGCTCTGGGTAATCACAGGGATTCTTCTGACAGCCAGGTGCTATGGGAATGCTGTGGCCTTCTGTCCAGGTGTAACAAATGCCTTGGAAACCCTAGGCCTGTGGAAAAGCATCTGTATGGTGCAAGTTCCTCCTCTGCTGATGCAGAAGGCACCGTCGCTGATGTTACTGAAAACTAGTGCTTGAAATGTTAAAGCCTTCTAACAAGGAGGGTGCTTTGTGAGAAGAGCTGTGGTTCTTGGGAGTGAATCTATTTTAGTGGTAGGTGAAGGGTGGTGTTATAGCAGTTGTGACATAATTGCCAAAGCTGTGTGCTTCGTCAGTAAACTTAAATGTGTTTTGTTACCGTGTAACAGACTATAGTGCTTAGAAAATGACTGTACAAAACCAGACTAAACGAAGCCTTCCGTGCTCAAGCAGAGAAGAATCACAACACCCTCTGCTGGTATGAGTGACTCCTTCCTTTTCTCCTCAAGGACTTGCCTGGTGGATATCCTAGAAACAGTAAAAGATAGTTCTGAAGTGTGACGCTGGCTCCTTTTGATTAAGCTTTGAGGTTATTTTAACCCATTTGTATTATTTTTTTTCCCCTTGTAGAAATTGACAATTTAATCTGACCAATAACATACGACCACTAAAACAGATGGGGAGAAGGTGGTGATGCCTTTTTCTCCACGTTCAGATGTGGGGATCCATGTTGCTTTCTAACTAAGCGTACTCCTACTTGGCAGAATTTTACTGGAGGTGGAATTGGCAATTCTGTGTGCAAATACACTTCTGAAGAAAGCACCCATCCCTTCGATGTGCCGATAGCTGTA
This sequence comes from Oriolus oriolus, assembly GCA_013400235.1. Taxonomy (NCBI): domain Eukaryota; kingdom Metazoa; phylum Chordata; class Aves; order Passeriformes; family Corvidae; genus Oriolus; species Oriolus oriolus. The sequence continues at coordinate 2,781,635 of VXBT01003964.1, read as the reverse complement.
TTTGAATAAAGCTGCTAAATCCATTGGGTAAACTTGTGGTTTCATAGAGTAACCATGTGTTCCTAGGGCCTTTCCTAGAGGTTATCTCTGCCTCTGTGTCACTTGTGAGGTGATGAGCAGTCACAGGCAGGCCGGGCACTTGGTTTATTTGGTTTTGTTTCCCCTGCCTGTACAGTCATGCTCTCCAACTCCTGGTAGGCCCATCGCATGTTAATATCCTCCGCTCTGCTTCCTGCTTGGCTCGGGATGACTGGGAAGGAAATCACAGGTTAGGATGAGAAGTGGTCACTTTTTAATTTCTTCTCATAAAACATGTCTGATGCCTGCCACAGCAACCCTCTGCGTGTTCCTGACCCCCCTCCTCCTTACCTGTGTGGCCTTAACATGCACAGCATGCCGTGATGGGTGCTACTGCTTCCACTCGGAAAAAGCATCTTCACCCGGGATATTTGTGGAGGGAGCGGAGGCACCGAGCTGCTCTGTGCATCCTGCGAGCTGGGTCTGTCCCCGCGGAGCGCTGGAAAAATGGCATTTCCATCTGCAGGGGAGGCGAGGGATGGGCCGGCGGTGCGGGGGAGCCGTCTGGGTGCTCGGCGGGAGGAAGAGCCCCGTTCCGAGTAAATGGTGCCTTACGTAATTTGGTTATGAAAGAATTGCTGCGGGTTGAGCCTCCCTCGGTGCGTTCGAGAGCGTCCCTCCTGCACGGCCGCGCTGCTGCCGCCTGCGCGGGAAGGGTTAAGAGGAGACAACATCCTGTCAAAGACCTTGTTTTTAATTTTGCCTCTCACACTGGCACAGATCCGGCTAAGAGCAGCCCAGATTAGTTCGGGAAAACCTTTGAAGAGATTTAAGATGTCCTTCAGCCAGTTTGAAGGTTTTTGTCTTGCAAATCCAGTACAAGGGCGCCTGCAGGCATCTCGACCCTTGCTGTGCTGCTGATGCAGCTCAAGGTCACGCTAACCCGCCCTGTGACATTCAACAACACACACACACAAAAATTATGCGGTGAAACTGCTTCAGCATTCAGCCAACCAACAACTTCCTCAGTTCCTCACTAAAGGAAGAAGTGTATATTTTTTTTTTTCTTTTTGTCTTTTTTTTTTTTTGGCTTCGTAGATTTTTGCTGCAGGAAATAATCCAGGATTTCTGGTGTGTGTGATGACAAGGTCATTTCTTAATTAGAACACATGTAAAGAACAAAGCTAAATGGCTTCAAAACAGCTTTGTAGTTGATGGAGAGGATTTAAATTATTTAAAGAGATAGTCACCCAAGTATGATGGAAACTGAATTCTAAACACATTAACTCTTTCAGTACTCTACAGTTTCCATATGCTACTCAAAAGAAAATGTCAAACTTGATGAGCTTTATTGCAACTGCTGTTAAATGAGCATTTTTGCATCTATTTATAGTTAGTGTTCTATTATCCTCTCTCTTATCAGAGTTATGACAGCAAGATTTTTTTTTTTTTTATTAAACAGCGAAATACTCACTGGCTAGAGATCAAGAGATAGCTATAGGAAATTGCTTGTTGGAGATCAGTGGCTTAGTTTCTGCTCCATCTCATATTTTGATGAATGTATTAGCATAAATACGTGTATGCATGTGTGAGTACATGTATGAATTGTAGTGCAAGTATACAGGTATTATTCAGAGCTGCCTCTGGGAGGAATCTGGACTCCTGTCCTCAGTGCTCAACGTGGTTGCAAGGCATAAGAACGTATTAAAGGTGGATTTGGGATTGGGGAATGAGAAACGAAAGGAGAGAACTGACAAGAAATGGCAACTTCACTTAGTTTGAAATGACTGTGAGCTGGCTGGGAAGAGGAAATGGCATCTTGGAATTTGAATTTTGTTCTTCTAATTTGATTGTCACTTTGACTCAAAACACCTAAATACAGAGGTGCTGGTACCACTGTCTCAACCATGGTTTGATGTGGCTGTATGTTAATTATTCATACGTTTAATCCTGTCCCCCTATTTTTCTTTTCCTTCTTCTGTTTTCTAGGCTTCTTATTCTGTAAATGCCAGAAGCTGGTAAGGTGACCACCTGTCTGTGGTTGCCTTGGGCCTGCAGAGCCCCAGGTATCCATGGGTAGCCCTTTCCTGTTGAAAGGGTTGACCTGATGCACCGGAGGAGAAGCTGGATTTGCTATGGTCTGTAGGACCTGCCTTTTGGTGCCAGCACACAGTAACTTTCCAGGCTGTCCGCTTAATAAAATAGTGAGGGCAAAAACACACTTGTGAGTTGTTCGCTAAGGGGAAAAAGGCAAAAAAATCATGGAGAAGAAACTTGGTTGCAAACTTTAGGCTCTGTATATGCTCAGAGATGCCACTGCGTGATTTGTGTGAGAACTGAAATGTGGAGAAATTAGTCTTCCCCTGTCGTCAAAAGTCTAGCACTTAGCTCAGATTTAGGTGCTTCAAGAGTAACTGACATAAAATTTACTAGACGTTCATTTTTTCTGGTTGTCTTTGTTCTCTGTTCAGTTTTTTTTTTTTTTTTCCTGGTAAACGTTGTTCTGCTGGAACTTGAGGTGCAGCAAATGTCAGATGGAGTGTGCTTACTAGAAAGAGATTGTGCATTTGCCAGGATAAAGAGGGAAGATCAGGTGCTGCAACTTCTTTCCCCTTTGGCTTGCCTTTTTCCTCCTTCCCCTGCACTATCTGGCTTGTGAGAAGAAAACAGCAGAGGGAAACAGGCTCCACACAAGGAAGACACAAACTGATGTGCTCTGTGAAATCTGTATATTCCTGCCCTTGCCTGGGGTGTGCTGTGCCCTTAATATTATGGGAGACCTAAGCTCACCTGCTAGTAATTTCTAATTTACTGTCCTAATTCATCGATTTGTTATCACTAATTGTACTTCATTTACTTCTGTGTAGTTTCCAGTACCTAAAGGGTTGAAAGGTTGCTGTAATTGGCACCCGCAGCTGCTCTTTCTTTTGACAGGGGATAATTTTGCAGCCTATGCTTTGTGTGACAGCTGCCTAATTGGGCATTCTCCCCTTGTAGCAAGCCTGCCTCCTCCAGCCTCCCTGCTGACAAATGGTGGTGGATTATAGATGAGGACACGCTGACCCGTTCGACCTTGCTGAGGCAGCGGGGAGGGGCCTCCTGCTACTTGAGGGAAGCTTTGGGTCATTTAAAGGACAAGGTCATGAGCCAGGTGGGGAAATGACATGATATCACATGACAATAGCCCGATGACACGGTCAGTATGTCAAGGACAAACTCATCAGTATTGATTAATGCTGCTTTTTGCTGGTGTCTCTGTGAAGCCACTGATATTTCAAAAATGTTTTGCTAATTTGTCCTAGGTAAAGTGCCAGGCATTATTTTGGGGGTTATTTAGGGGAGGATTTGTGCAGTGTTTTCTCCTCAATACAGATCACGTGCAAAAGCAGTGTTGTTAAAACCCCACCGATGGTAATTTGTAGGGTTCATCTTGATGTTTTTGGTAAAATGCTCATCTGTCTGTACTGGAAGGAAAATGCCAGGAAGGATGCATGACAGGGCAGAACTTGAGGGGGGGAAAAAAATCCCTGCTTTGAAATTTCAGTGTTTCACTTTTCACTCCTTGAAAGGCACATATATGCACCTTCATGAAAACACATATATCCACATATGTACAGCTGGAATGTGGGAAAAGTCTTCATTTAAAGAGAACCAAAGAGAAAAGTTAAATATAAATTGGATGTTTAAAGAAAACGTCTTGTATCAGCTCAAGGGCGATACAGTTAAGATAATGCCCTTCCTATTCTAAGAACTAAAACAGTATCCAACTATGCCAGGCAACAAAAACCTGCTAAGTGGGTTTTCGAAAATGTTGTGAATACAAGTGACAATGTTTTGAGAGCATCTTCATGTTGCATTTCTATGCTAATAAACTTCAAGGTAAATGAACAGCTTGTTTGACATTTGCTATGTTAGACAATAATAAAATGCTTTCTTCTGGAGTAATTAGACTTGATAGATTGATTATGTTAAGAGGTAAAGATAAATACAATCAGAAAGAGAACTCTCTCGAAGGGGAGTTAGTGCCTGTTTTTGAACTTTGCCGCTGTGGTTCTGCCTTAGCCAGTGCCTGGTGCTGTGTGTCACACACGTGTGTGCACACACCTGCACACGCACACAGGCACACACAGACACGTGTGGTGTGCGCAGAGTTTCTGAGAAGCCGGGAGAGCAGCGTTCACCTCTGAGCCCCGTTCCCTTCTCTGAGAGATCTGATTTGTTGTGGGAAGCTGTTGTGTCTGAACCTCGTCAGTTCACCAGGATGTAATTTTACTCCCCTGAGGTAAAAAGCCGTCAGTGGTAAAGTGTGATAAATTAGTTCACTCAAGTAGATGCGCGTGCGTGCGTGCGTGTGTGCGTGTTTAATTCTGACCTTGCTGTGCATGTGTTGAGCTGCTCTCAGTGCCCGAGTCAAGCCCGGTAGAGGTTTAATCCTGTGCCCTTGTACACGTATACTTGATTAGTAGTTGTGGTTATCTCAGCAGAAGACATTCTGCCCTCCTCCTTGTATTGGTCGGGACCCAGGCATTGGGGAGTCAAGTCGAAGGAGAAAGAAAAGGGATTTTGCATTAGTATTCTATGAAAGCCTTACTGTCTGCAGAACAAATTGATTGCTACAGTGTACCTGTGCTTGGCACCACTGCTGTGAAAGAAAGGTATGGTTGTAATCTGTTTTATTGTATTACATATTGTGACACTCCAGGAATGTTTAACATTCGGCTCTTCTGTGGCACATGCTAGAAGTCTAGGGAAAGAAAAATATGTGAATGAATGAAAAGTGTGCGAGGCTGTCATATCGGCAGCTTTGTTTACTACAGTGAACTAAGTAGCCCCTGCTAATGAGACAAATTTATGTGCCAATGGCAACGTAAGGAGATGATTAACTGAATTCTCTGTATTATATTCAGTTACTCACATCAGTGTCAGTAGTTGCTACGTACCTACACAGATAAAATTCTAATTAACGCTTTAAGGGGGTTTTGGTTTAGCTTTTAGCAAGATGATAAATGTGAAATATACTTGAACATGCATGTGTTTGCCTCTTTAAATGAAAATGTGTTGTCTTTTCCTAGTTATCAATCTGCTGTGATGGTCCTACGTGTGTGTGTGTGTGTGTGTGAGGGGGGGTATGTAAGGGAGTGAGGGGAAGTATAAAACCCTGCAAATCTTAGATGTGCTGCTGTGATAAACAGCACAAGAACAAAGCTGAGGAAAAGTCTTACAGGATTTGAGTCTTCATATCTCTCTCACACGCACACACCACCATCACCACCCCCCTTAGTAATGCATAAATAGGCACCTTTATTTTAGTGGGAAATCTAGGGCTCTTCGTTTCCTTAACCCAGTTGTAGACTTTACGTAGTTGATTCTCTGGTTTTACAGATGCTCAGCTGATGTCAGTTGTGTGGGAAGTATGGAGCACTCCATTAATAAAATTCAGGCTGTTTCACAGAGGGCTGTGCTTAGTGCTTCGTTCTTGGCATCACTGAAATTGTGGTGGTGATTATTTGGATGTTTGCTCGTGGTCACTCCGAAACATCTGAAGTATCTGCTCTTGTCATGCATACATTCCTGACTAATTAAGTTTAGGACAGGTGGCAGACTCCTCCTGGGCATTTAAATCTGCGTGTAAACCTAATCTAATAACTTGATGAGAAAATGAAAATCCATCTTTCCTGTTGTGTTATCACCACACACAAGCCACAGAGGCATTTGTGAAATCCTCTCTCTACTCTTTGTCCTGGCAGGTGACAAGTAAATGAGTTGCTTTGAGGAAATGAGGGACTTGGAAAATGCTGTGTGCTGAGCAGCAGTCATGCACTGTAATAGTTACTTGTGTCATATGGCCTCGCTGACTTAAGATTAACACTTCATGGATGTGGGGTATGTTTATATGAGTGTACCCTTGAGCTTACATTTTACACCTTGCAAGGAGTGTCAGTACAGCCTTATACATGCAAGTGGTTGATCTTTGAGGTCCTTAGGCAGCTAAGAAAATTTTGAAGAACTCCAGTTCTGGAGGCTGTGTGATGTGACTGTTTGAACTCAAATATGATGACTTTAGTTGCAAATAATTAGTCAAAACTTATTTATTCAAACCAAATATTTTGTGAGTAAGCTATTCTTCCCCCTGAATTACTTTTTTTTTTTAACATAAACACATGTTGTAGCAAAAACAAAAGTTGGTAAAAACAGTTGCACAATTTATACAGCAGATGGGAGGATCCAGGGACTTCACCATATTTAACCAGCTTTTGGAAGTGAATTTCAGTAATGCTACACAAGTGGTTAATTCTTACCTCAAATTCTGTATTCATTTTTTGTGGATTTTAACCTGTTAGTGACAGGAGGTGGAGTTCTGAAGAAGGTGTTAGATAAATACAGGGCATTACTTCATTTCAATGCAATTAACTCTTGTTCATAAATAATTCAACCTACGACTTTAAATAAATGATCAGAGGAAAAGAAAATGACATGTGATTAAATCCAAGTCCTTGAAAACATTTTACCAGTCAAGAATCCTGTGACTGCTGTGGGACTTATAATTCCTCTGTTGAGAAGAGCCAGTTCTGAGTGTTGTTGGGGGTTTTGTTTACTTTTGTTTTTTGTCAATTCTCAGCGTATCATTAGAGATACGAGGTAGACTCTTCAGATCATAGTTAGAAGAGGACTGATGATTTGTTATTTTTCATTTTGTCTTGATTTTCTTAGTGCCATGAAATATATCAGCTTGGGTAGCCTGTGATTTTCCCAGTTTTCTTTTTTTTTTTTTTTTTTTTTTTTTTTTAAATGGGAAGTAGAAGGATGTTTGCCTAAGTAAAACTTTTACTGCCAACTTTACTGAATGAGCATGACTGATGACATTAGAATCTTGATGAGAATTTTGGAGTACAGCTTGGTCTGGGATAGACTGCTATATTGTGGATGAGGTGATGAAGAAGAAACCAAATGAGGAAGAAAACTCAAACACGACCCTACCCAAATAAATCAGATTTTAAAAACAATTCTTTCTTCTATTGGAGGTATACAGTTGATTCCAGCATTGGTTAACTGTATTACACAGCTTTTCCTCTGGAAATACTTAATCAAGTGTTAAGTAAGAGTTGGTGCTTGAGTGTTATTATCAATTTAGGCAGATTTTATCGGTGAATTCCAGATTAGATCTGTTTTTGAAAGGTAGCTGTGCCCTGCTTGAGATTGTGAAATGCTTGTTCCCCATCTCCACCCCTTTTTTTTCTGTTACCATGCTCTACCATAGTAAAGAAGAGAGGAAGTGGAGGTGTTGCATAACTTCAAGTAAATAGATTTTCTGTGCAGATACTGAAGGCAGCCTTAACTCAAACAGTGCTGTCACTACTGGAATCCTGCTAATGCTAAAGGCAGTTGTGTAATTAATGGCCTTGTGTACTGAACTGAGACTGCTGCGAAACCTCTGGAGGGAATTATTGTGTCTATTGTGTTGGTTAACTTTTCCTGAAAATAAAGTGTGTTGCTGATACTTTGCTGGGGTGGCAGGGGAGGATTTTGCAAGGCCTGATGAAATAGCCTCTGGCGTCTTTTTCGTGACCACTGGACAAAGCATCTGCAGCAACAGAGCCAGGTTAAATGGTTGAAATGGAGCTGTTAATAAAAACAAGATTAATTTTACTTGAGGAGATGAGTGTGGTAAGAGAAGAAAAAAGCTGCTCTTAAAACTTTCAGAGTGTTTTTAGATGCTTTTGTTGTAAGATCATATAAAGAATTTGGACCTGGTTTTGATAGTAGTACCTTACCTAGTGGAATGGCGGTAAATGATCTAGAATAGATGAAAATTCTTAATCATTTTTTGTCTAATTTGTTCTCCCGAAGCCATTTGTGAAACCCTGTGAAAAGTTCCAAACACTTTTTTTTTTCTTTGTTTGGATCTTTGTTTCTGCAGCATCAACCATAGGTGGCACTGACTATTAGCAATTAGAAGGTTTGGGATGCCTCTCCTCCTCCCAGACTTAGATGTTTAAGCCACTGGCAACTGCTTGATCCATTTTCTCTCACTGTGGCAAAGAGTACAGAGTGTGGCAGGTATCTGTGAGTTCTACAAATGAATAGGTATAGGAGCCAGGTTATTTGCTGAGTTTGGTCAGTTTGGAAACTTCCAGCTTTTGAAGGTAGAATTTGAGTTTTTTACAAACTCATCAGGAAAAATGCTGACACTGGTTACTAAGGGGGAGCAAACTCATTTCTGCAGGCTTAGTTCTAGTTACTCGAGACTTGCAGAGGAGTCTCAGTTGGGCTTGGTGTAATTCAGGATTCCAGAGGCTGGGCAGCACCGAGCAGTTCAGTGCATGGAAAAAAAGCTGTGTCTGGATTCATTTGCAGCTGCAGCATCAGATCCTTCACTGCCTTGCTGCTGGCACGGGCTGCTGCAGTTCTGCCTTTTCCCTGGTGTAACCTGGGATGAATGCACACCCTGTGTTCTGGTCCATCTGGGCTGTGAGTGTATTACAGCTGAATTAGACTGATAAAAGGCAGGTTTTAACAGCTTTCTAAAGCAAGGAGTTAAAAATGGACCTGTTTGGGAAGGAAGTGCTTATGTATGTGTACAGACATTCATGCATACTTTGCTATGAGAGACCCTTGCCTCAGGATAAAAGGACTTTATTGTTCTTGGTGAGGAAAGAGACTGAAAGTAGGCTGTGGATCAGAAGAGCTTCTGCTGTGCAGTGGTCTTTGCAGCTCCAATCCATGTTCTTGCCCAGCCCATTAGGACTGCTTCATCATGTTAGACCCCTGAGAAATAGGGAAAGTTGGTGGAATTACGTTTTTGGTCGTAATGCTGTAATTCGTGTTTAGTTCAGTACTGATATCGATACTTTAGTTCAGTACTGACATGGTGTTTTCTTGGAGAGAACGTTGTTTCAGCAGGTATAGTGGAACACCCATATTGACTGTATTTGACTGACACACATCTCCATCTGGGGGTGATGTGAGTGCCAGTAATTTCTCTAATTTTGCAAGAGAAAGGCATTTACTGCAATGTGCAATTCCTTCTCCTCTAGTGATAAGCACCGTCTTTCCTCAGGTTTAATGTACCCAATTGTTGTTTTGTTTCGCTAGTAGGGGAAAAAAACTCAAAAAACCAAAACTTCCATAAACTACAGAGAGAGAGAGTATCTTGTAATTCAGCTGAAATTCAGAAAATCTTTCTTATTTGCTATGGATATGGAGTTCATGTGTTACTTGGCAAGCTGCTCAAACTTCTTCTGTCCTCGCTGTTGTTCCTCATGTGTAGAGTAGCAATATTCCAAAGCACTGCTGTGATACGTTCATGGATGTTCCTGAAGTGTTCTGTTTTGTTCCAAGATGGAACCTCTTTTTTTTTCTTGCAATTTTGACAGTACCCAGTAGCCTCCAACATGGTTTAGACCCACACCATGCATGTAATGAGAGGTCCTGGTGAACAACGGAGGAGTGAAATTACTATGATCAGTCTGTAAATAGCAGCAGCCATCTAACATCAGATATTTAGATGTCAGATTGAAATGGGTCTTTGGTAACTGAAATGCCTCTTACTTGTTAGTTTGCTTGTGAGTGGGTTTTTTTTTTTTAAATGACCTCAGTTTATGTATAAGCAATATGGAATTTAATTCTGTAGTTCACTCAAATCCAAAATAGTTTGGGATTTTATTTCCAAGTTCATGTAGTGAATGGCTAAGTCTATGAAAGTCCTTTCTGTACTTAGGATGTTGCTTATACTCTGCAGCTTGGTGGTACAGTACATCAAGATTATTTTTTTATTGGTATTATTATTAAGTTTTAAAATTATGGCTGCATGTTTCATCAAAAAAAAAAAACCCTGATGCTTGGTCAACTTCAAACATTTTCTTATTCTCAGCTTTTCTACCTGTGACTGTCATTTTACCAGAGAATATAATTTCATGGAAGGGTAGTTCAGATGCATGTTTTGTGTAATTTTCAAGTGTGGACACTTGCATGTAGTTACAGCTGACAGTCAGTGGTGGAAGAACTATCTTACTAACAGTTCCCTGCTCCTATGAGAAGTTCTTCTATTCTCCATGATTTATGAGGTCATGATGTCAAAGGTTTTTGTAGCATTCAGCTAGTCATGATGGAGTACAAGCCAATTTGAAATTAAAAATGGCTGGATGAGCTTTACTATGCAAAAATTAATCGTAATCAAATTTGCCAATTAAACAAAAAGAAATGTTAAACAAGAGAGGTTTTGGTATGTGAAGTGGCAAAGATTGTGCATACTTATCCCTATCAAGTGGTCTGGGTTTTCTGGATGTGCATTAGAAAGACTGTCATAAATGCTATTAGCTTTCTTGTGATCATTATCACAAGAGGAGCATGGATCATGCTTGCTCTCGGAATATATGCATTGGCTTTACTTAAAGTAACTGAAGTGAAATACAAGAATTCATGGAAAACACAAGAAAGATGTTTTCAGATACATTAGCAAAAAGGAGCTTGTTGTTTCTCCGTGTTCTTGAATCATTCATGTCTTACCAAGCAGCTGGCAAAAATAAGTTGCATTCAGTGCATATCTTGTATGTAGAAGTGAATTGCAAGAATTGTTTAAGTCTGTTATTTTTTGTTTTGGAATCTTACCCCTCTTCCCCCCATATAAGGGGAGCTTTTGGTCTTGAGTGGTGATGGATACGCAGGAATTTACTGGGTTTTCTCCTTCTGTCCCTCCCACCTGTTTTTCAGCAACAGATTAGAGTCAAGATGTTTCAGATCTTCCAATCCTTTCTCTTGTTCCATTGGTCATAATCACAGTAAAAATAGTGTAAACCCCTGAAAATTTTGGACACTCCATCCATATGCATTGTGACGACGTTTATTGCACTTTAGTGGAAGTGCTTCCTTACAGTATGGTGGACAAATACAGCTGGTGTTTTAGGGACCATGCAACCTAGAATTTCACCTCTGGCTTTATATTTTAGTGAAGCAAGTTGATTATAATGTTTTACGGTGTGCAGTATCCTACATAATCTTGTTTGTGCTCTTCTATTTTTTACTGTTCAGGACTCCATGCTGGTGAGGCAGCATCCCAGGCAGATTGAATAACCTCACTATCTTCTCCTGGCATTGATGCATTTCTTCCTCCTTACACCTACTTTTTCCCTACAATCCTTCCTTTCTGCTTCATTATCTCTGCATCTCATCTTAGTTTGTAAGCACTTTGGGGTCATAGTCTGAATTTACAGGAATAGAAAACGTTTTACAATACTAATTATGCCAAATGTCAAGCACAGACAGACTTGCTCTCATAAACCTGGCAGCATATAAAGAAGGCAAGTGGAATTTGCATCCTGGTTGGTTATTCTTGGTCACCCAAACTGTTCACCTTCCAAAGTGCTACAAGCAAGCTCTGGTTTACGTGATTTAGTAGAGAGATACCGAAGCGACTTTGGGAGCAAGGGTTATGTTTTATTTGCAGTAAAACAGAATTCAGATGTAGACCCAGTAAATCAAACCCCTCTGGTTTGAGGAGGAGGAATTATGTTCCAAAAAATGGAGAACTTGCAGTGTTAAGTCTGCTGCTTGGGCTTGGAAGGTTATTTCATTAAGGCAGCTGAGATGCAGAAAGCTTCCTTTGTTTCATTGGAGGAGGTCTGGGTTTATGCTTAGCCAGTCCCTGGGACAGGTGCTCTCTCAGCCTTCACCTTGCTCCTCAAAAGTTTCCTCATCCATGTCATTGTTTGTTGTCATGATTGAAAGTAAGCAAATGGCTATGGTCTCTCTGAAAAGAAGCATCTCCTTTCTTTCCTAGGAGCAGTATTTTTTCATTCTCTGGTCTTTCTTGCCTCTGTGCCCTCTGAAGTGACAGCACATTGCATCAGGGTAGGGATATTGTCATTGTACCAGCTGGAGAAGTGAAAGGGCTTTCACTGGTTGTTTAAAAGTAGAAGCTCAAGAGAAGGGGAGCCCTTTGATGCTATATTTTAGCCCTTCTACATTATATTTTCGGCCTTTTGTACCCTTTTCTCCCTATCATTAATCTTTGTGTTCTGTTGATCTTTTAGTGGATATCGTTCTTTCCTTCCCTTCCAATCACATGTACTAAAAGAAAGGTATTGGCTGAAAACTGTGTTATTACAGGAGCACATATTGTTGTACTGCAAAACCAATAAATGCGTTTTTTCTTCTGTAAGAGGAAGAGAAAACATACTTATTTTGGAGGCCAGTGTTGCTCTAGGGCTTCATTTAATTGCTGTCCAGCTGAACTTGTCAGCATCTCACAGGTGCAGATGTATTTATTTTAAACTTCATATAGGCTATGATGAGGGAAAGGGAACAAACAAGTCTGTGAGGAAAGACAAGCAACATACATCATTTGTGTTTTGGCTTGTGGTCTTGCAGGAGGTATTTTGGTGGATTTGGATTAATTTTTGCTCTGGTAATTTACTGCTGGAGGAGAGGAAGAAAGAGCCTCCAGAGTGTAGATGATCTTCGCCTGGGGAGCAGTGCAGAAGTGTAATGGAATTTCCTGTGTGAGAGGTGCCGGAGTATTACAGCAAAAGCGAGTGTTTGTGGAAACAAAAGGGTAAGGAAAAAGGACACAATAAGTGGTTAGGTTATGTGGATAGAAATGAAAGTTATTAATGTCCGTAGAACTCAGATGAGAAATTTTAAACTTAATCTAGAGCAAGAGAAAAACAATTGAGGAGCTGAAGTAAAAGGTTATATGAGCAGAGTGTCTTCAGGGGAAAGATTACAATAACAGCTGTGTTTTGTGTAGTGTGGAATGGTCTTTGGATGTCATTAATGTTACACAAGTGTGGGTTGTGGAAGTGGGGAGCTGAGGGAAGACTGAATGAGAGCAATGATGTTAACAGCAGGAGAAAATGAGTAAGATTTTAGAGAAGCGGAATGCCGTGCCAAGGGTGTGTTGTGTGTTCTTGGTTTCTTTTTGGTTGTTTGTTTGGGGCTTTTTTTAGTCATGGTGGGTAAACGGATAGTGGGAGTGTTAGAATAAAGATAATCTCCTGATGACAGCTTTTTTCCACAAAGTGGGTAGTATTAACCAGGCAAGGAGACCTATCCCTCTCTCCTGGCAGGTTACCTTTACCAGCTTTCTCAGCTCAGTTTCATTTGTCAAGCTCTGATACTCTCACAAATCGACCACAAGTATAACCAACTTTGGGAGAAAACTTTATTTTAGTGTTGATACCTTGTTAAGAAGTAAGACAGGCTCCCTTTCGTGAGCTAATACTGAATTAACAGAATGACTTTTTTGTTACTGTAGAAATGTAATTATTTTCCACCGTAAGTTTCTGCATCCTGATTATAATGTATTTATTTTTGGCAGGGAGGAGTGAAAGGCAGATTCACAAAGATCCTGCACTGACACTTGAAAGGTATGAGTTTCTGCCCTGAACTTGAAAAGTTTATTAACCTGTAATTTTTTTCTCACCCCGGACATGGTGTGGTAACTTTGTCTCATTCACAGTAGCTTTGGTCCTTACCCCTCTTAGGAATTCCAAGTCAGAAGATGGTTCATTTCACATCCCTGTATGGTCCTGATCTCATTCTCCTGAGATTGCTAACTAGGGTGCCAAGGTAACAATCTGCTGAGTTTCCTGAGAGGCTGAAGACATGATCACCTGCCCACCAGAACTTCTGGCTTTTTCTCAACAAACAGATTTTAAATTGCATACTTTTGAGAGCATGAAGTCCCTTTGAGAAGATGTTTTGGGTTGTGGTTTTTTTATGGGCTTTTTTTCCCCTCTGGCATTCCTTTGTTGCCCTCTTTGGCTTGTACCTCCCTTTCCAGTATGATTTGCTTCAGCATTTATTTGGTATTTGGGAGTTGTTCATGATTCTGTAAGATTCTGCAGGTACTCGCAAGTCTTAGCTGCTGTTGAATGAAATCACGTTAATGTGTTCAGTGGAGTTCTTTTGGTCTCACTCACTGATGAAACTGAGCAACAGAATTTGAACAAAACCATTCTTCTTTAGCAAGATTATGCATAGAATGAAGAAGAGAAGAAATGAAAAGAAAGTGGTTTAGTAATAATGCAGGCAGCCAATGAAACTTACCTTCAGGTTATTGACAAGGCCTTACTATATATTGATTTAGAAAACACTGGAGTTACTTATTGATGTTACACTGAGCTGGGAAATGACTCTTCCAGTTACATCAAGGAAAGATGGCTTTATATAATGCAAAGAACATGGGTTGTGACCTGTCAGCCATGCCCAGACCTCTGTTATGGCAGGGGAAGCTGGAAATAATACATGGCCTGACCAGCTGAATTGACAGAGTGTGGTTATAGATAATAACTATCAGATAATGACTTTACACTACGTCTTCCGTGGTTTAGGGTACTTTGGTGCAGTTTTGCTTGTTTATTTGCTAGATTCTTGACTTTTAGTTCTTTTCATTATGACAGTTTCCCCCACTCTCACCATATTCTATCAGTAATCATTAAGTGAATAGATTAAAACTATAATTTTGAGGTATTTCCCCTAAAGCTGAGACAAGATTTGCGGAGAGAAATTCACCACCTACCTCCCACTGCCTTTCACTGTTACCAATTTTATTAGATGGTGAGTTGATATCAGAATTCCAGCACGTGGGAAATCAAACCACCTACAATGGTGGCTGTTTGTTGAACAACTTGAGGAATGGAGACAGTGGAATAACTGATGTTGCACATCTTGGAAATCCTATGCTATGTCCTGAATGATAGAATATTGAAATTTTAAATGTAAACAAGTTTGCTTTTAGTAGTTATGATGCTTAAACTGGTGATGTGTTAGTGGGTTTTAGCATGGTAGATACCCATCTGTCCTATACATACGTCTGTAACTTTAATATGTGTTGCATCATTTAGATGCCTTTCTCGTGCACTGATCTGCATGTGTGCATAACCTTGCCATTATTTTATTGGCCTGTTAAAATTCATAGGTCTACTTACGTAAGGGAAAATAAATAAGTAAAAAGAAAGTACAAAGTTCAAGAACTTACTGCTGCACTATTCATTGATCTGGTATTTTAAGATTTTTATAGACTTAATTTGACACTTCACACATGTAAATATAACCACAGACAACATTTTTTCTAAAAAATTAGTAAAACTCATACCTTTACAGAATTGGGCATTGACAGCCATCCAGTTCTTCAACATAATCCATTGTTGTAGACTACTTGACTACTAAATTGACCAGAAGTACTTTGTGCTAGCTGTCATATTTACTGTCATTGCTGCATTGGCTGGTTGTTTATTGCAGCTTGTCATTACCCCCTTTTAAAAGACAGCACTCTTGAAATGCTTTATATTTGGATCGCTGTGTGGAAAGATGCCCATTCCAGCTCTCCAAAGAGGAATGGATAAGAACTGGATTTCTGATATTTTCTCCGTGGTGCCACAGCCAAAACCACCACTGGCTGCTGATAGCAGCCTGCCACTTCCCTGCTGCTTGAAAAGTGGGGGATTTGATCCAAAGCTCAGAACAAGCAGAAACCTCTTGCTTCTGCAGGTTGTGTATGTATAGAGTGTGAGCTTTGTATTTAACATGAAAAAACCCGAACCCACAACTGCTGCTGACTTGTTTTATCAGAGGTTTCGTTATGAAGATTAAAGAGGGTTTTTATAGTATAAGCTTGAGAGAAGACTTGCCATGACACTGAATGAACAGTTATTCACTGTAGTACAGCTCAATTCAGACAAAGGCTTTTTCACGCATTTGAGTTTTCATGTTTGTAAACTTGAATAAGCTATATGATTCCAACCGTACTTGCTTTAGGGTTTCACATGTAGGGTAGCCACACTGCTAATAAGCTGATGTGTTTCCTAGGATGTTTTTGGTTGTGGTATGTCCTTTATACACATTTTCACCTGTGTTCAGTTATCAGAGTAAGCTGCTGATTTGTTGTGGATAAGGAAGGAAATTCTGTTGGTTTGTTGTAATCATTGCATGATTCATTTTTTTTTTATTTTTTTCCTTTCCTAATTGTTCAATGCACTAAGAAGCTTTATCAGCTTTTCATAAAGTAGGAAGGATAGAAATTCCACTTGGAAAAAAAAAAAGAAAAATTAACCAACCTCCCCTTTTCTTGCATTTTGCTGGAAGGGCTTAGAAATGGGGGACGAAGGAAGAGCAGAATTGTATTGCCCTGAGGTCTACAACTTAACTCAATTTGATCTTAAACCAGTTTTAAGATCTGATGAATCACTATCAGAGTTAAAAGCACCTATACCACAGTGCTGAGAAGCTGGCATCCCAGGCTTCAGGAGTGATTTGTATCTGGCCCTAGTAGCTCAGGCAATACTATAGCTTAAAAGGGTGACAACCTAATTCTTGTGAAGGATGTTTTTGAAAAGGAGACAAGTTTTTAAACCTTTTTTTTTTCCCCATCTTTTTTTCATTTGAGGTCTTTTCATTAGTAGCTGAGACAACCCAGGCACACTGGTAGAGAGCTGCAAATGTACTACCTCTACAAAAACGGTGGAAAATCAGTAAACAAATGTCAAATAGCTGAAACAAGGTGCAGGAGGGTGTGTGATGGCATGAAGGTTTTACTGGCAACGTCTAAGATGCCCACATATGAGTGAGCTATGCAGGTCACCCCAAATGGGTTTCCAATAAAAGCTTTAATACTAACACAAACAGTCCTATTTATAGACCTATCTCTCTGTCTAAATATAAACTGCTCCCAGCCATGTCTAGACTAACATCAGAGCAGTGCTGGTGTTGAAAGTGGGGGTTAAGAATTAAAAGTACAAGCCACACTGTTCTTCATATTACTACTTACTACGATGGGCATCTAAACTTTGTGGCAGCAGTGCAGTTTTGAGTGCCATGTGACATTGTGTCACCCAAGACACCTCTTCCTCATGTTCAGGCATCAGAAGGGTACGTGTGGTAGACGTGACCTGTAAAGCTAAATACTCTCCTGCCTTTGTTTAAAGCTTTGGGAATGTATCCGTGCGTGGATGGATGGATAGATCAGTAAATGACTTTCATTGCTAACTATTTTCAGCAGCTGGGTTTTAATGAGTCTTTCAACTGTTGCTACTGTGTTTAATCTGCTCACTTACTCAGCGTTCAGCATTAGAGAAGCTTTCTAGGAGGTAAATGTTGTCCTGATTACACAAGAGGTTAGTTAGTTTGATTGTGTTCTGCACAGACCTTGTGTTGTTCTTTTTTTTGTTGTTGTTAATTGAGAAATATATGCTGTGCACACAGATAATTAGGATAAATAAGCAAGTGTTGTGCTTGGAAGTGCACATCCAAATATACAATTGTTATATTAAGATAAGTACCTTGGACTGCACCAAGTTAAAACCTGAGGTCCTGACTCTCTAGCACTGGTCTTGCTGTGTGTTTGAGTGGGTTTTCCATTTAGATTTGTGGTTTAATATGTATTAGCAATGGCTGAATAGAGTGAAAAAGATGGAAGAAAGTGTCTTCCTCTTTCTTTTCATTTAGCATTAGAGCTTTTCCTTAGTTTATTTGCTATGCTGCCTAATAGCTCCTATCAAAATAAATAAGGACAGAGCAGCTGCTCTTAAGGGTAGGGAATACTTAGAACATGTAATGTTCCAGTGTGAAGAAAATGTAGGGTAGTGGTATTTCTGGTAAGGATACTAAAAGAAAGATACATCCAGGAGCTTTGATCAAATGCCAGCTCTTACATCAGTCCTCTTTGTAATCTTTCTTGCTGATCTGTGACCTTGACCTTGTGTTTGTGTTTGTATGTCAAATCTATTTTAGGGATGGACAAACTAAACTCAGTTTAATAGGATTTATACTCCAGCTTCACAGGATACCTTAGTAAAATATAAAAATTAAAATATTTGGATCAGTTAAATTTTCAGACATCTTTTAAGATTTCAGTGGGTTTGAATACATTGACCTTTTTGTTGTTGTTGTTGTTGTTGTTCTTTTAGTTCAGTTTAGTAGATGGTTCTTACAAAGACATCTTTAGCTCACCAGTAAACTCTTCTAAATTCAGCATGGGCCTTCTGCTTGGAGGTGGGGTTTTCTCTTCAAGCACCTCAACAATGGCCGTGGTTTTGTTCGGCATTGAGTGAGGTTCAGGAGCGAAAGGGGTCCCTGCTCTTTGTCCTTCCTCATGCCACTCATAATCCTCTGTTCCCACACGGAGAGCTGCAAAACAGACCCTTGGCAGTATCTTTGGGGGTTTCTTTGGACTGTGACGAGGTCCTCAGTCTGGCTTGCCTTGTAGGAGCTTTGTGCCACCTGCCTTCAGCAGGTTCTTGAGCACAGCCTTTATTTTAAACATGTGCAAACAGGGCGGCAGAGTTGGTTGGCGTAACACGGGCACTTTGGGCTTACGGCTTCATAAAGCCTTAGTGAGGCTGTTGGTTTCACAGGCATCGTGAAATAGGGTACCAAATTAGCTAATACTTATGTGCAAGTATGGAGTAATGGATTTCTTTTTAATAGGTGTTTTATTTCTGAGATGATGTTGTTTTATGTGGAAAATCACACGCTTTCTTCAAAAGTCGGTAGCACATCTATGTTGCTTTGTTTTATACTGTTTTTAATTTGGTATAAGCACCTGTTTCAACTCTCTTGACAGTAATGGAACAAGAAGTAATAATAAGTAGCTTTTTTTTTTTTTTGCTATTGCAGTTCTTTTCTTCATGACGAACTCATTAAAAACAAATACAAATGTTTCTTTTCCACAACTTTGTGATGGCATATTATGTTCTTAAAATTCATGCCACCTTTATAAACATAAATTTTGAGAAATTATTTCAAAGTATATGTCCTTACAGTGAAGGATAGTTAAACACTTCCCCTTGCCAGCTGTCTGTTGTTTTCACCATGCCTTTGTGGCAGTAAATACCATTTTCACTGGTTTTGATTAAAGTTGGTATTTTAATTGCTCTGATTTGACTCATGGCTAGGAGTGGGTTGCAGTCCTGTTCTTTATGTGTGAGAGCCAGATGGTCATCTCTGTATACATCTATATGACTTTAAATCCTTTTAATATTTTACTTAGGGATTTATGTTGTGAATGTTTTTACATTAACTCTGGCATAGTGATAAGGACTCTTTGTCCTTTTGTCTTTACAGGATGTTATGAGCCTCTTCTCCCAAGGTTTCACTGAAGTTGGTTCTTAGAGTTTATCTTGAGTTTCACTTGGCTTTATTGCTGTTTTGGAGAGAAAAAAAAAATATTTTTTTATTTAAATTGAGCTAGTAGAGACCATCTTGCTAATGCAGATTTTTCCTTTCCCACTTAAATGTAGTTATATGAGCCTTTTCCATGTCCACAACAACCTTTGGAAACATCATCCACAATAAACTGAAATGTCCTATTACAACAGAAGCTGCAGTGTCCTTTCCACTCAAGAACACCTGAAACAAACCCAAACCACAAATCATCTGGGTCTCTAACATGGATTTACGGGGCTTTTTACATATACGTTGGATGCTATGTGACTGTGATCCTGTATTTCACCTTGCCTGGAATTACTGTGCATTTGTGTTCAGTTAGCTGAAACCTGTTCTGTTGAGAAGTCTACGACATGGCTTTCATTCATAACCATGAGATGCTTGGTCCCAAGTGAAACACAGCTATTACTGTCAATAAAATACTGTGCATTACTCTTTAGTCCTTTGTTGCACTTCGACATCTGAAACCAGTTCTCGGTTAAAATAACATAAAGTGACTTAACATATGCCAAACCACCTAACATACAGTTATTCCAAGAAATACACAGTTTTAGTGCACTGCTATCAATAAATGCCTGTACCTTTAGATCCCTCCAACAAGCAGAAGGTCAGAGTTGTGTGGAAATGCATTATCTGCATGCATTGATCATAACTCAAAAGCATGATTGCCCAGGAGAGGACATTGATTTCTTCACTGTATATTAATCAAGTTTCATTCTTGGGGAGTTGACGTAGAGTTAAGCGCACAATCAGTGATTTGGTTTTGTAGGTGTCAGAGGGAATGAAAATCTGGTTGAGTTTCCTTTTAATTGCTTATTTATAGGCAAGTGGTTTACCAAAGATTGGAAAGGTGCATCCTCTGTCCATCCTGTTGTATATTATCCACTCCTCTGTTCTGAGAACAAGTCTTTGTATAGATTTCTGTGTGTTTTTTGCTCTTGGTCTCTTGAATAAGAAGCCTCAATTAACCAAAAGCCTTTCTGCTCCCTGTATTTCTGAGCTTGGATCAACACCCTTACCCAAGTTTGGTGAGATTCAGTGATACATGCTGTTTCTAGATCCCTGGCCTTAATAGATGTGGGGTGGGGGTGTAACTTCTCTGCATTATCTTTTAGTTTCTGCCCTTTTTTTCTTCAGTAGCAGAAGACCATTGAGCAGTGACTGATGGGACAGGTTTAGATGTCAGATACTCGATTCCTTCACAGGTGGTGGTTGTAAGGTGAATGTCTGTTCTTCCTCATTCCTAACGATTAGCAAAGACTTGGCAGAGAGTGTGTTTCAAAGTTCTTGTCTTGAGTGTTAGCAGACCATAATCAGCAAATGAACTCGGAGATGTCCTTTACAGTACCATTAGAGAACAAAATATAAATACTCCTCCAGTAATATTTGTAAGAAGAAATATATGTGCGTGACTCTGGGTAAGGAATTGACTGAAATTTCTATGAAACACCAGGTGAATCATAAGTTACGTGAACAGCATGGGATTTTCTGCATCTCGGAGTGATTATTTCTGTGATGCTCTGTTCTTGTACTGTTTAGAATAAGAAATACTTACTTAAGGTAGGTTGAGCTATTGTTTGAAGAGTGTCACAGCACGAAAAATGGCCACGTGTTTTGTCTCTGAACTTTGCAAAACTTTC
The DNA here is from genome assembly GCA_013400235.1 of Oriolus oriolus. Lineage (NCBI taxonomy): Eukaryota > Metazoa > Chordata > Aves > Passeriformes > Corvidae > Oriolus > Oriolus oriolus. The sequence goes on along the minus strand of VXBT01003964.1, from coordinate 2,760,816 downwards.
CAGCAGGAGGTTTTGATGTGCAGGCCAGATTTGGATTAAGCTGTGTATCGTGCTTAAGTGTACTTGTAAACCTTGGAGAGCTGCTACTAAGGCTTTCGCAAACTCAGCTTTCATGGCAATTGTCTGCTCCCCATTTCCCCCTTCCCATGTACTTCAGCTCTTTTGGGGGTTTCACTCGGTTTGGGGTGATGTTGGATGAGGGATTTTTTTATTTCTTGGGTAGGGTTTTGGTTGGCTAGTTTGGTTTTTTGTTAGGGCTTTTTTTTTTTTTCTTTATTTTCAATTTCTTTCCCCCTCCTGGCAGGGTGCACAGCCTTGCCTCGCTGCCTCCCCGAGCAGCCCTGTGCGTGGATATGGAAATCTCCCTGACATTTCCACACTTCGTTTCAGCACACGCTGGAAATGTTGTGTTCCCCCTTGATATATGTTACGTACCATCCCAAAGCTCCTTGTTGTCCTGGGGTGGTATTCCGTGGTCTGAGTGAGTCACAGATTCCCGGACTGGTGAATCCCATGTGAAATCTGAGGAGTGGAGGGACACTTGAGATGAGGTGACTGAATCCCCCTTTCCACACCCCAAATGGAATGTTTAGGAGCAGCCTCCCCTTCCTTATGTGCCTCTGGTGCTACTATTAACAACAGTAGTAATCAGCATTTACATTTTAGTGGTCTCTTAAAAGCTGAAGTAAATCTAAATAGTCTCTACCACGAGAACAATTTGGGGTTTTTTTTCTTTCCCACTCAGTTGTTGCTTGGCTAACATTTCAGTCCATTGGTCTGTCAGGTCTTATTCTCAGAGGAAAAACTGTGTCTTGTGCCTGCTGAGCTCTTGGTTCTGCGTGCTGTCGATTTTGTGTGACTCGCAGACTTCTCAGTTACTTGGGGTTTGTGTGCTTTTGTAAAACGGTAGATTTTGCATCGCTTTGAGCTGTTTCATCGTCTGTCATGGAATTGGTTTGCCATAGTATTTTTCAAAATCCTACTGTTTAAACTGCTCAAATAATCAGAAGGTTTTGATCAGGCTGGTTTGGGTCTGTTCCCTTCAACACACCCCTCCCACCGCTGTTTTCCCCATAGTGGAGAAAACAACACCTCTCTCTCTGTTGCCTAAACCTTAAAGTTAGGTCGGGGCTGGGTCTGGCAGCACACAGCCTAAAAAAAACACGGAGGAAAAGGCTTTTCCAGTCGTACGCTGGTGCAGAATTTGGCTGTGGAGCTGTGGCTGTTGCTAATCCTTCATTATCCGAGGGGGTGTTTCTCAGAGGGAGCGATGCTGCCGTGTGTGCCGTGCCAGCCTGCAGGGAACAGCCCCAGCTCAGGACGGGGAATGCCAGCTCTGGTGGGGTTGGAGTCTCGGGAGCCCCTTCAGAATTCCTGGCAGCAGCAGGAGCTCCTGCTGCTGCTGCTGCAACACGATTCCTCGTGTGCCCTCTCCTGACTGAGCTGTCTAAGAGGGATAGGCTATCCTTCCCATGTTTAAAATGTCTTTTGGAGTCAGTCAGCAGGCCTACAAGGAGTGAGTAATGTGCCAAGCTCCTGGGAAGAAGCTTATTTTTGCTTTCTCAAACTGATACCCTAAAGTTGTAGGAGAGGAGCCTGATTTATTTTATTTAAATGAATTAGTTGTAAGAAAAGGCTTCTGGATTCCCAAGTTCTTTTGAGTGCAGCCGTGGGAGAATTCACTCAGTTATTGTTGAGTTTTGCTCCCCCATCTGATAATTTCTGATTTTTTTTTTTCATCTTTTTTTTTTTTTAAATTACATTTGCAAAGAGAACCTTCAAAATATCTTGGCTGCCTGTATCAAAACTGTGAAGAGGTCTCAGCTGCTCCATTCATCTCAACAGATTTCTGACACAAAGCATGGATTTCGGAAAGCAAAGCACTTAAATACTTGATTCTCTTACTCACGTTCCTGAGTACCATTGAAGTACCTGCTGGTTTGTGCAGCTCTGTGTTTGGTGTCGAGGTTGTTAATCAGGGCTGTTTCACTGCTCAGAACCTTTGCAAAAAGAGCCAACTAAACACTGAAGTGCTTTTACCACCACTCTGAAAACATCCTTCCTGCTGAAATCGAAGGTGTGCAAATTGAGCTTAATAGCAAAATAATTCTGGGACAGCAAGACCCATTACCCCCACTCACTCTTAGTTCACTGCAAGCTTCTGCTGCAATTTCCAGTGCATCTAGGTATTTTTTTTGAGATCCTAATTTCATTGTGTTCTTCAGCATTTCACTGCAGGCAGCCATAAGGATGGGGAATCACTTAAAATCCTGTGTTTTAGGTACTTACTCAGTGCTGATACTGGAGCTGCTGAGCAACACACAGCCTTTAATATATTTATCCTCAATTATCTTTTTGAAGTTTCCATCTATTATTACTCCATCTGGGAAAACAGGGTACAGAGAAGTAAAACCAGAAGTCAGACAGCCTGTCTGCAGCACAGTGAGTAATTGGACCCCTGGATCCCAAGCTGCCACTGTAATCACTGTACTGCATTCCTCAAATCTGTAATAATTAAAACGACAGTCTGAGCCATTGGTTGATGTGGTGGGCTGGAGCCTTTACACTTGGGAATATGAGAATGGGAAGTTAGTGAAGCTAGTGAGAGAATTTTTCTGGCTCTTCCAGTGGTAGCTAAGCATTAGAACATCAAATTTATTAAATAACTGGAGATTTTTATTTCACAGACCAGTTTGATTTTAGCTTTACAGATGCATATTTTGATTCATCTCAACTTAAAAATGGAACATAAAATTGCTACAGGAGTTTAATCGTCATGAAAGAACTCTGAAATGCAGTTAATAAAAATGTTTTATCTGTATGAATATATACTAATCTCAACCTCTGTTAATCATTCTAACAATGTGCATGAGTTTGGGTAATCTGTCTTCTAATAAATGTTCATGTGGGCAATCTGCTAGCCATTGCCAGTTTCCTAAATGAATACCGTAATGGTTTCTGTAAGATTTTTTTCCCGGTGATCTTGAATTAAGACTGCAGAAGAAGACATCTTGATAATACCAAGTTTTTTGAGTTATCCAATAGATTATGTAACCCTGCTACTCAAATAATGCTAGTCTAGTGTTGTTGATTTACTGTGGCTCTCTGTTCCATTTAACTAGAAATACTAGTCTGGGATACTGGAAAAATACAATATGGATGAAATTCTGCTTGTTAAATTGGGAACTGTCTATAATTTCTTAAATAGCAGGAACTGCATATCTGCTGGGTGAACTAAAAGTCTCCTGTTTGTTTAGAGTCTCCAGTTAGGCTTTGCAGCTGAAGTTTTCATTCATTCAAAGAATTCCTTAAAAATCAAAAACAAATATTCAGGAGCAGAAAGCAATTGGTTCTGTTGTTGTGCTTTAACATATTAGAACCTGTGTTCTCAGATTTCATTATCTTTTGCAGCAGTAATATTTTATGGTAAGCAAAGGATCTTAAAGTTTGTTGTTACTATTCCTTTAAAATCTTTATGGTGGATAAATATATTTGTAGTTTGCAAACAAAGAAAAACTTCAACAACTGCAAAAGTGGAATTAATATTCTGGACATATACAGCTCAGTGAACATTTTAACATTCCCTTATCTTCCCTGTTGTGCCTACAGTTTTTCCCTAGGCACATTTTACAAGGCTATAGGACTGATTTCTTGTGGTGTGCTTCACTTGGGGGGTGTCTCACCAGGTTACAGCATTTGTGCTGTGGATTCTACTGCTGCTTTAGTTTTGTCTAGGTGAAACATGACGTAATGAGCTGTAACCGGTGGGTGCTTCTGGAGGTTCTACAAAACAGTTTGGGTTGTTTATTTCTCAGGGTACAGAAGTCTGTGAGAAGATAGTAGAAGTGACAAAACAAGAGTGCATTTGGAGTAGTTGTGGTCAGGAGAACACATCATCTTATCAATTTATTTTGTCACAGTAATTAAATATAATATTTAGGTCTAGAGATTCATAGATCTTAGCAGTTGCTTCAGCCCTTACTGGGAAATAAGAGATATGTTGCTGTATGATTTCTCCTTTCTCTTTCTTCTGCCTTTTTCATTAACTTTCTTTTCTTTTTCATTACCACTGCTCCAGTAACCTCTTAAATATTTAATTTTGAGAAAAAATATTAACATTTCAGTGAGTCCTGGGAAGTTCTTTTGTACAGTCTGTATGTATTTAAAAGGTTGCTGAATGGTTGCCTCAGTGTCCTGCTGAACCTTAATTTCCAAAGCTGGTTTGGATTTGGCATGACTACATCTCAGATGGACATTGTCATGTGAGATTTTAGCACTGTAATACCGCTTGCATCACTAGATCAGAAGAGGCTTTTTAAAAGGATTGCTGATGTCCCGTTCTTATGTGTTAAGTGCTTTCCAGATTTCATTCTCTTTAAAGAAGCTTCTTTGCAGCAACCGGATTTCATTAAACTTATCAGTATTTCCCTAGCACTGGGTAATCAAAATAAAATTTCAAAATGAAAAAGGTGGCAAAACACTTCTTGGAATGGTTATTGTATATAAACTGTACTGGCTACAAGTGTCATCTCCTGCAAGAGGCTTTTGGAGTACCTGAGGGATTTGCATGGTCTTTTTTGAATTACCCAAAGGCGTAACGAGTAAAGTTGTGCTGAATATTGGCTTAATGGTGCACTCCTTTGGGACCCTATCTTAAAGGTGACCTGAAAGCCTTGCTTTTGTCAGATAGTCAGAAATCCTGACAAAATTAAAATTTTACTGTCTTAAATGCGGTACAGGGTGTATCAAGTGCCACTTGCTCCTTTTTAATAACAGCACCCTGTCAGCTTCATTACTGTTTGAAACATGAAAATTTGGTTGCAGATAAACAGTTTACTTTTGGAATCTGGGAAAATATATTCTCCAGATAAAGTGCGTTCCCAAATATTTGAGGAAATTAGTCTTAATTGTATTGCTATAACTGTTGCTGGATAATTGATGTTTTCATTGGAAATCTTGATTTTTTTTTTTAATTTTTTTTAAGGATTTGTTCTTTGTGATTTTTATTCTATTTTTGAGTTGAAACTCTGCAAAAGCCCACCCAGAGGTACAGAGGTTTTTGAAGGAACAGTAAGATGATCAGTAATTTTCAGTTAAATGAGTCCACATTTAAGTTGTTTCATGTTTGAAGGAGCACTGTGTCTTCTACAGGTAATTGTGTAATTACTGGTTAATGTGGACATGTATTTCTGAGAGAAGTGCTGAGACCTTAATAATAGCTAACAGCTTTGCATTTGATATTTAAATGCATGGGTATACACATTTACAGTACAATGCATTGCCGGTTAGATTTTTTTGTTTGAGTTTGTTTTGGGCGGTTTTTTTGAGATAGCTCCATTTTTAGAGTTTTTCTAGATGACTTAAAACCTAATAAGGGAATCTTTGCCCTGGGAGATTAGGGACTGTTAACATTACAGCTATTTAGTAGTTCTTATTCTTTACTTTTTAAAGATCTGATTCTTTTCTGACTTCTAGTTGCCTGTAGGTTTTGAATTAAAAACTAGCCTCTGGGAAATCAATCATAAAATATTCATTCACTTTAAGAGGAGGCAGGGATTTCATCTGTGTACATCCGTTTTAAACTTGTAAATACAAGCTATCAATGGAGTTTTAGCCCGTGAAAGCAAATTGCAGAGTTCAGTTTGCAGAAGGCCACTTACCTTTGCTCGTGCTGAGTATTTATGCCAGTTCAGTACTGAATGAGTGAAGGAGGAGGCATGTGTGGTGTGATGATCTCATTATTGAGCTGTGGTGACTGAACTGTTCGTGCTGCCATTGACTAGCCCTGTGAGTGAAACTGAGGAGATAAATCCAGCACAAGCGCCATCGCTGTGCATTTTAAAACAGCTTTTTATACCACACTGCCCCATCCAAGGAAGTATTTAGTAGAGACATTATACACTCTTGAAGAATAACAAGACTTCAGGGAAGAGCTGGTTTGGTTTGGTTTTGCCATCTTATGTTCCATGTACAGAAAGAATGTAAAGGTGAAAATCCTCCAGGAGAGGGAGGGTTTTGATGCCAGGATTTATGTTGCATCAGGAGCATAAGCAACGTTTTCACCACTATTATCACATGATTTTTCTAATGACTTGTGGTGGTTGGGTGTTGTAAGAACAGCAGATGTCTGTTATCATACTGGATTTTGCATTAGGGCGTAGTCCTGGGCAGCACTAACAACTTGGTTTCTACTTTCAGCAATATCGTCCCCCTGCCAAACAAAAATGTACTCATATGTATGATGCCGCCTATTCTCTTATTTGAAAACATACTCAACGTGAAACTAAGCATTGACTTTAGGCCTGCCTTATCCTGTTAGTTCTACTTCAGAGTGGTAGCCTGCATGTCCTGTGTATTTACATTTACAGAAGAAAAGTTTATACAGCTGTGAAGTAAAATTCAATGGAATTTTTTAAAAACCGTGTTTAGAGTGATTCAAGATTTTCCTTTCAGGTTTGCTATTCCTTATTTTTAGCTGCAGAATAGCGAAATTCAGTGAAGGCTTGTAGTAGCTGTGCTTATGATAAGTAAGCTTAATTTTTGTATGAAACTTTGTCTCAGAATTGTTTTCATGAAGTTCTTTAAATTGGTTACTATGTATTTTGTCCTGTATTTGATTTTTAGGTTCTTCTGAAATGTGTGTGTTGTTTATGTATCCTGAATCTCTGCCTAAGACAATGTGTGGGGAGTTGGGTTTGGATTTTTTTTTATTTTTAAAGGAAAAAAAGTCTTATGCAATTATATCTTATCCTAAATATTTTCTTTCTGGTTTTTGTGTTTCTAACTTAGGAATTTTATGTGCTTGGTGGAGATGGAAAAGGAAGAAAAGCAAGCTGGCCTCCTGAAGAAAGAAGGCAGCGAATACTTAATGGAACTTTGTTTCTGTGGAACCATGTTTTGAGTGCTCCTCCTAGACGTTGTCCATAAATATCCTAGATATCAGCTGATTGCTATGATTGGAAACCTGGCTCACCAAACAGTGTATACTGGGAGAAGCCTGCCTAGGATAATACATTTTCTATTGTTTCTGAAAGTCTGTAAGAAAACACTGTAGACATCTGCCTGTTATTAACTCTGCATCTTGATTCAGCAAAAGTAGTCTTTGAAGTGAACAGAACCAGAGCCTTTTTGGAAACTTTTATTGAACATGACTCATGGAGAAGAGCTTGGCTCTGAGATGCACCAGGATTCTGTTGTTCTAACTTACCTAGAGGGATTACTAATGCATCAAGCAGCAGGAGGCTCAGGTACTGCAGTTGACAAAAAGTCCACTGGGCATAGTGGGGAGGATCAAAACTTTAAGATTTCAGGAAATATATTTCCCAGCTGTCAAAGTAATGGTCCAGTTCTTAACACGAGTACATATCGGGGATCTGGCATGCTGCACCTCAAAAAAGCAAGACTGTTGCAGTCTTCAGAAGACTGGAATGCAGCAAAGAGAAGGCGGTTGTCTGATTCCATTGTGGATTTAGATGGGAAAAAGGAAGCTTTGTTGGCTGGCATGGTTGAAAATGTGCCTAAAGGCAAACAGGATAGCACATTACTTGCCTCTTTGCTTCAGTCATTCAGCTCTAGGCTGCAGAGTGTTGCTCTGTCACAGCAGATTAGACAGAGTCTTAAGGAGCAAGGGTATTCCCTTAGCCATGATTCTTTGCAAGTGGAGAAAGATTTAAGGTGCTATGGTGTTGCATCCAGTCACCTGAAGACGCTGCTGAAGAAGAGCAAAGCGAAAGATCAGAAGCTGGACAACAGCCTGCCTGACATAACTAAGAACCTGCCCAAAGAGAGGTTTATAGAATCTCCTCATGCAGTGCAGAGCAGCCCTAAGGTGATGAACGAGCCCCTGTCGTGTGCTGCAAGATTACAAGCTGTTGCAAGCATGGTAGAGAAACGATCCAGTCCTGCTGCTTCGCCCAAGCCCAGCGTAGCATGCAGCCAGCTGGCCTTGCTTCTTTCCAGTGAAGCCCACTTGCAGCAGTACTCCAGGGAACATGCTTTAAAAGCACAAAATGCCAATCAGATTGCAAGCGAGAGACTTGCAGCAATGGCCAGGTTGCAAGAAAGTGCTCAGAAGGACATGGGCCAGTTCGGTTTGGCCAAAGGAATGACAAGCCATCTCAATGGTCAGGCAGGATCATCCCCCAAAACAGTCGCTAGCAAAGGCAGTATGGCACCGTTTCAGAGTTCGGTGGGAATCGTGCATTCGCCTCCCAAAACCGTGGGATACAAAAGTACTGTGGAAAGGAATAACCTGAAAACGTCTCCCAGCAACAGTCTGCTCTTACACCTGCTGAAAAGCCAGAACACCACCAAGCATGTGAAGGGGCGCGAGCAGAGTGAGAGAACCAGCGTTTTTGAAGACAGCAGCACACCAACAACGGTTGATGAGTATTCAGACAACAATCCTAGTTTTACAGAAGACAGCAGTGATGATGAAAGCTCCCATTCTAACTGTCTTCCTATAGACCTGTCCTTTAAACAGAGGACGGATAAACCGGATACAGGTCCACCTGCATCACTGGATAACCTGACTCAGTCCTTGCTTCGTAACTGGGATCCAAAAGTTTCCTGTGCAGGGAACAAGGAAGAGAAAGACACTCCGAAAGCTTCTAACCTGAATCCCCACCAGAAAGTAACACTACTTCAGCTGTTACTTGGGCATAAGAGTGAAGAACAGGTAGACAAGAGTAATGACCCTCAGGGACCACACAGTACAGCTGATGTGGCAAAATTCACTGTACAGACTGGGAAAAGGACTCCTGTTGCTGACAGTCCCAGTGCCAACCGCATGACTCCGTTAAGCACTCCACCTTTGCTGGCTTCTACAAAAGCAGACTCTCCTTTAAATCTCTCGCACCAGTCGCTGGCTGTCAAGCGGAGCTCGCCACCCTACGCCTGCGGCATCCAGCCAGACAGACTGATGAATCCTGCATCTAAACACTTGATAGACCTGTCCAAAAGCAAAGAAATTCAAGGAGCTAAACTGAGCAGGACCGATAGTCCCCAGAACTCTTCGGCGTTCAGTGCCAGCAAGCTGCTGCAGAACCTGGCTCAGTGCGGCATGCAGACTTCCATGTCGAGTGAGGAACAAAGAGCTAGCAAACAGCTGCTGGCAGGGAACGTGGATAAACCTGTGGGCTTGATTGATAGATTGAACAGCCCTCTGCTTACAAATAAATTGAGTATGCATGAAGAAAATAACAAAATATTCAGTTGTCAGCCCGCACCCGCTGAACAAGGACTTCCAGGTTCGGAAATAGAAAATCTCCTTGAAAGGCGCACTGTCCTTCAGCTGCTTCTGGGAACTCCCAATAAAGGTAAAAGTGAAAAGAAAGAGAGGATGCTTTTAAGAGATGAAAGTTCTCAAGAACAGACAGACAAGGCTTTGAATGAGCAAATATTGACGGTGAAAATAAAAACTGAACCATCTGAAGAATCAAATGTTCCTTATAATTCAAATGCACAACAAGTAAGAGAATGCAAGGGTAACAAATTCCAAGGGTTTGTTCATTCGCTGCAGAGAAACACAGCTACTTCTCCAGCATCCGAGGAGTTGAAATCTGAGCCTCTTTCACCTCAAGATTTCTCCTTTTCCAAAAATGGCCTGCTAAGTAGGTTGCTGAGACAGAATCAAGACAATTACCCTGCAGATGAGCTGGACAGGAGTCACCGAAACAACGAGCTGACACACCTTGAATCCAAGAGTCTTTGCACGGTACCGAAGAAGAGGAAGCTTCACGCTGAGCCTCTGGAAAGCCCATTAAAAAAGATGAAAAGTAATGTGTCTGATGCTGCAAACAATCACGCTTCTCCTACCGAGGCACTGTACGGGCCTTTGCTTAACCAGCAAGAACTCAAATTCAGCAGGAATGATGCTGAATTTAAATATGCTGTAAGTCACGGTTCAAATAGTGAAACTGAAAATAGGAGTTGGTCTAGAGATAGTAAAGGCTTTAATGTGTTGAAACAGCTGCTTCTCTCAGAAAACTGTGAGAGAGATCTGTCACAACATAGGAATAACATACTAACAGAGGGCAAGAAAAAAGGAAACAAAACCAGTGCAACAATCAATAAACCTGAATTCACCATTTCTTCAGTAAGATCATTGGTGGGAAGCCCTGTGCAACAGAACAGTTGTGTAGATCACAGAACATTTCAGTATCCTGTAGCAGTAAAAAGTCCTGCCAGCTCCCCCTTCCCTGAGCATTTGGGGAGTACGGTGTCCCGGCTTGAGCCCGAGCAGTTTAGCATGTGTTCCATGCCCGGTGAGAAAGGGCCCATCAGATGGGTGATCACGGGCATGGACAAGAGCGATTACCAGAAGGACTCTCCGAGACTGACCAAAACCAATCCAATATTGTACTACATGCTGCAGAAAGGCGGCAGCTCTGTCAGCAGCCAAGAAGCACATGACAAAGAAATTTGGAATGAACCTTCATTTACCGAGAGTTCAACTCGTGTTACAATCAAAGAGGAGCTGACACCTGACGCAGAGCTTAAAACTCCTTTTAGTAACTTAAGAAGCCCTTACAACAGCCATATGGGGAGTAACACCTCTCATCCGCATGGTGGTGTGAATGGAGAAGTGCATGGACTTCTGGAAAAAGTGCGAACAATCAAAAAAGAGCCAGAATAAACTGCAGCCTCCTCAGTGAGTTTACAATCAGCGGTTTTGAATCTTTGTTTAAAAAAAAGAAAAAAGAGAAAAGAGTATGAACTTGACTACTGTATAAATTGAGCATGATTTTAAAAAAAAAAAAAAAGCATGGTCTAATTGAAACATGTTTTCATTTGATAAACTTTTTATTTTTCTGGTGATGTTATTTAAAATACATGTAGATAAAATTTGCTTTACAATAGATTGTCACAAGGAAACTAGAAGGGTTGTAATTTGTACGAGACGTTTCTGTATGTATCACATTAAGTTATGAGTACTCTTTGATCAGAGTCTTATTTGGATCTGTAAGCTTTTGGTATAACATAGAGTGTAAGCGTACAGCCTAGGTGGTGGTAATGCTGCGTTTCCTCCCTCCCTGTAAAATAATCCTTATTTTTTTGAAGCCTGAGCATAGAGACAGTGTACTTTTTTTTCCCCCCGAATGTTTTACTATGTTTTGTGAAATTTTAAGAATAGCTTTTAAGAAATGGAGCAGTCCGTCCAAGGTATTAGCTTGTCATATTGGAAAACCTGCGTCAGTGTTAATAATTGAAGTGCACTGAAATGTATTTTTTAGTGCTTCCAAAATTTGTATTGTTATTTTTAAATCTTGTTTGTGGCCCTGCCAGAATAGTGGTGTAAAATCTATTTTTCTTCCTTGCCCTGCTCTTGACAAAGGCCTTCCTCAGAATTCTTAGCCATAGTTATGAGTCACTAGTTACGATTAAGGGTTTTTTCTAGGTTTTTATAAAAAAGGCAGATTTTCATAGGCCGTGCAAATACTGCGTGAGTCCTTTTGTCGGCACATTCCTGTCACTTCCCTGCCTAAAAGGGGAAAGCCAAAATGCCTCTTGGAGCAGTGTGATGGAGAAGGCTTATAGTACATGTATGCAGTGAGGAAAACGCTGGAAGGCTTGTGAAGGGGGTGAGTGGAATTGTCTGTTCAGCACCATCCTGCTTCCCTGTGGAAGGACACCAACTGTACTAAAGCAGCACATCAGACTTTCACTCAAAGATGGAATAGGATTTTAATGAAAAATGTGTTGGCCTCTTCCTACAACCAGGGAAAAGAATCTATAATCTGCCAATATTTATTACTCTCTGAACAGCTGATGCATGGTTTAATGCACTACCCTTTCACTGCAGAAAATCTGGCTTTAGAATAATTTTCCAGGTTGCACTGAGGATAAAACTGTGGTTTTGTCATGTTCTGTAATGGATAGTGGGATATGTCTGAGAAATCCTTCTCTGCCCTTTTCCTCAATCCCCACCTGTGCTGTGATTTGTAACATCTGGCAATATCAGCCTGAGATGGGAGGAACTGAAAATTGCAGTCAAAGCCGAGACACCTTAAAAGAATTGCTGGCTGGGGAAGAGCCATGTGGCTCTGCTTTCCCGTTAGCACTGTCAGTGTTAACTCCATTTGCAGCCCTTATTTCTCTGGGGGGAGGAAGAGGACAAAACCCAGTTCCTCTGAATTATTGGCAAGCAGAAGTTTTGCTGAACTTTTTACTCCCCTAAAAAAAAAAGCTCTCTGTGGCTTCTTGATTTCACTGATAATCCCCTCTGCCATCAGCAAGCAGCGAAGCAGTTGGCTTGCGCAAGCGATGGAAGCTGCACTCTGGTTTAATTTTGTGTGTTTTTGCCATTGCAAGCCAGTGACATGACAAAACTGCTGTTTCTGTCCATCTCATGTCTGCATAGCAGAGATGAGTGACGGGGCATTTTGCCCTTTTCCTGTCTGGTTTGGTTTCAGAGATCCTTTTCCCAGACTCCTGGCTGTGCTGAGGCACAGCAAGCTGTTGTCCCCCTCTTGTCCCTGTCCCCAGCCTGAGATCAGTTCTTCCTCCTTCCAGTGCAGTTCCTACTGAAAGGGACTTCTCCTGTCTGACAGCTGGAAAATGCACCACTATTCTGTTTTGCCTCCCTCCGGGGGATACCTTCTTTTAGGGAACACAAATATTTGGCAGTATCCGATATAAAACATTCCCCCTGGTTTTTATGAGAAATAACAGAGCAATTTAAAGATATATTTTTATGTTATTTCAGTGAAGCATAATATATTAATGGGCTGTACAAAGAAGATTTATATTTTAAAACCGTCACACAAATCTAATATCATTTTAAATGTCATTGTCTGAAGTATAATATAAAAATAAAATTTTGTTTGTCTTTAATATTGCATTTATAAGTGGCCCAATGACAATTCAGATGTCTCATAGAATAATCATTAATGAGATAAAGTATATTTTGGATTGACAGTGGAACTGAATTCTTTTTATATGAGTCAACCCAGCAGAAATATTAAAAAGATGGTATTTGTTCCATCCGTTAAATGTCTTTTAAAGTCTTAATTGATTATTTTTCTTGAAACAATGTGTATATAGGTAGGAAATATATACAATATAGAATAATAGATGGTCCCCAGACTAAATACAGGGCTATAATTTGCTTGAAGGGCTCCACAAAAAAATGCAGCGTGAGAGGATGTGGAATTATCTGGTTGAAAAAACTTCTTCAAAGTTAAGTTGAGATGGAGGGTGGGGAAGAGATTCTGACCCTAACAAAAAGTAGTATTGGAATCGAGCAATGTGCTGACCTTTGTATTTATTCTAGGGTAGTCTATTGTTATAATGTATACTTTTGAACATTTAGTTTTGAAAGTTTTATAAAACAGTTAAGTTAAAATGTTAACAGTTTGACCAGTTAAGGATTTAGCTTCCTTTTTAGTTGATGATAATGAAAGGGTATTGCCATTCTCACAGACGTCAGTAAACTCTAATATACAAGAATTTAAGTTCAGGACATGGTGTTCATGGAAGAATCTTATCTCTTGCAGACATTGCAATCTCAAACAGCAGGTAACAATGCTGAGGCCCTTGAGAGAGGGCAGGACGTGCCAAGGGAATGCTCAGTCAGCTGCTGAGAGGGCAGCAGTCTCCTCCTATATGAAATCCTCCAGTATCACTGGTGTTACCCCCTCCCTAGGGAAGAGAGGTCTTCTTTGAATCTACCCCATCCGCATTTACACCTTAGGACCAAAGGCTCTTGAGTTATTTTTCTGTCTTGTAGCATGGGTGAGTAAAAAGGAGTTGCTGGTTTTTTTCCTTGGGGACTTTTCCGTCAGAAAAGAGGGGTGCAGGAGCTGGGTTTGTTGCCCCAGGAGAGACTGGTCGGGCTGGCCACATTTTTCCAAGCAGCTCTAAGGTCCCTGGTTTCCACCAGTCCCCATAGATGGATTGCAAACCAAGGTCATCTCGTGAGTAGCACTTGGTGCTCTCAGCAACTCCTGTCTCCTCTAGGCCTTTAGATTATAGATTGGAAGCCAAATGGGGTCTTGGCAGATCTCGGCAGCCGCAGCTGTATAGGCAGAGTGGTGCAGGATCGATGGGTGCTGGTGTGTGATCTCACCGTCAAAGGAGCAGGGTGGGAGGGGAGAGCACATCGCAGTTACAGCCAGCTGAGACTGCTGGGGGAAAGCTGCCTCCAGCTCTCAGAGCAGGGAGGAAGTGGGTTAGGGAATTGTCTCCTTACCACGCTGAGAACTGCAATTGCAGCCACTCAGAAGTTAAACCTGAATTAACTTTAGCCCTGCTTAGCTGGGAAGGGCTGGGGCTGAAGCAGTTGGGTTGTGCAGTGCCCGGTGCCTTGCTTGAGGGGGCGTCCCCAGCACCTGGTGGAGCGCCCAAGCCAGCTGGATTTGGGGATTGACTTGGAATTGCCACATAGATATGCCTTTTCTTTCCAGAGAGAAGTGTCTGGGACTCAGATATCCAGGTTCCTAGTGTCTCCTCTGCCAAAGCTTGAGGAAGTGATGGTGGGTAAAGCACGACCGCAGAATCAAAGGTGGAGAGTTGGAAGGCTTCTCTACTGATACCACATAGCTGGGCAGCTCAGTTTGAGGAGTTTATATGAGATCAAAAGGGAATTCAGCCATAACTTTCACTTTTCTTAGCCATTTAACTCTTAGTGATGTTTTTAAATTTTTAATTTACAAATGTTTTTAAAAGAAAGAAGTGAGTGGTTTAAATTTAAATTTTCCCTGTTAAATGTTGGTGAAAGTATTACAGCTCTCATTGACGTCAGTGACATGATATTACCAGTTTGTTCTCTGCCACATCTTACAGAGGAGTAAACTGGTAAGTATATATTATATATATATTTATATATAATGTAAATATGTTGACTTGTTACGCCTATAATATGTTGAAATTGGTTTTTAAAAGGTGATGTAAATAGTGGTTTCCTTAATGAAAAATACATATTTTGTATTGTTCTAATGCAAAGGAAAAAAACCTTTTAATCTTTTTTGTTATGTATATTCCATGTATAAGTGTAAATATGATCACATAGGTTTAAAAACTTTTGCATGTATGTATACAGTTGCAAGTCTGGAAGAATGTATAGAAAAATTCTTTTATTTAAAGTTGTGATTACCTGCTGCATGAAAAGTGCATGGGGGACCCTGTGCATCTGTGCGTTGGCAAAAAAAAAATGTCTTAACAAGTCAGGTCAGTTCAAAACACAACAGTATTCCACTTCTGGACATGACTTCTGCTGTGGTATTTTAGCTTTGTGAAAGAATGTGCTTCAAATCAAAAGGGTCTGGAAAAAAAAATGCAAACCTACTTTTAAAACATGAAGTGCTCATACAACTATAATAAGTCATGTAAGTTCAGGACTCCATTTTGCGTAATTAAAATATTGTACCAGGACTGTTCCATCCCTGTAAAACAAAGGAGTATTGATTTTCATTGCCATACATAAGAATTCGGGATTTTACCACAACCAGTTTTATTGTGATGTGTCTTCAGTAATTTAACTGGTCTCATTTTTTTAATTAGAAATTAATTTCCTCATGTGATGTCACAAAACTGTACATACTGCAGTGTGAAGTTTTTTTAAATCTTTCAGTGTTTACTTCCTGCAGAAAATTTGAATAAATGAGAAAAATGCATTGTCTTGATTGTTTTTAAATCTGCTTTATTTCATGTGTACTTTCCATTCTTGGAGTATTAGTGGGCTCTTTGCATCAGTGCTGTGGATACAAATTTTTAACAACAAAAGTACCTCAAGGAACTTAGGCACACATAGCCTTCAGCAAAGCTACTGATGGGAAACTGAGAGTTGTGAAGCTGGAAATGAAATAATCTAAATCAGATTAGCAGCTTTACTTCACAAAGCTCTGTATTATGTTTTATTTAAATACCCCTCTGCTTATTAACTTGAAATCAGTGACCATAAACTGGAAACCTCTAAATGGGAATTCTCATGTGAAAATAATTTTAAATGTTAAAACGTTGTTCAGGTCCCTTGTGCAGGGCAGAAAGATCTGTTTTCACACTACAGTCTACTGTGGTTCATACCACAAATAAGACTTCTCAGTTTATTCTATTTATGTTCTTAAGCAAACCTGTAGAATAAGTGAACATGATTTGCCCATGTAGCCCACACAAAGGTTTAACGGTGCACTTCCATCGTAGTTTGGAGTTTTTAAATCAGCTTATGACATTAGTGCAAATGATGGGTTGCAGCATTAGTTCAAGTGCTGTTTCTCCAGAAAAGTTTTGTTCCAGGGTGTCCAGACAGTGTCTGGAGCTGTACAGTTGCAAGCAAGCACATAGGATAGGTCATGAGTATCTTGGGTAACACTAACAGCTATTTTCATGAATCTTCCTGCACTTCCTGCTCTCAGCAATAAATTGCGCACCTGAGGTTCTTTGGAAGCATTCCGGAAAGCAGAAAATATAATACATAAAGGTAATTTTAAAACAATAATTCTGAGTTCATAGATTTCAACAAGGGTTTTCTGAACTATATAACTGAGCATTTTAATTGTTTGGTGTCCAAAATGGAATAGGATGGGGATGCTGTCTCTCTTTGGATACGTCACCTTGTATTACGGATGTTATGCCACCAGTGATGCTCAGCCGTGCTTCAGAGGGGAAGGACCCTGACCCAGCTTCTGCACAGACTCTTCTCTTTGTAAGTAGGCTTGATGTGAGGGATCAATGGCTGAGTCAAAATGCAGCCACCTGGAAGAGCAATATCCCTGAGGAGCTAATCTAATCTTCTAATGGCAGTGCATCTTGGAAATACTTTCTTGAAATACATGCTTTCCTCCGTGCCGTATTTCTTTCGATTTTGAGTCTGCCCACCAGGCAAAGCCAACACCATGCCTCTGTTTCTCCAGTGGTGATGCCTTAGGACAGTTCCATGGAGCACCTGAGTATCTCTGACTTTTATTACTTGGTGGGGGGTTCAGGCTCTTGTAAATTCACTATATATATTCAGCTGTGCTGTAACACCGAGTAGAACTTGCACAGTGTCCACCAGAACAAGCGGGGCTGCGGAGCTGAGCGTATGGTGTGCTAAACAGCCTGCGGGGTGACAAGGATGCGGAACGGGTGTGATATCCCAAGAAACATTCCCCTCTGAGTGGATGTTAACAGCATTTCCTTGGTGATTCACAATGAACTCGCCCAAAAGTGTCTCACGCTGCCAGTGAACTCTTTGCAGACAGCACTGTGGTCACGCAGAATCTTCTTGCTCTCCAGCTTGTTCCTCACAAAATGAAGGTTGTGTGTGATGTTGATGGGGTTTTTTTTTTTTTCATGAAACAGCTGCTGGATGAAGAAATTTTCATTTCTGCTTCAGAGATTTCGGAATTGGGAGGGATAGCATTTGTGTTCGTGGGACTTGGCACCGGAGTCTTCTCTGCTCCTCAGTGACATGAACTGTAGCACTGTGGGTGTCAAGGACAGGTGGGGACTCTGATAGATCATTTGCAGGGACGTGCATTGTGGAAGCCTTTATAAGAGCAGAGGAGTTTATTGCAGTAATACAAACATGTTTTTACATAAGAAAAGTAAAAGCAAATTATTCTTCATCGACTGTAAACTTGCCAAGAAAAATGAGTTTGAAACTAAAGAACACAATGGCAATGTTCTGCTGTATGGCACAGCTTGGCACATTAGGGCTGTGGAATACACCCATGGGAATGTCTGTAGGGACCTGATATGAGCCTAGAGCAGTGGCTAGGATATGCAGGCAATAATTGCTGATAATATTTTTATTTCCTTTTGATTGTCAGAGTGACTCAAAGGGAGCATGGCACAAACTTGGGGCATAAAAATCCTCTCTGCTGGTAACTATCAATGCTGCTAATGAAGGAGCATATGCTGATCTGAGCTCGCAGCAGCCCACTTTATTTGGCTTTCTAAGGAATGCTTGCTCTTAATGAATAAAGAGATTTGTCACTATTTCCAGATTACTTTTCTGGTTAAATTACTCAGAATTTAGCTGAATGCAAAACAAACATAGTTGACTTGTGAATATGCCAGATAGATAAACCTGATGCCTGTTTCCACGGTTAAAGTCAGTGTGTGCCTTCAGTGCATCGTGGTGTGTTGGGGAGAGATGGAGAAATAACTATGTCCTCCTTCACAGTACAGATCTGGATTCTCTTCATCCAGTCTAGTTTGGGGAGATGGTGAAAATTTCTCACTAAATGGGAGGCAAAGTGGGCTACTCTGTAAGTTAGTGGGGCTCTCTGGCCCCAGTTTTCTGAAGCTGCCGCTGACATTTAGAGTCAGATACATCGAGTCTGATGTTGTTACTTCTCTACATCTGCCTACCTGCACCTCTGTAACTCTAGCAAAATGTTACAGTTTTTCACGTTCTGCCTGACTAGACCCCCTGCCGAAATCTCATTACAGGTACTGAGAGAAAGTGGTGAAATTCAAGGGTGATTTGGAGTAGGATGCCCTGGTGCTCAGTCTCTCGTAGGCCTTGACTTGGGAAATGCTTTGCTAGGGTTTCTGTGGAAGATGGAAGTTCCTCCAGTAGCTGATATAATCGCGCGTTTCTTCTTTTTCCTGAATTCACAATTTACTCTGAAAGCAACCTTTGGTTTGGTGTTGGTGGGTTTTTTTTGCAAGAAGCCTCAGTGACTCTCACGTGCCTCACAAAAGGCTCAGCATGTGATTCACCTTTGGACATCCAGGGAGCCTGTGTCCCTTCAGGTGCTACGTGTTGTCCCCACACAGGTGTGTCTGTGTGTGTGGCAGTGAACCTGTGACTTGGGGGTCTTACCTTTTGTGCCATGATGATTTTAAGTGATGAAGGAAGAAAGAGAGTGAAGGGGAGTCTTAAGATGGCAAGCTACAAGGTGTTACTCTCAAGTGCCTTTTACTTTCTAATGCCACTTCATTTTCTGCTATTTAACATGGTCATAGTGAAAAAATCCTTGATAGCATTTCCAGCAAGAATTAGATAAATCCAGGAAACAAAAATCTTACGTAGCTATTCCTGTCATAGGTAGTAGACTCATAGAATGGCTTGGTTTGGGAAGGAGCTTAAAGATAATTTCAATCCAAACCCCATGGGCACAGATGCTTTCCATTAGGCCAACCTGGCTTTGAACACTTCCAAGGATGGAGCAGCCACAACTTCCCTGGGCAACCTGTTCCAGCGCCTCAGCACCCTCACAGCAAAAAATTTCTTCCAAATTTCAAATCTAAGTCTACCTTCCCTCAGCTTAAAGCCATTCCATCTGTCCTATCACTACATGCCCTTGTAAAAAGTCCCTCTCCAGCTCTCTTGTAGCCCCTTTATGCACTGGAAGGTGCTATAAGGTCTTCCCATACCCTTCTCCAGGCTGAACAATCCCAATTCTCCCAGCCTTTCCTCACAGCAGAGCTGCTCCATCCCTCTGATCACCTTGGTGGCCTCCTCTGGCCTGGCTCCAGCAGGTCCCTGTCCTTGCTGTGCTGGGAGCCCAGAGCTGGATGCAGCACTGCAGGTGCTGCCCACAGGGCTTTGGATGAGCCCAGGCCATGTTTGCCTGAGTTTGCCGTGTTTACCACCACTTGAATCACGGAGTATTAGTGATGCAGGTTTGCTTACTTCCTAGTCCAAAATCTAAAGAAGCTTTACATTTCATTATGAGCAAGTACCAAGAGCTGGTTGGTCGGCATGTAAATATGTTTAAAAATCTGAAAACAGCAGTTTAGGTGATCCTTGCACACCGTGATGCCTGTCTCCTGTGTAAGGAACTGCTAACTCTCATGCCATTTTCCCCCTTCCTCTTACCTATTATTTCGAGTCCTTTCATCTCATCTTTAAACTACACAGGAGCCCAGTCATCACCCATGAAGGGCAGAGGAGACAAAAGAAGTATATATTTTTAGACAACTCCTTTGAAATAAGTGTTTGCCTAAGGTACTGCGTTATGCATTGACTGTATTGAAAGCTGTGTCTTGGTCTCTCCTCTGAAAGTATTCACCCAAGGCATTGCATAGTGCCTGCACACTGGGAACAGAGGTGATGACATCTAACAGCACCTACCCCCAGTACCCCCTTTATTTTAGAATGCTGCTTACTGTGGCAGAAAGAAGCAAAGTGTATGACACAAAGCCTTTTTTGCACCAAAAAAATTATGCTTCTGAAAATGGCATAGAATAAAAACTGCAGGTTCAAGGTCAGAGAAGGAAAATAAGAGGGGAATTTTTATTTTTTTTTTAAGTCTCCTCAGCATGGTCCAGCTGGTAGCCTGTTGCCTGCTCCCGTTCTGTCTCACCACCTGTTTCCCAGAGGGAAGGCACTGTGGTGGTGCAGGCAGTGGTTGCTTCCCAGGGGAAACAATCCCAAATTTTGCCATTTGCATGAGATCTGACGCAGAGAGCTGGGAGCTGGTGGTGGCTGCTCTCAACACAGACAAAACAGTAGCAGCTCCTGGTAGAGGAAGAAAAGGCACTGAAATCCCCTGCTGAAAATGTTCACAGCCCAAAGAATCGTCCCCTATTTTTTCATGGCATAGATTTGCAGTTACTAATTTAGAAGTGGAAGGAATAATTGTCTAGAAACTGACAGCAGCTATTGTATTGAATACATTTCACTGTTTAAAACTTAAAAGGTCTGGGGATAAAGCTAGTTACATTAAAAAACCCCAAACTTTTTATGTATTCAGTGGCTTCAACAGATATTTTCACTGTCTTCCAACATCTGCCTAGCATTTGAAAATTTGCTTCTCTTTAGTCAGAAAGGTACTATTCCAGTTTTCCTGCCATCTTTATCTCTTTTTTTTTACATAAACATTTTTGTTGTGCTTACACTAGAACAATATGGCTTGCTCTCCCTTGCTTGATTTCAAATTATGCCTGTAACACAGTACAATGCTGCTGCAAAATGTCTCCTGACAGTCCCAGGAACCCCCTGCATGGCACAGAAGTCTCCTCTGACCCAGGCTAACTGTTGTGCCTCGCTCCTAGGGCGCCTGGAGCAGTAAATGGTAATGCTGGTCATACGCCGTTCTGAGCACTGTATAAATTTCTGCCGAGTTCAGTTTTTCTATCTCCCAGTTTGGATCAAGGGGATATGGAGACTTTTGGCAGTACTTTATGGGCTGCAGAAGTAGCAGCTGGTTTCCAGTCATCTTCTATATTCCTGTTAGCCTGCATTAATGGTGCAGCTGTGCCAGCGTCACCCTTTGAGCCTGTGCCCAGTCGGCCTAAAGCAAACACGATTCCACAGGAGCCGAGATGGTGCTGTCCCTTTTGATGTGGAGCGTGGCTGCCTGTGGCATGGAATGCTATGCCTTGCAGGGAAGTAGAGGGTTCAGCACAGGAGATCAAATTCTTGATGACTGTGGAAACATCTGTAGGGCAGGGCACAGCTTCTTGATTTTGCGGTTTCACTCCGAATTCATGGAGTTCACTCTCCTTCTCTGCTCGATTATTCTGCAGTGGGAGCCAGGAGGGGAAGGGTCAGATGAATGAGAACAGCGTTTGTGGGGCAAAATTCAGTCCCTGGAGTGAGGACCTGATCAGAAGGTGATGAAGCACAGAAACCTCTGTTCAGAAATGCATCAAGGCTAGGACACAGCGGCAGTAGTACACTGGTCAAAGGAGTGCTTAGAGAGATACCTTTTTTTATCTGATACTCAAAATCCTGACACCTGACAGAGATTAGAAGAGGTACTATAAAGGGCAATGTAATGGAGCCTTACTGGCCATAGTGGCTACTGCTGCCTAGTGGGGTTGGGGGATACACAGTGGCCAGCTGGATAGATGGTCCATCCTGAGTCTGGAGGGAAGGATGGTTGGGTTGGGCTTGCTGAGAGTCCAGCATGAGAGGGAGATACAGAAAAGGACCTCAGGAGGAGTAGTGTAGTACCAGCTTCAGCATCTGAGGAAACAAAGGTCAGTTTACAAAGCCAAAATGATAAGACTCCTGTGAAAGTAGGAATTCTGCTTGCTGTGTTTTCTTTTTCCACAGCAGAAGTTACAACTGCTACCTCATCTCTTACCTGGGCTCTGCAGCAATCACTGCAGCTCTTTCCTGCCATGAGCAAGGGTGGCTCTTCCCACAGCATCTATATAAAACAGAGAGCTGTATTGCTTTCAGGGGTTCTCTGCAGCCTGTCATGACTGGTTGTATTTCCTACCATGATCCTCACAGAGAGGAGAATAGGGATGGTCCACAAATTATTACTGAGGAACCCCAGATTTGCATTGCAGTTGACTGTGGGGTTTGATGAAATTTCAAGTAGGGCTTATGGGATTGTTATGCCCTAATGTCTCAGGATTTCTCTGCTAAATAGGCCGAAAAAGAGGTTTTGTTTTAGAGAGACTTCAATGCTAGCAGAGTATGAGCTGCACATATATCTGAGATAGACAAGAGAGTATAATTTGCCATATCCCGAGTTTTGATGTGTTAAAATGCATAGAATGTGGGCTGGCCTTTGAATTTAGAGCACCTGAATGTGAAGATTCCCATCAGATGACAACATCCCTGGTGGTGATGGGACTGCTATGATGTGGTACCCTGTTGGTCAGAAACATCCTGGCAAGTGACAGATCACAGAGTAGACAGTAAACTCCACGACTCTGATGCAGCTTCCTGTCCGCATCAGTTATTGAAATCACACTCTCTAACCCTGCCCTGCTTGGGTTATCTCACCTGAGACCTTTGAGGAAAACTAGGTTAAAATGTACTTGCAAGAGAAACATTTTGGAAATGTAACTCACTTGCAGTGCATTAAATGAGCAAATTTAAAAGCCAATGTGAATGAATAAAATGGAAGAAAGGTTTCTGAAGCCAATGAGTAACTGAAGCAGAAGCAGGGTACTGGCTGTAATTTGTACCTGGAACCTGTGAAAGCTGACCCCAGGCTTGCAATTGTAGAGCAGGTCTAACCCCTAATAGGCTTGGACAAGTAAATAAGACCTTGCAGCAGTGAAAGTGCCTTATTGTGACTGTGCTTGTGGGAGCCAGTGTTTTTCTCAGCCAGGCTGCACCTCACTGTGTTCTCCTCATAAAGCTCTTTCACTTAGCCTTAGTTCCAGCATTCAAGATTTCTGTATATTTTTAGCATGTTGTTTGGTTATCATCTGCCATATATTTCTTATAGCAACAGCAGGGCATGTTAAACATGGGGTCTCGAGTCTAAAATAGCTTTTCTTGGAGAACACAAACAGTGCTTTTATGCTCTCTGGTTAGGGTTTTTTTGGAAGGGAAGGGGAACTTTTCTAGGAGGAATATGAAAGTGGAAAATCTTTGAAGCTGACACTCTCCAGCTAAATCAGAATGTTTGGATTTATGTGCAAAATAAGGAATTTTGGTGCAGAGGGTTACTTTAGCATTTCTTTCTGTAGAGAGAAATGTCAATGAGCATGAATGTGTACGTAAACACACACAAGATGGGTACAATGACTCATGCAGACAAAAGAAAAATTAAGAAAGCTGACAATGCAAGGGCTGGTGTTTAAAGCAGGAGGGGTGTGTAGTGAGCATTCTTGTAGAGTAGGCATTATTTATTAAGTGGAGGGAGAGTGAGTGGAGCTATACAAAAATATAATGAGACATGCTTCAAGGAATTTGCAGCCTATTACAAACTCAGAAGAAACCACTGCAGGCACATAAAGTACATTAAGTGCTGGTACAAGTTAGCAGTAGTGAAGGAATCTGGCTGAGGTCATTGTTGAAAAGCATTGTGAAAGGAATGAGTCTGGAGGAGGAGGAGAGGGGAAAGTCATCTGAGGTGAAATTCTTCGGAAGACTTAAGTGGACCTGACACCAACTCCTCTGCGTGGGGTGAATTTTATCCTTGGCGCTGGAGAAAGATGACTTCCCACTTGAAGAGGCAGCTGGGGGAAGGAGGAGAAAAGTGAGGCAGGTTGGACTGGAAGGACAGGTTTTATGGTGGGAATTGCAGGAGCCTTTGAAGATCAAGGTGAGGGGAAGATAAGAGGGAAAGAGGAAATAATTTGGATGTATGGAACTACTAAATGACAACTGAGCTCAATTTGGAGCTAGTCAAGGAACACTGGTTCAGATGGTACTGAGATGGTTTCTGGGAGCTGAGTCAATCCACTCCTGTATGAAATGTAGAAAAATTGTAAATAAAACAAGAGTAGAGGAGCAGAAAGCTTTACTTAATTAATTCCTTACCTGGGCATTGGTTATCCTTATTTCGGGAGTGTGTTGTTTCTTGATTTGAAACAAGAATGATTATCTCTGGCCTGTGTCATGGAGGTGATCAGAAAACAGAAGGGGACCTATTGCTGTGGGGTTGTCCAGTGGTACCTTAAAAAAATAAATCTATGAACTCAATAAGCAGTAAGGAAGAAAAGGGAAGATCAAAGGTGGGATGAAAAAGAAGTTGCTTGTTAAATTGCCCAGAGAAGGGAAAAAAAAAATATGAAGTGTCATCTGGATCTGAAAAATGAGTAGTAGTGAGGTAAAAGCAGGAAAGGCTATGTGGAGGGAGCTGACTCCAAGTCCCCGGGTGCCTCCCTTTGTTTGTGCTGAGTTGGTTTTAACTAACAGAGAAGTATATCCTGGTGTGGCAGTGGTCCCCACATAGAGCCCAAGGCTAGGCTTTGCTTAGTTAAAGGTTAGTGCTGACAATACCATCTTATCACAGCAAGCTGAAAAAAAAAGTGCTGGGACTTCCTAGTAGTGAATTTGAGGGAATCTTCCTGGTTTCTGATTGGAAGGGACAAGAAAATAACAAATTCTGGCTAGTGTAGCATGCCTATTGGGCAGGTTTCGAACCAGCTGTGGTTTTAAACAGAGTTTGATGAAGTAGAAAACCTTACCTACCCTATAGGCTGTAAAAGAATCTCCTTGCACCTTCTCTTTCTCCATATTATTACTGTGCGCTTGCTGGGGCTGCACACTCACAGAGGAGCCAAGTTACAGGTAGCAGATGATCCTGGCTGCTCCTGCAGCAAACTAGGGAAGAGGGGGCAGATGGTCTTCCTTCCAAGTCTTCAGACCATAAATTTCAGAAAGGAACTCTTTATCCTTTTTAAAAATTGTGCAAGAACATCTTCTGACGCTGGATCTGTTAAGCTGTGAATGCCCAGCCTTAACTTTTGCACTGTGAAAACAGAGCAGCCCTGTTGCTTCTGGGTGTGATCTTTGGCTCTCCTGTGGCGTAACTTAATGAGTGTGGTAACACCTCACCTCTGCAGCCTGACCTGGCTTACCTTTTGCATGGGGAACACTGAGACTTGGACTGAAGAACAGTGCGTTTAGTCACAAATATAGATAAACTACGTGCTGTCACCCAGGTATCTGACTGTGCATTTGGGAGCAGGGAGGGACAGTTTGCCATTATTTCCAGTTTCTGCATTCCCCAACTCCTCAATTCAGAGCAAGGAATTTGTGGCCTCCTACTTTTATTTCATAACAGTGCAGATGCTTCTAAGTCAGTGAATTCAACCATCCTGGCAACATATTTGCTTTTTCCAGCTGTCTCTTCCGGGGATGCTCAGAGACCCTACTCGAAAAATATCTACTGTTGAGAAAGAGTCTCTGAAGATTATTCATGTACCATGAGTAAATACTTGATGAAAGAAATATTTTGAAATATTCACGTGTATACCAGATGGCTTTTCACATGTTTAGCATGTTGGTTAGTGTGAATATACCTTCTGGGTGTCTCCTCAGCAAAATCTAGTTTAGGACATTCCACACAGATCTGGAAAGAGAAACCTGCAGTTTGGGTAAAAAGATGTATCTGTGGACTGCTGCCCCTGCCAGTTTTCAGGAGTTTATTACTCTTTGGGGAAAGCTTAATAGTCTGTTAATTGAGAAGACAGAAGATCTTTTACACTTGGCTGCACACTATTATTAGGAGCATAGCAATAAAGGGAACAAACCTTAGCCCACATATTCAAGTAAAAATTTGCAAAATAAGTTTAACAAGATAGTGATGGATTATCCACGCTACAATGTGTAGCAGAGCACGAAAGGGCTAATAGCAATAAAAGCATTGATTACTGACAGGGATTCTGCTCATTTTTATGATTGCCCTAGACAAGGTACTTGTTTCTGGTGCTTCTGACTTAATCCACAGGTTGCAGAATTGCAACTCCATAAGGTCATGGCAAGGTGGAGTCCAGCCTAGCTTGCAGAAAATTACCGATTTTTCCAAAATCTCACCACTTTTTAAACTTTGGATCCAGACAACTAGATCAGAGTGAACACTGAGTTCCTGGGCGGTACAGAACAGTTTGTTCTGAGGTTTTGCTTGCTTTGTATGCAGGCGAAACTGCTGCTTTTCAGAGGGTGGTCTGGTGGTGCTGTGATTCACACGTAGTAGCAGTGGTGCCATGACAACTTCAAACTCAGCCGTGCCTGTGAATTTCATCTCCCAGTGCCAGCCCCATCTTTTATAATTCCCATGGTGGCTTTATTGGTGGCTTGTTTTTTTTTTTAATGGTACAGTGTCACTCTGAACTGTTCCTAAGGTTTTAATGCAAGTTGTTATTGTCCCAGCTTAAACAAAGAAAAGAACACAACATTAAATTTGCGAGCACTTCTGGGGCTTATGTTTTTATATCAAAGTAAATTATGGCTCTGTAAACAAGAAATGATTTGATAAACTCTGTTGTGATTGATTCTTACCGAGTTAAAAGAAGTCCGGCATGCGGCCGTGCTGCAAGTATGGAGCCCGTGAAATTCGGATCTCAGGCATTCCTGAGTGGCTCCTGGTTCTTGCATGTGGCTTTGCCTGGGCTAAGCCTGAGCCTGTGTCTCTGTTCCAGGGAAACCAGAGGTCTCTTGCAAAAACAACCGTAGGCTTTTGAGTCTGCATATCTAAATCCAGTGTGTTCCCAATTAATCTGCATCATTTACCACTTGAGAGAAGATCTTTTTCAAAGCCAGGTTAGGAGCACCTGCACTGGGGAATGTAGAGAGTGCGCAAGCATTGCAAAGGAAGGGTAATATATCTTTTTATGTTTTGTTTTAGTCAGACCATCACCTGTCTTTGTAGGCAAGCAATTGGTCCCAGGACAGAAGGCAATGATCCAGTGGAAGGCACAGCACCAGGGTCTGTCTCCAGAACCTGTAGCTGCCCAGTCCTGTGTCCCGTGCAGCCCTTTTGGGAAACCAGGTGTCTGCAGGAGCAGTGGGCAAGCATTCATACCATGCATATTTTTGAAACTTTATGGTTTGCTGAAGAAGCTTCTGTTTATTCTCCTACTAAAAAAAAAAAAAATCAGGGCTTCTGTGCAGCAAGGATTTGCATCTGTCATGGTGCAACAGCCACAATGTAGGGAACAAGGATTTTACCAGGAGGGGGACTTGAAGTAAACTCATTAACTCCTACTTCTGCAAGCACACGGGTGTAGCTTGAAGCAGAGGATCAGGCTCTGTTGCTGTACCATACTTGTGTTGAGCATCAGGTTATGGGTAAGGATGAGTCCTTGCTGGTGCTAAATTTCCAGTATTTTCTTCTGTGAAGTTGTTTGTTTAAAAATACCCATAACCAGGGCTGTTGGTGCATGTGGCAGGGCCCTGGCACCAGGACAGGCTGTCACTGTCCCTTGCCACCCTCATGGCAGAGCTGGTGCTGCACCCGAGCCACCTCTGCTCCCTGTGGAGATGGTGGGACAGGACTGGCCATGAGGCCCCACCATGCCCTGCTGGAGAGGCCCTGTGCCGTGATGGGAGGAGGGAAAATAATGTCTGTTGTGTCCTCAGAGGAGACAATCCTTGTTCAGGCAGAGCACAGGGTAGGGGCCCCGGCAAGGCATTTTGTAGTGGCATCTGAGAGCCATATATATTCCAAACATCTGGAAAGTATATGGAATTTGCATGCAAGATGTAAGCTATCTGCTGACATACTTTTGTAAATCCAGAAATGGAGGGTGGGGGGGAACAACCCCAAGTTGAAGAAGAGGAACTTTTCAAATGTTTGAAATGCATTTTTAAAAAGCATTTATTGTGTTTGCTGACGAGTTCTGACTAGCCTGAAGTCTCCTCATACAAATTGTGTCAGCTCTGCCAAGAGCTGAGATTATTTTGGGCCTGCCTGGACCATGTCAAAGCCATTTGCACCCTCTTATCCTGGCGCCAAGTGTACCGATGTTCTGCCCTGGCTGGGTCATGCTGCTGCTCTGACCCGGCCAGGGATGATGCACACACTAAAACCAAATGGGTGCTGGGTGTGGTCACTTCCTCCTGTCCTGCGAGAACGGAAGAACTGTGCCATGTCACAGGAGAGGGCTCTGGAAGCCAGGACTCTCAGGGGCACTTGGGAATTGCTCAGGAAGGAGGAGATGGGGCGTGAGGAGAGCGTTTCTGCTGATGGCAGCTCTCCTCCGCCAATGACTCAATAAAACCTGGCAGCCAGCTGGATCACCACCAACACAGTGTCTTGAGGTGCTGCTAGGACAAAGTAAAAATACTGTGACTGGTGTGGCATCTACACTGTGCCCACATCCACGAGCTACTCAGAGTCAAGGCAGTTTAAGGAAATGTGAACCTGCTAGGGCTGTCATGGAGAAATTTGGAGTCAGAGACTAGTACAGTCCAGGAGACAGTGCACAAGCTGATGCTGGCTTCCAGCCAAGGGTTCCACAGCCCTTTCTCTCCTGGAGCAAGGTATGCCATGTGTGGAGAAATGGCAGCACAGCCAGTGGTCAGTGTCAACATCTGGGGGGGAATCGCAGCCACTCCACAAACCGAGCACGTGGCTGAGGCTGAAACGCACCCAGCGAAGGGAGTGGAAGTTTCTGAATGCCTGAAACTGCTGTTCTTTTCTCACATTGGTGAAACTTAAGTCTGCACAACTGCATCTGCAGAGAAGCATGAAAATTCCTCGCAAGGAAAACTCGTGGTAACAGTTGGCGTGCATCGCCGAGCGGAGATGCCGACAGACGGCTCCCGGGAAGGGAACGGGAGCGCCACACGGGAATAGCAACATCTGCCCACCAGGATCCACGATCTGGGGCCATGTTTTCCAGCAAATGAAATGAACTGACAGAGTCTGGGCAGCTGCCTCTGTGAATGGGGAGCCTCCAAAGATGCGCATCTCTCTCCTGCAATTTGACAGCCCAGTCATGTGTGACTCCTGGTGGCCAATCCCTCCTCAGACACTTGGTTTCCATCCCTGCAAATGGACGTGGTGCTCCCATAGCCTGCCAGCTGTTCAGTTTTAAGGCAACAAACACTTTGCAAGTATTATTTTTTTACATGTGCTCGTTTCAATATGTTCAGATGGGAAAGTACTTAACTGCATAATGCCCCAGATGTCTGAAGGCCTCTCGGGGATGAGAGCATGCACTGGTGATATTGTACCCTGGAACAGTGGTTTTTTTGCGCATTAGGAATGACTACAATTAGCAATGAAAATTTAGGGCAGGAAACCACCTACCCAGAGAGGAGATCGGCTAGACAGGGCCATGCACAATAATTCTGAAAACTGAGCAATATTTGACATCCAGATAAAATGAAGATAAGTCTGAAACTCAGCCACTCAAAAAACAAGTTAAAGTAGGTCAGTGAGTTTAGACCCAGCACTGCAGTTTGAACAACTCACAGAAAGTATCTGCATATTTTTCAAAACATAGGCACTGCCTAAAGCCATTGCTTTGCAGCAGATCCAGAAGTCGACTGAACATCCAAAAGCCTAATCCAAGACCTTCCAATGCTGCAATAACATTGAAAATGAGGCTAAATCATCATCCTTTTTAAGAAGTGTTCAGTCAGGGGAAAAAAAATTTAAAGGGGTTAAGCTTCAGCTGACACATGCCCTACTTCTCATGTGAGCTTACTAGGAACAGCAGTAGGAATACATCTCTGTGAGAGCAAGCCAAGCATGAAGCTTGGTTTTGGCCTTGGAGTCACACTATTATGGCCCATCTTGGGGCTTGTGTGGGCCATGATACTTCCCCCAGCTCAGTCCTGCCCACCAGCTGCTTCGTTCAAGGGCAGAGCCTGTCCACAGCCAGGGCTGCCACAGACCTGCCCTGTGACAAGGCAGATTCACTGCTGGAGTGGGGAGAAGGAAAGGCAGCAAGTGTTCAGCTTCCCCTGGGTACTGTAGGTGAGCTCCAGGGAGATAATGGCTCTCTCAGCAGGGCACCCAGAAATGCAGCAGGCTGGGACAGTCCTGCCAGAAACATCTGCCCTGGTCACCTTTAGGAAAATGTGCTTCCTCACCCGGGTCCAGTGCTGGTAATAAAAATAGTTAATGTTGACTTGTTACTGGGGAAGAGCAGCAGCATCGACCAGTTACTGGAGCTGGCACGTGACTTCTCCCTTTTTGTGTTGGTATTTCCTCTCTCCTGAAAACAGAGAAGCTTCTGGTTCTGGCACACCCTTTCTCTGCAGGTTTTCAACACATAATATGAGAGTTCATTTAAGAAAACTAAAAAAAAATAAAAAAGAAAGAAAAATCACCCAAGCCAGAATGAAGTGACACCAAGAAACTGCCTAGAATCCTTAATCTCTCTTGATAGCACAGGAAAGCTTGTACAGACTTTCACAGTGAATGACTCAGGTTGGTATTTAAATTTATTTGAGAAAAAATCACCCTAAAAATATAAGTGAAGACTGATGCAGTTTTCTAGGTTAGGTCTGCCTTATTTAGTGAGCCTCATTACATGTTCAATGACATAAAACCAGGTGGCAGTTGACACACTAAACCAGTCTAAACAGGTCACAGTCTGCTCCAATGTCAATCATTTGCCTGGGGTCAGGAAGTAAAAGTAGGCCATGACTTCATTTCCAAAAGCATCAGATTCGGTTTTGTTCCTTGTTAGTTTTGCTCAGCTCCCATGTTGAAGTGCAGTGGTCACATCCATCCCGTGGAAGTGGCTGAACCTGAGGCTGTGTCTTTTCAGGAGCCCGCTGCACAGGTTTGCTGCTGCTCCTCGCCGGGCAATGTCCACCCCTGCCTTTTCTGGCTGCTGAAAGGGTGGTTGTTTGTTATCCTGCTTGCCTTGAGCAAAAATCATTACGAATTTCACAGAGCAGCTCTCTCAAACAGCTCATTCTATGTGTGCCAAAGGTACACACAGTCATGAAACACAGCTACTGGGATAAAAGTCTTGGCAAATAGGCTGGCATCAGGATCTATCCTTTGATTCACAGGAGCTGATTGATACCTCTGGTGCCTCCCTTTTCAGTTAGCAGGGTAATTACAATAACATACCTTTCTGCTAAGAGAGAGTTTCTGAAAATATAGCAGATACAGCAGCAAGGAAAGGCTGAAGCTGTGGAAAACAACAGCTTTTATAAAACTGCATTTTTGGTGGAAAAAAGGGACTTATTTCAATGGACAATAGCTAATAGCACAATCCTACCAGGTCGTTCCTTACTTTCCTATCTCCAAGTAGTAGCTCCATAGGAGAAAAAATTAATCTTCTTTGAAGTACGAAAAACCAAAATACAACATTTTACTTTCTTTTCACCTCCAATCCATCTGTAAGGTCAGGAATTGGAGAGCAGGGTCTTCAGTGCCATGTTAAAGTGCAGAGAAAGCAGCAGGAGGTCAGCAGAGAATTGGCCTGAGGGTTTTGCACTGGGGACATACCCCAGCCTGAGTTTCCCTTAGTATGCAGCACCACTCACACTGTGTGATACTTCATCATGTCAGCGGTGCTTTCACCAGGTATTTTGGAGGCTTTAGTAATAAAAACACAAGCAACTGCTGAATCAAGTGAAAATTCATCACAATCCTTTTAGATAAGATGCTGCAGGACCCTTGACACAAGACTTTCGGTGATAAATTTCTATTGTGTATTAAATAAAATTACTTAGAATCATATTCCAATGTTTAATTTCAGGCAGCTGTGTGGATCATCAACATTCCTAAAGGATCTGAGGTAAATTCAATTACTGAGAAATGTTTCACCTGATATAGAAAAGTTGAGTGGTGTGCATTACATTATTAGTTGTTTGTTTATTGATTTCTGAGGGGTTATCCTATTATAGTTTTTTAATCCTTCTAAGGAGTGCCTCAGGTTTTTGAGAAGCACTTTGGGTCTGAACAGCCACACTGAAGGAGCGATTTATTTGGTCTTAGTGGGAGAGAAAAAAAAATCAGCATTTTAAAATTTGTTGCCGGTTGGAAGCTGAGATTTAAATTTGAGTAAGGTCAAATCTGGATTAACTATTTTAGATGTACTTCTCAACAGAAAAGAGTGAACAAGCAGAAAAATTCTGAGACAGGTCATGGAGGGAAAAAAAATATTGTTGTGCAAATATTAAGAGAGAAAGGTACTGGAAACTAAGATGGAAACTTTCCAAACTCCGATACTTACTGTAGCATAAACTGGGCTTTAGTGGTGTCTTCCATTAATTGTTGCCTCTATTGTGATTCTGTGTGGACCAGTAATTTCAATAAAATGTGATAATAGCACTTCTTTTAGCCACTCATGTGGTCTCTTTTCTTGTGGCTGGTTCAAAGTACAACTTTACACACTAGAGACGAGGCAAAAATGAATTCTCCAATTCCATATGTCTGAATACAAACTTGAGACTGAGTCATAAGTGGTTAAAAGTAAAATCCAAGTCTTGAGATCTCAGAAGGAAACTTGTGCTTCACAGATTCATGAATACATTCTAGTTTCACCAGGTAATGTTGTACTAGTGCTTGTTATTAGATGGTAAAATAAATATGTGATCTGTTTTGTTTGGTTTTGGTTTGGTTATAGTTTATTTATTTGTTTGGGTTTTTTAAGAGTACTTTTTAGACTTGTTTGTGAACCTCCAGAGCAGGCTAAAGTTGGCTGTGGGAATATTTGGTGGAGACCACAGCCTGAAGTGAGATTGTTTTCCCAGTGGAAATTTTGATTACTCATTTTTCTTGTTTTCCTTCCTCGGAGCTCTTTCCAAGGTTATATATTTTAGGATCATAAGTGTAATTGTATCCTCAGAGCATATCAGTTCAGTTTATGTAGGGAGCATCATGGCATGTGTCATATGAATTCACTGGTCAAATGCTATCTAATGCTGGTCTGCTTTAGTTCGGATTATCAGTAGTTTGTGAGTATAAGACCATGATCTTTGTTGTCATTCAATAGATATATAAACCAGAGATCAGCAAACCTTTTTCTCAGTTATCCTGCTGTGGACCACACAGGCTCCTTAGTGACTGAAACAAAAAGTACTCCAATTTGTTGAGTTTGTTGCTCTGCAGAAATTAGTAGTGCTGTGTTTTAAGTTACAGAACAACTGAAAAATAACCGGCCATATTCTATTTACAGAAGTACATTTTCTAGGATAAAACTGGGAACTCAGCCTTGTAACCACAGCTTAGCATCTAACACTGAGAAATCAGGATAAGTTTAAATAAGGTCTTTAATAAAATTGAAGGTGTATATTAACAGAATGCCACAGCTTCTGGAAGTATCACAGCTGTAGGTATTTTCAATGCAAAGTATTATTGGCTTAGAATAATATAATTGAAGTATAAGGAGGAAAGATGTTCTACTGAAAAAATTTGTTTTAGCTTCAAAGAAACTTTAACAGAAGAGGTAGAAAACATGAGGTCACTGATGGCCTTCTCCAGAGCCCTTAGAAGTCACTGGGAAATGCTGGACTGAATGCAATCAACCACAGCAAATGTGAAAGCTTGGTATGAAAATGTCCTCATAAGAAAAGAGATACGATGTCTGATGGTTGTGCATGCCAGAAAATTGCTTTCTGTGGGGATTCTCAAAAACATTGCTTTTTCCGAAAATAGATGAAAAAACCATTGCATGCTATGTTTTATACCTGTTTTCCAGGGTCCAGGCTTTTAATTGCAGCCCAGTGATTCAATCAAGAGTGAGGAATTCTAACATGTGTTCACACATTTCTCTCAAATTTGTGAATTCTTCACATAACTGAAAAAATGCCGTAATTTAAATTACTTTTATGTATTCAGGCAGTCTCTTGAAATGCATTGTCATTGCGGGGAAGTTCCTGTAACTGTTACTGAATCAAGTTACTCTTTGTTTCAGTTCACATTGTGTTAGCATTTCATTTCTGTAACTGATTCAAACCTACATATTTTATTGTATCTAGTAGTGAAATCTCCAATTAAGCAAAGGGGGCGAAAGAACCAATATTTACACTGACAGAGGAATGCGGGAAAGTTTCCTTCTTGTAATACTTGGCTGCAGTGAGTTTTATTAACCTTTTATTTCACTGTTGTAGCCAGGTGACGCAGGTTATTCACTGCACAATCTAAATTAAACAGCAGCTGGTTGGCTCCCACATTATTCTGTGTAAGAATTTCAAAATTCATCCTGGTGTATCACTTTCCATATGTTTCACGCTGAATTTTAAGCAGAGGAATGTCTGTCTCAGCCTAGATACTTCCAGTCACACCTTCCCAGTATAGAAAGTCCTGGTTAATAATTCAATCACGAATATACTTTTTCTAGATCCCCATAAGCACTGGCATTTGCTGTTGTTCTTCCCAATCCTTTAGACAAAAAAAAAAAAAAAAAAGAAAAGAAAAAAAAGGGAGGGTGGGAGGAAGAAAAGATTGGCTCCTATTAAGAAATTTCTGTCAGAAGCAAGACCATAGCAGCAACATAAAAGAGCCAGCAAATATCCTGTATACCAGGGGAAAATGCATTCTCCTTTTTTTTTCCCCCCTTAAAAAGTGACGTTTTTAGCGTTTACAGGTTACTCTTGCCCTGATTAGCCACAGATCTTACTGAACTCATTGAACATACCCAGTAAGATCTCATTTATCAAGACTACAGGTGAAAGCTTAGAAAATGGAGGATTTTAATAAAGTCAGCAGCAAAAGGCCAGAAGTGTCTTCGTGCTCCCCAGGCAGTGGGATAGTGAGCCATGCTGTGCAAGTGAGAGGGGCAAATACCTCTTCCCTGTTTTCTGTGCAGTGTGAACACACCTATCTGCTCCTAAACCCACAGCTTCAGGTTTTTCTATTTCAGCAGAATATAGTAGTATAGCTGTGGCTGATATTTTCTCATGCTGTCTCATGGTTTTTGTGGGCTTTCAAGGTTATTCAGCATGAGAGAAAGTAAATTATGAAGCTTTTCCTAGAAGGGTGTTTCTTTTTCCCAGGGTTACCTGTGTCAAGCAGCAGATTAATTTGAAGAGGCAGTGGAGCCATAGTAGCTAATTTGCACAATGATGAGTGAACACTTTGATTGTTTCTTGTTCTTCTCATGAATCATAAAATTATTTAGATTGGAAAGCACTTTAAAGATTGTCTGGTTCCAACTCCCTGCCATGGGCAGGGACACCTTTCACTACCCCAGGATGCTCCGAGACCTGTTTAACCTGGCCTTGAACACTTCCAGGGATCCAAGGGCAGCCACAGCTTCTCCGGGCACCCTGTGCCAGGGCCTCAGCACCCTCACAGGGAAGAACAACTTCCTAATATCAGATCTAAATCTATCCTCCTTCAGTTTGAAGCCGTCCTCCCTGTCCTGTCACCACAAGTTCTTGTAAAAAGCCCCTCTCCATCTCTCCTGTGGGCTCCTTTCAGGCACTGGAGGGTGCTTTAAGGTCTCCTCAAAGCCTTCTCTTTTCCAGGCTGAACAACCCCAATTCTCTCAGCCTTTCCTCACAGGAGAGAGGCTCCAGATGCTGAGAGGGCTGTGGCTGTGCAGCCCAGCTGAAGAGAAGGTTCAGGGGGATCTTGTCAATGTATTTAAATATCTGGAACAAGGTACAAAGGAAACAGTGGCAGGTTCTTTTCAGTAATGCCCAGTACCAGGACCAGAGGCAGGGAGCACAAACTGAAGCAGAGGAGGTTCCCCTTCAACAGAGCAGAAGCTATTTATTGTGAGGGTGACATAGCCATGGCACAGGTTTCCCACTGAAATTATGGAATCCCCATCCTTGGAGATATTAAAAATTCTTCTGGGCACAGTGCTGGGCAGTCTGCTCTAGAAAGACTTTCTCTTTACAACCCTTTTATTGTTAAACTTTGGAAGTTTGGGGTTGTTTTCCCACAACAGGTCCTAGGCAATAAAATAAAATAAGATATAACTTTTCTTTTTTTTCATTTCTAGAATGGACTTTTCTGATTTTAATTTTTCTCAGTTATTAAATTAGAAGTATTATAGCTGGTCTATCAGTCTGTGAAATTTCAGAAATTAAGCTTATTCAGCTGTAGGTCTGTTACATCAGCAGAGACAATGGCAGTACAATAGTATCTCTTCTCGGGCTGTAACATGATTCCTGAGCTTGATCTGTAGCTCGCTGAAGATAAATGGAGAATGCCCACTGAGTTTATTCAGACCTGAATGAGAATCTGAATTAAATTCAATGCACAGAGAAAGATAACATTTCTTCGTATTTATTTATTTTTTAATCTGCAGGACTCTAAATTCATCTAACAGCTCTGCCCACTGAGTAAAAGTCACTTTTCGTTTAGCAGCTTTTAGGTGCATAGCCTTAAAAAGAATATAATTTATTTTGTCACCACTGGTTAAATTACTTAGTTTATGATGCTTCTGAACGTGAATGTGGAGTCTAGTTCTTAACTTTCTCACAGTATTTCACAAAAATTTAGCATGTATTTCATGTGTCAGAGACACTTAGACTGAATGTTTATTTTTTTACCTGAGTAACTTCTGAGTAATTTATAAGAAACAATAAACACTGAAGTTAGAGTCTGTAAAATACCATGGCATAAAACCTCCAAGCTCCTCATTACAAAGTTCAGCCTTATATTTTTGATACATGTCTAAGTTTTATAATGATTTTAGTCTACAGATTTGAAAATGCCTGGAAGACTTTATCAGCACCTTATCTGTTTCAGTGCATCCTATGTTTTGCTTGAATATGTCTGCCTCAGTTGATATACTGCCTAAAGGCCAATAGGGTAGTTTTTCATTTGGAGCAAGTTCTAAAATTTAAATCAGGAAAAGACCTCTTCTGCATTTTCTGTCAACTTTAGAAAAAGTCTATAGAAGAAATTATATAACCTAGATTCACAGTTACAAAAGGATTAATAGTAATATTTTGTATTCAGGGGGACAAGGGAGATTGGTGTTATATAATATTTCAAAGCTGCTGAACAAAGCAACTTGATAATGGAGGTAATATGAAGTGAAATATCCAAGATTTAAAGAAACTGGTGGAATGGTGCAGTTACAGTCACCAGGAAGGCTGCATCTCTGGAGATAGCCTTAGAAAGGAACTAGGCCATCAAAATGAAGCTCTCAGCTTCATCTTTAATAGATAAGAAGCTCGTTTTGCAAAAATCAGTGTAGCACAGTTAAATTGGGGCTCTGGTAATTATAGTGGCTGAAGTTCCTCTGTTAGGGATCTCTTCCATTCTTTCTCCTATTTGTGCTTGTGCTGCTCTGCTCTCCTGCCCCTCTGCCTTTATCTTTCCACCCTCCAAAACAACACCTGAGCTGACTGGTTAGATGTGGCACCCAAGAAAGCCCAATAAGGGGCATTATGGTCGTATTTAACGTCTAGAACAGTAACAGCTAAGGTGTATGGGGGAACTACCACGAGCAGTCTCAGTTTTTGCAAAAGTTTTTTTAAACAGTTTTTTCAAACAGCTTTTGATAATAGATTTCCACGTGGCTTATGGGATCTGGGTTTTTAAGCCTAGTGTGGTCAGCAAGCACTAATGAAGTTTTGGAACCCACCTACAGTACTAAAAACTCTGCAGGTCCTTAAAAAAGAGGGACTGGGTGTAATAACACTTACTGAGCCCAGAAGAACAGAAAGCAGAGAATGTAGAAGAATTACAAGGGAAGATCAGTGCAAAAGTGAAATACTGAAAATCAAAGATAGAAAATATGTGGAAAAAATCCCCAGAGAAGGAGCAGGCATACTGCTTCTGTCGCTGCCTTTTCCAATAAAAAAGAATAATAACCAATTTTTACTTGATTTCCACCTGACAAGATGACAAAAGAGCACTTGGAATGACCATGACAGGAGCCTATGTGCCTGAAACCCTTACTAATTCATGTATTGATTTCTTTAGGAAAAAAATATCTAGCCTTTCATATGTCTGGTAAATGTCAATCAGTGGTTTGAATTAGCAGCTGCTTACTCTTATGTGCATACAGAGATGTGATAGTCTTAACTAGCGGGATTTGCAGCCTTATTACATTTTATCTCATTTGGAAAAGTATAAATTAGGTGTTGAAACTGCAGTGAACCTTATTAAATACCTTCCTTATCCCCACTGGTTGCCTTAAGTGCACAGTAGTTCTTTTGTGTTGCTGCAAGAGGGATGAAAGATTTAGAAGCTCAAACCTGTCCAAAAGGCAGCAGGCACATGCAGATCTGGAGAGGGTGCTTTCTCATTTGTAACAATGCCAACACTTTATTGTGATGCCTTGGAAGCATCTCTAGGTATTGATTCTGGAAAAGGTTGGCACAGGCTCAGCCCTAGTGAAAGCAACAGAGTCAGCTTATCCAGCTTGCTTTTGAGGACTTCAGCCATCTATCAAGTGAGCAGGTTTTGCATATCTGGATGAATAATTCCTGTACAGCAAACTGTACAAGGAACACTTAGCTTAATCCCACAGCTACTAATCTAATATATATTTCTCAGTGAACACTTTTTTTTTTGTTCCCCCTTCAAAATGGATGTTCAGTGACTTCTTGCTTTGAGATTCAGGTGTGAACTTTAAACAACTGGTTTGTATTGCCAGAGAGGCTGTCAGGCCTTTCACTATCAAGCACAGGGACTGTCACATGCTCCTCCCATTGCGCCTGTGGATCTTTTCCCTTCTCCAGCTCATGCTGCGTAACCTCCTTTCCCTCCTACGTCACAGGCACTGCAATCCTTTTCCTTTTCTGTTCCCTGCCCCACAATAATCTCCTGCTAACGCACCAGCTCTCACTAAGAGAATAAGCCCTGCCAAGGCTCAAGCAGCTTCCTGAATAATACCACATGATGGGAGATTACATGCTTAAAATATAGTTCAGCCTTAGCGTTTCCTTGCTCGTTGTAATTCAAGCCCTTCCTTGCGGGTTGTGACATGTCCCAAATCCCTGCCTCAGGCCTATAACCCCGTGGCCTGCTGTTTAGGATGATCTGGCTCCATACTGGACTTCCCACGACTCTCCAGGTTGCTGGGAGGCATGTGCCTCCTGATGTGCCCTCAGCTGCCACGGATGGCTCGTTACCAGTTAAGACACAGGCTTCAAAATA
The DNA here is from genome assembly GCA_013400235.1 of Oriolus oriolus. Lineage (NCBI taxonomy): Eukaryota > Metazoa > Chordata > Aves > Passeriformes > Corvidae > Oriolus > Oriolus oriolus. The sequence continues at coordinate 2,721,757 of VXBT01003964.1, read as the reverse complement.
AGGCTGTGCCTTGGTGCAGCGCTTAGAGCCCCCCAAAACTGCAAAGTCCTGAGCGAAACAAGTCGTATTTTGAAGTCCCCCAGTGCTAAAATGCAGCTGGTTATTCACTTTCTTGTTTACTTCTGTCTCATTGTGCGTGTGTGTCTATGTGTCCATGTTTATCCGGCTGGGAAACTCACAGTGCCTTCAGTAAATATGGGAAGTATGGATCTTTACATGACGTTTCTGGAAATACAGCCAGCAGGTTGATCTATGTGCATGTCTTAGTGGGCACTGAGAATGGGGTCCCTGAATAGGTGTGTCACAGAAACTCTTAGGTTGTGTGCAAGTCCTGAGGTAGATGGGTGCTGTTTTATGAATTCTTTTAGTACTGAAAAAACGTTAGAAATTGGATAAAATGCTTCCTTTCATCTCTTACCATTTTTAAACTGTTACTTTTCCCTGGACTCTGAAGCCTGGCAAACAGATACTTTGGGTTGTGGAATTCTGTAGTAAGGCTTTGATGCCTCATGCAGCCAGGGATCCATAAAACACTATTTTCTTCTGCTGCAAAGAATCTCATATGGGGGTTTTTTGTTCAGGTTTTTTTGGGGGGGTTTCTTTGTTTTGTTTTGGTTTGGTAGTTTGTTTGGTTGGTTTTTTTTACTGAAATAGAGTTATATAATAAAAGCAATTTTATGCAGGATGCCTGAATCCACTATGTGCTCTCCTGCACAACTTTGAGACGGATATTTTGCTCTATGATGTGCTAGCTGTAAAATGAGGGTATTAGTTCTTGCCTTCTTTAGTAAGTCTATTTGAGGCAAGATAAATGTGAAGGGATAATTATACATTTTTACTATGATAACACTGTTCTTTTTAATGTATGTTTTTATGCAAGACTTCCTAAAAATCTTATTGTTATTTCACTGAATCATTCATTAGTCCTTTCCCTTTTAAACTATGGTTTTTAAAATTTTTTTTACAAGACAGCATGATTTTACTGACCTAACTGTCTTTCTGGTGGGGACTTTCCACCACTGCTGAACTGAAGGGGAGAGAATAGGTTTCTTTCTGAGCATGCTTCTCTCGGGGGGCTCGGGTGGGTACAATCTTGAATTACAGAGAAGAGTCTTAGGGTGGAATTAATTTTCTTTTTCTTTGGCCATCTAAAAGTTTGCTGTCCAGTCAAAGTTAATTGTGCAGCTATATATTTTCTAGTGAGTATTGAAGTCAGCTGTCAGTCTTCCTCATAGTCTGGTTATGCTTTTTGAATCTGCTATAGAAGCATTTTCAATGATCCAACATAATGTATGTTTTCACATGTGAAAGAAATGAGTTTCCTTTCTATTGCAGGGTTATGATTTTTAACTTTTTTTAAACCTGTGTGTACAAGTTTCTGTATTTAAAAAGCATAAGTGATTTTGGAGGGAGTAGAAATAATTCATCACAAGCAGTAATGTAAGGGAGATCTAGAGCATAGAATTCTTTGTTCTTGTGATTTCATTTTGTTGGTACCAAGAGTATGGCTAGCCAAGAGACAATTATTCCTGCCCCATTTCATTGCTACAAACAACTGAAAATTCACTGGCATTTATTCACAGACCTGGAGAGAATAATAGGCAGGTTTTTTGGATGTGTTTTCTGAGATGTAAAAGCTTTTAGCTGCATTTTGCTCTAAGTTTGAGCTGTGGTGAGTTAATTGTAAGGGCATCAGGTAGCAAAAGGTCAAAAAAGTGAGGTCTGTTCTGTTGGTTGGTGTCTCTAGACTAGAACATGGTGCAATTCAGGACACTAGGGTTAAGCTGTAATGTCATAAGGCAGAAGTTGGACTGTGGTCTCTATGCAGTGCTGGGTTTTATTACCCTGAGTGGCACTATTTGTGAAATACCATGGCTTGTTTAAGCCTGGCTGACTCCTTCAAAGCATTTGTAGAACACAGACCATGCTTCTTTCAAGATGCCACATGAGGTTGCACTTGAATTTTATGGACCGTTAGGTGCAGAAGCTTGATCATCCACTCTGACAGATGTATGGAAACTCCACGAGTTCAACAAAATTTCTTCTTCATTTTAGATGGCAAAGTATGTGGCACGGGAAAGGGCTGCACGGTTGGATGAGTCATAACCATAAGAAGTCTCTAACTGAGATCTATTTTTCCTGATTTCTACTCCATGGCCACTTCCCTTACTCCACTGTCATGCTGTCATAATGTGCCATGTGGGCTTTGTTATTGAGACAATGCTATTATGAAAGAAATCCAATTAGAAAATGGAAATCCTCCCCTTCAACCCTGCTATAAATTCATATGAAAGGTAAGGTAATTCATATGAGAGGCACTGTAACGCCTATACCATAAGTTTTTTAAAATACATTTTATTCCTGGATTTATTGAGAAATGCTATTAAGTAGAGTTGAGATGAACCAGAGAAAAGGTAAGAAATTATCAATATAATTTTAGGCCAGTCAGTTCTTAAGATCTTGATTTTCTGAAAGACATCTGGAATGTTACTTGAAGTCACAGTTTTTAAACAAGATTTTTAAGATTTTAGATTTAAAAGGGGCCTGAGGCTCCTTTTAAAGACCACCATGCATGGTTAAGATGCTACTGCCCACTGCACCCAAGCTGAATCAGAGAGCAGAGCTACCTCAGAAGGGGTGTGAATTCTCCTAAATTGCCTGCTGTTAAAAGCAGTTTAAGCATTAGATAATCATGCTTATGTTACTGTGATGCAAGTCATGGGAGACAGTTTAACGTTTTTGAGACAACTGAAATACATTTTAAGCAAATTAATAAAAGCAATAACAATAGTCATTAAACTTCTTACCAAGTATGCAGAGTGTACCAAAGACTTCAACAATTCTCAGAATTATTTTTGTGCTGCAGTGCTGAAATATTCAATCAGGATTGGCAGGAACAGTAAACTACCATGGGACTGCAATGGAATTTCTACAAATATGTATATGTCATCTAGATTAATACCAAATGAGTCCTTCATTATTAATGTTACAATGATGAGCATCAAAGTTATTAACAAAGTTTAGACCAACTCTGAGACAGTGCCAGCAAAGAGAAGAGAGCTCACTACAAAAAGATGATTTTCAACATGAAAAAAATCTGTGTCACACCTTAAAATTCATATTAGCAAGATAATAAGGATATGACTAAAACCGAAAAGCCCAGACTGTTCTCTTAAAAATGCTGCAGCCTGATCCTTTCTGGTGAGGGGGACACACATGTCTGTGCTGTTCGAGGGGCAGTCTGCATGGACAGAGGTGGGAGCTGTACACTGTGTCCAGCAGGACCAAATTTGGATCCACCCAAGGACCACTGGCAGCATCGTTATGTACAAGGAATGCGTTTCTAAATTCTGCCAAATATGGTTTGCTTATAACTCAAATAACAGAAAAATCCCCAGCCCAGACCTTGATTCAATAACTGTGCAGATGGCACATGTGGGTAGCATACAAGAAAGTTTTCCTTATGAGTTTCTTTGTGTATCATCCCCCTGTAGACTTTCTTTTACCTCAGTAGCCTTCTCACCTTTGCCTCTAATTTGCAGCAGTTTATTTAAAGGATTAAATTTAATTGGAATAAGAGATTATCTGAGGATTTGTTTTAAACTATAACCTAGGAAAGTTTGTTTGTGTGAAAATGAAGTGTGTTTTGAAAATATGATCGCATATTTACATTACTGACAAATGTTATTAGAATTTGGTGGAGTCATGTGGCAGATTATTGATCAGTTGATCAATGACTATGATGAACTGGTGGAGCTACCACTAACCAGGCATGTCCACTGGGCATGATATGGTTGCTGTAAGAGGAAAGACAATGTTTTGATGTTTGTTGTTTGCAAGCAGAGAAGTGCAAGGATACAAGAGTGTGATCCAATACACTGAGGGGATTGTTGCGGATAAAGAGATATGGAACAAGTCACAGAATTTCAGTCACTTTTCCTGCCCTGCATCTGAAAACATATCCTCTGCAGTGGCACCCAGTGCAAGGGGGAGGGGAGGCTCGGCAGGCTGGCTCAGAGTCAAGGGCTTGGCTCAGCATGTGCTATCTCATCCCAGTTCAGAGTGAACATCCTGCCACTGCTGATCGTCAGGTCACAGTGACCCCAGCCTCTATTTATTGCCACGCTGTTTTGTTTGCTCTGGAACCACGTGGGCATGATGTATGTGATCTGCTGCTTCAAGGAAAAATTGTATAAGTTGAACTCTGTTGTGTCCTGGCTGGACACCGACCCAATCATCCACTTTTTCCCTGCCATCCTCTGCATGGTTATTTGGGCTCTCACACTGATCAGAGTGTGGATCTGTGATCAGTAAACTCATAGCTACCCTGTTGTGGTCCCACATTTTACCTCACAGTGTGGAACTGCACAACTTTTTCTGGGAATCTTTTCACCTAAACCCAGCATTCTCAGAATACAGTATTCCTGACAATTTTTTCCCATGTTTCTTATCACCAGTGAAAACATAGCAGCCTCTCTAATGATGAGTATTGGGAGCTAAGCCTTCCCCCAAAGGGAGTTGCCAAGCTGGGAAAACACAGGGGACAACTGGATGAACGACAATAAAATAAACACCATGATCCAATTATGGTACCGTTCTAGGAATATGTAGTTCAATATTTTTAATTATGTTACTGAAAAATGAAGATGAATATCCAGAGACAGTAGAACTTAACATGCAATGAGTAGTTTATTGAATGGATGTAAATCTTTTCTGTCCATGGAATAGTCAGTGAAATCTGTGATATCCTTTGAGGCATTTGTTGTTCAGAATCATTTGACAAAGCATAACTTCAATGTTTCTCCTCAAAATTAAGCTTTCAATGAGATTTTGAGTACTTTTTTTTCTGTTGTCCTGGTGGTTACATGTGAAAGGTAAATTATGCTATATTGAATTATCCTCTGATCAGACAGCTGTTGCAGGCAAGACACTCCCCTACGCTTGTAATTTTTCTTTTCTTTGTCTGCAAAACTGCTTTTCGGGCTATTTAAACATTATTTCATACATATCCGTGCAGTTTAAACTGCACAGAAATTGAATTGGAATAAATTTTAAAACATTTTGAAAGAGTGGCCCTGTCCAACAAATCTCCTGAACTTCTCTCTGTATAATAGGAAATACAATCTGGGGCATAGAGGAGGAGCAAGATATGAGACAGATCATCATGAGCTCCCATAAACAGCTCACGAGGTAACTCCTGTGACCCACTGCTGCAGTTCAGCCAGAGGGACAATGGTAGTACAGTGGATCTATTTCTGAACCAGCAAACAACTTTTCAGCAAAATCCAAATTTTCTCTACATAAGATTTTGGTTTTTTCAGAAAGTTTCCTTTCTTTTGAGAAACTGGAAACATGACTTGCATCTGCATTTCTTTCGAAGGTGATGTCTTTCCATGGAAGGAAACTGGCTTCATGGTCATGATGACAGGGCTTTCCTTACCTAGACTACAGGAAAAAAAGGGGTGCTAACTGAGTTTTCAAAGTTCCAAAGCTTCTCTATAAAATCCTTCTTTATTTAAAACTGGTGTTGAGCCCAAATGGCCTAATTGTCTCAGCAAATTCGCAGCTGAAAGTGGTGCAGCTCTGCTACCTGCTCGTGGTGTAAAGACCTGAAAAGCTTGGCTTTGCCACTTGAGCCAGTTCTGACTCCCTGGGTGAAATCTACCAACAAAATTAAATCTCAAGGGAAAATGAATAAATAATGTTATTTGCACCAGAGATTCTACTTCAAAATATTAATGTAATGAAATTTTTTCTCTAACTTACGTATTGTAACAATGAGAGATTTTTTTTTAGACTATAGTCTTTGAAAATTAGCAATAAAGTTTTACAAAATTGAAGGGTGAAGCCTTTTTAAAGCACGTTTCAGTCCAGAAAGGAGCTTTTGAAGGGCTTGCTTTGTGGTGGGCCAGCTGAATAACAGGGTACCAAGCCCAGGACAGCAAACCCTGCTGTGAGGGAAGATGTACTGGATCAGGGTTGGGGTTATGCCACTGTGGTTGCAACCCTCTTACTTCACCTGTATCATGGACAGAGAAAAACTCAGCTTTGTCCAGAACATGGTATGTGGACATAGAGTGAGACGCAGCTGCAACAACATACTTTTGTTTTAGTAAAAGTAGGAGCAGTAGAAATGTTCCCAGAGAAACACTGGAGCAGAAGGTATGACTGCAAACAATGGCAGATGGGATGACAATGCAGCCACTTCGAACTCATGATGTTTAGTGGTCTACAATGAAAATAATTTTACTTTAAAAAAAATCAGATGTCAGTGGAGTTTTTTCCGAGCCACCACATTCCCTGACCTTTGCACTGAGTGTTCTCTGTGAGCCTCTGAGGTGGGGCACATGCAGCGTGTGCAGTCCCATGTCATCTTGGTCATCATTCTCTGCTTGGCATTTCTTGTGTTCCTAAGTCAGTATGTCCCAGATTAATGAGGCATTTGTTCTCAATCAAGAAGCTATTTAAGAATACACTTTTAATTGTAATGGGTCGTATATGATTAATTATTTCTACATGGCTTACTCATATTTTTTGGATAGTTCAAAGCAGATTTCTTTCCCCACTGGGTACTGCCCAAATCTTTTCAGAATTCGTATTAGTTATCGCCCAATAATTTATCGAAGAGAATTGTCTTCATGAGGTGCTGTGAACTTTGAGAAATTTGCCTGGAGCTCTTTGGTGTAATGACCTTCAATGTTCTTTGTAAAAGGAAAGAGAGGGCTAACGCACAAGCTGGTTTCAAAAGAAGTGTGCTTAAGTTAATTTGTGGGGGTTTTTGAAAGACCCCATTGTTTTTAGGACTACTCATCCCACAGTTGGTTCTGATGAGAGTATGTAGCCATTTTTATATTGTTCTGTGCTCATCCTTCTAAGTCAGACGTATCTTTAGAAGAAACTGTGTTTCAATGGCCAGTACATTCCAAGCTGGAGCGAGTTGTTCCCTCCATGTGTGCTCCCTGCATGGGGGATGAGAGTCGTGCCATGTGTTTTCATTTGCAAAGCTTGCTCCAGACTTTTTTCACACACTGAAGAATTTCCGTTTGTTGCTGCTCTTGAAAGGACAACAGGCTTAGTACTTTAGGAGTCTGGGTCTTGAGGGATTATTTGAAAACTGCGAGTTTTATGACCTTCCATTTCTCTTGGTGGCATAGGACATAATTTTGGCATGTAACTGTGAGCCTAATGGTAGTCAGCACGCCAGAGTCTGAGCTCAGGAGATTCTGCACTCATATGGGGAGAAGAGATTTTCTCTCCTCTGAATTAGTAAAACTAATACTAATCCCACCATTCCTGTAAGATTTGTTATTTGTGGCTACAGAGATTGCAAATGAATCACCTGCAGAAGGATTTGGGTGCAGAAGGGGAGGCTCTTTCCCTTTTCACATCACCCTTGTCTGCAGCTATCAGAGAGATAATCTGATCATTTCCTTACAAGTTATACTATCCTTCTATTTAGTGGGTCCAGCCCAGTAAAATAATAGACATGAAAATGCTACAATAAAAGAATAGTAAGAGCCCAGGGTGCTTGTTAGAGCTGTCTGTAGATAGGTTGCTCTTCACTGTGACTGAGTTTTTTCACAAGTTTTGTGTGAAATGTACTGTGGGCAGCTGGCATCCAGCTATTTTTCTTGTCTCTTTCCATTTCAGATGAGCAGGGGCTACATTATGAGGCAAGATCCATTTGTTCAAAAGGGCCCATTAGGTCTAAGTTTAGGGGCTACAGCATCAGATTACATGCTATCTGTGGGTGGCTTTCTTGTAGCATATGGTGGTTGAATCTACATTCAACTCTTCTTCCTTCTCTTCTCATACTGAATATGTCATGAGGAGCAGCAAATCCAGAAGAGCTTTCTCTGTAGGAAAGACATTCAAATTACTTTGATTTTTCCTGGTATCTATCATGGCAGTATGTTCCTGCAGGGCAAGGGACAGAGCTTTGTCAGCTGGGCTCACAGTAAAAGGGCACAAATGGTGCAGAATGACTTAGCAGAGAACGAGAAGGAGGAATAGCAAATGAAACAAACCACAGCAGAATACTGACAAAGCGTAGAGATGATGAAAACACCCAGTACCTGCCCCTAGCCCCACCCCCCAGCACTATGTGTCATTCAGGGCTCTTCTCGCCAGTGCCAGTGACTCATTTTGGAGAAATTTCCAAAGTTAGCACCTTTCCCTGCTCCTCAGTGGGGAGGTCACCACCCTTGATGCAAAGGCAACGGATCTGAATGTGTGATTGCATACAAGCTACCACAGATTGTGGCTGATTTGTTTTAATTTAAACTTCTGCATGGTATATTAATACACAGAGCAGGAGAATGAGACAGCAGGAGGGTGGAAACACTCTACTGTATTGCCAGCCAGGAGGGCGGTGGGAAGTGCAATCCTCTAGTCTTCCCAGTGCAACTTGATGGTGCTCTCAGGTCAGAGCTCTTGTTCTAGAAAGCACTTGTCCTACCCTGGTTGTCAGAGGGTGAGTTTTGCACTCAGAAGTGCTTTTGTGTAGATGCATGCCTGGGAAGGGGGTGACATGATGGCAGGAACGAGTAAAGAAACACTCTGAAGTACTGGTTTTGAACTCTGTGGCTACAAATGCACTATCAAAAAACCCCAACAACCCAGTTTCAAAAGAGTACAGCATGGGTTAGCAGTTTTGCACGGCAAGTATCTTTTATTGCAAAGAAAAGTTATTTTTTAGTCTGAAGGTTAAGACACAGCAAAAGCCTGTTTAAGTTAGCCCACAGAAACATGGATTAGCTATAGTTAAAGATAAAAGGACGTATGTGGAGACAGATAGAGGAGCAAAAGTGAACTCAAATAGTTCATATCTCACTGAATCTGAAAGTGTACGCTCCATTTAAAATGATAATTGATGGAGGTCTGATTGCCAGGTATTCAATTTGGTCCTGGAATCACTTGAACTCAGATTATATTTGTGAAACAGTCATGCTTTGCACAAATATTGTCAGTGTCAGCTGTATTGAACAGTCTGTGCTTTTTTATTTGGTATTAAGCATAATTATAATTAGTTGAGTAAAATGGCAATTATGTCCAAAAGGGACCACTTCCAAAAAAAAAAAAAATTATGCAATGCTACCTATTGCAAGTCTCATAAGTGGCTCCATAATCAGATTCAGTCATCCTTTCCTCTATCTTGATGGCCTGTAACCTACAGAATCTGTTGCTAATTTGTGAGTTTGTGGTCTGAATGGAGCTTGCTGAGAGGGTCACACAGAGTTAATGCCAAGCACCCTCTTCAGAGAGCCTGGTGAAAACACAGCAGGGCTGGCCCAACTAGACCCTCACCTAAGGTCACCATCTTCAGCTGAACTTTGGAACCATTGGACCTAGTAAAGTAGTTCTGCCAGAACAGCAAACATTTCCTGCTGAACTGAACTTACAAGAGCTCAAGAGTTGGTCATGTAAAGGAGAGAGAAAATATTTCTCGGAATAATCAAGAAAAGCTTATCTTTGCTATGGTCTCCATCTGACAGTGTAAACAAGGGACCAAAATGATAAAGAAGAGATGCTTGTCTAAATGCTTGATGAGTGATAGGTTAAATTGAATATCAGGTCGTGCAAAGGCCATAGCAAAATGAAAAACTGAAAGGGTAATTTAGAAACCTGCACGTTCATTGCAAAGTGCATTTTATAGACACAGTAGTGAACATTGTTCTCTGAGAAAGGTTTGGAAATGCAAAAGTGTGGGTTACATCCCAGTTAAAAAAATTCTAGAGTGGGCCTATATTTAAAACCTCGTTTTTCAAAATTGAGCAGTCCTCCCAAGCATGGGTCAGGTGGAGTGGAATGATCTTGAGTTCTGTTCTGAGAGTGAGATGGGCAGACCTAAAGCATTCTGAAGTGAGAGCTCGTATTGATTTTGCTGAGGTTTGTATCAAAGAACAGGCTCACAGGTATCGGTCAGAGCAACACTTTCAGGTACACAGTGAGGGCTTTTTGCTTGTGGGTACAGCAAGGCTGAAATGCTGAGCTTCAACTTCTTCATAAATGAAGCAGGACAGGGAAATGAGCTGTTCTGGGAATATTTGAACTTTAATAAGATGATCTTTAATAAAAAGGCCATTCACACCATGGCAATCCAAAACTCATATTATAAGAGATTCCCTAAGGAAGGCTCAAATTAGAATTTGTTGTTTTTCAAGATTTTCAAATTCACGCATAGCAATCTATTATCTTCCAAGCCAAGGGCATTTCCTATTTCAGTTGCATAAATACTTATCCTGGTCATTAGACACGGGACAAATACTAAAAACAAAAGTAACCTTTTTGTTGGTTCTTCCTCTTTTTGGAAACCTTCGACCCACACCAATTAGTATCGGACATTTTGCACCTACTGAATACCCCCGCAGGGAACTCCCAAAGCTCAAATCTCAGCTGTTATAAAAAATCAGATACATTTTAGACTAACAGCTTTTCAGATTTTCTAGCAGCGTAGTTTCCAAAGGATCAGCAGGGGGATGTTTGTCTTTAGAGAATGAAGACAGTGAGAACACCTATACCTGACACGTTCACCATTGTCAGAACTGTGAACCTGAGCTTGTGTGAAATAAACTGTGCAAAAAGTCCTGGTGGAGAAACATCTGGTGCCAGTGTTTCAGCAGGGAAAAGATACTCCCTGGCTGAGAAATGTAGAACAAATTCACAAATGCAGCATGTTGCTCTTTAACAGATATACGTGGCCTTAGGGACCCATGTGGCTCCATTACTCGTCCAAAGTTCAAAATAAAGAGAAAAATAAGTTTTGACAGTCACTTCTGAGGGAAGTGATAACAGATCAAAGGACTTGCTTTTATTGCGATATTTTCATCATTATGGAAAAGAATCACTTTGGACTTTAGCTGCTGTTTGAAATCTTTACCTTTTAATAAGTGAACTCTGTAAATGTAGCTCAGAGAACAAAGGTTCCTCTTTTACAGTTAAACTTTTAACCCTTGAGGTTGAATTGGTGGAGACCAGAGGGAAAATCCACTGTGTTTTCACTGAACTTTTTACCCTTTGAAAAAAGCTGAACAAGTTTAAAGTTCATACACTGAGCAAGAGGTCTCTACTGGGGATTTCTGGTATTATTAACTTCCTGACCTCAGATAATTAAAAGGGAAGAGTGGAGGCAGTGCAGACTTTGACTCAACTTTGAACTTTTAACCTCTTGAGGAACGTTTTTAGTGTTCAAGTGGTACACACAGTAAACTCTCTTATTAACTTTCTTTAACCCATGGACACGAAAACTGTCAGCAGGCCAAAATTATCCTTTGTCCTTTATGTCATATTTCTATTTGTGTAGCAGCTAAAACTCTAGGGGGATATTGTTTGGATGCAGAAAGTGACAGAGACTACTCTTTTCTGGGAACTGGCAAGTACAGTAGACAAGCAGAGGGAGAAGCAGCCATGGATCTGCTGGGCACTGCAGCAGGGTTTGTAATTCAGGCTGTGCTGGGTTTTACCTTTAGGACATACACCAGTGTTTTAGTGTTGCCCCTCAGCAAAATTTTCCTTACAGATTGGATGTGTTTTATCTCTTTCTCCAGCTGGGCTTTGCTTCTTCAAGCATTAAAAATAGTGGTACTCAGCAGCCCAGGAGATAATGGATTTATTGACTAGGAAATAATCAAACAAGTAGCATTGTGAATTCTTATTTAAGAACATAAATTGTACTTCCTCATGGCTACAATATAAATGAAAGGAAAAAATCTTTGCTTCTTGTCTCAGCAAGATGGAGATTATCCGTGATCAGTTGTTTGCCAGGGATACTATTTACTATGAACTAGTTTGGGGAACAATGTGGGAAGCTGTAAAATTTTCACTTAAACTTCCTAACATTAGTGCTATTGGGGTGTAAAATAGAATTATTGTAAATCCATGTAGTCAGAGGTAAAAGAACTTAGCTGAAAAATGCAACAAAGAGTATTGGATGAAAATATTTCCTGAAAGAGAAAGCTGTAAGCTTCTGAGACAAAATGTCAATATCCTCTCAATTTTTTAACCACAGGAAAGGAAGAACACAAGTGAGTTTATGTCTCATGGTTCCCTAAACGTTTATTGCATATTATGGTGTGTCCAATCATAACAATTTTTTGTCATCTCCACTAGGAACTCAACAGTGTTCAGTGTAAATTGCAGCATTCATTTCAGTTTTCTTTAGATGCAGAAACACAATAAGAAAAATAATGCAAAATATTTTTTGGAAGCAGATGTGCCAGAGCATGAAATTGCTTTATTAAGATTATTAGATTAGCAGAAAAATCTTGAGGCAGGCTAGATGTTATGGCAAGCATGGATGCATGCGCCTTGAAAGTGTTGAATTTGGAAGATTTTAACAAACCTCTTGATTAAAGTCAGCTAAACACTGCAAAAAAACCCCACACAAATCAAATTGTTGTTTAGGGGATCACCCACTATGTCCCAGAGAAAAAGAACTCTCGAAAATATTGGCAAAAATGTGCCTCTACTTGGAAAGGCACAAATCAGCCTGGTTTTCTGTTGTTTTGCTTTTCTAATGTTTATAAATATTGTCTACATTACCAGGTAGTGTGACACAATTGAAATAGGTCTGTAAAATGAAACTGTGAGTGTGCCAGAACCCGATGTTTGTGCTGTATTAGTCAAAAACTGTAGTGGAAGGGAAGAACACTCACGTTGCTACAGATAAGAAAATTAATAACATTTCTTCTTCTCAAACATAGATTTAAAAATGAATTTTCTCATGTCCTGGATGGGGACATGGCCACCTCTTCAGGGCACGGTGAAAGGGAGATAGGGATCTGCTTATAAAATCCAGCTTTTTTCTGTTCCTCTTGCAGAGAGGAGCAAGTCCTTTCCTTGTGCCTTGGAGGAGACCATGAAAACCATGGCAAATCTCATCCTTGGCTGAGCTGGTCCATCCCCTGCTGCACCCGCAGCATCAAGCAACCCACAGGCTGAGCAGGATTTCCCTGCTCCCTTTGCAACTTTGAGCTCTGAAGACTTACCAGATTTTCAGCTGCAAGATAGGAGGCTTCAAAGTCTGGTCACTAGGCCAAAGGGGGCATTTCTTCATGTGGGTTGCAAAAAGCACAAAGGCTCAAGTCCCCCAGACTAGCTTAAATCCATGCTAGAAAGAATGGAGTTAATAAGAGCATCCATCCTAGCAGGTTGCCCGGATTTTATTTGTTTTTCAGCACAGACACAACAGTGTGTTTTTCCCTGATCCAGATCACTGAACTGCTTTAGTGCAGAGTTTTTTCGGAAAAGCATTCAGCTTGCGGTACGTGGTTGGCACAGAAAACTTCAGCTGGAGCTAGACAGGAAAAGTTTGGCAAAGTTACAGGCAACTGATAGCAGGGTGTTTATCATAACAAGCGTTGGGAAACCTCGCTACCAGCCCCTCCTGCAATCTCACAGTTCCCACACGGAGACAGAACATGTAAAATCAGCATGAGTGTGTTTGCCTGTGAGCATGGGGATGGATGGGAAGTGTCCATGTGTACATGAGTTTGTGTGTACTGCACATACAGGGCTCCTCAGGAGGTAATTATATGATACAGGAAGATATTGTAGGGACAAAACTACTCTGTGGGTTTTTTTAATCCGAATAGAGCATACAGGTATTGTGGAAAGAGATAAAATACAAACCAAATAATTATGATTATCTCTATTTAAGTGGAGAGCAGAAGTGAAATGGTTCTCAAAGTGAAAATGGTGCTCAAAGTCCAAGTGCTGTTGTCAGTCCTGCGCTCAGCCCCTAGGTCAGAACCTTTATCCCATGCTGAATGTAAGTAGCTTTCTTTTTCACTGCTTTCTGCATAGGTGTGTGATGGACAGAGTTTATAAAAACTGGACAGCAAAATTCTTACCTGGCTCTGCACACTGAAACAAGAATGAAAGAGGAATCCTGGTAAATGTCACATCCCACACACTCTGCCCTTGAGTCCTTCAAAGCCGAATGTCCAAGGCTGAAGTGTATTGCGTGGAAGGAAGGAAGAGGAATTAAAAAACCTGCTCCAGCTTGCAAAGAGATTCTTACAGTCTAATTGTGGTCAAGGTGAGGGGCAGAGAGGAGGTGTAACTGAATTATAAGCCCTGCTCGGGCATTCAGGGCGGACAGCACCCTACTTACCAGAGCCAGAGGGGAAGGCCACCCCTGGCTGTAGGCATGTTGGTCAGGGTAAGAATAACAGCAGTGACAACTGGCAGCAGCCACATCCGTCCTTTCCTGGCACAGTTCTGCCCTGCCTGCAGCTGCCCTTGGCTGGTTCAAACACAGCTCAGAGGGGCTGGCTGATGAGTTGAGGGCCAAACACCCAGTTTGTAGTAGAACCTCATCCTATTAAAAGTTTCTCCTGCAAGATTCTTTCACTGATGGCCCTTGGTACCCATTTTACCCCTCATACCAAATGATCATGTGGCCTTGGGAAGACCCTGACTTACAGTGCCCAGCAGGAGGAGGGGTTTCAAGAAGGAGTGCAAGGAGAAACATTTGGCAATAAAAAGGAGCCATACAGGAAATTCAGGAAGTGATTCCTTGGCAGATAGAACTAAAGCTCTTCTGGAGGTGTGTGTTTCATGTCCTCATTGCATTTCTTATAGGCAAGCTTGGAAAATCTCACCTTGGCTCATTTTCATTCCTCAGCTGTTGCTCTCTTAGATTACGTGTAGGTCTAATAACATGCAAAGATTTGTCTGTAGTGACTACTACTTATGCCAGGTTAGCTGATGGATGTGTGTGTCTGTTTTTATTAGTTTATGACTCTGCAGAGAAGACATCTGAATGTCCACAGGGATGAAGAAGACATGATCCCTGCTGAAAACTGCTTGCAATCAAATTCGGGAATTGATCATGAAGGATGACAGGACACAATGGTGAATAGATGTAGGCTGAGCAGGAGTTTTAGTAGAAAAACAGGCTGCATGCTTCTTAAAGCCCTCTTTCTTTATGGTGGGTTGGAAAAAGGTTTTGGTTTGGTTGGGGCTTTTTTCCATGTAAGTAGGTCTGTGGGGTTGATCCATTGCTACAGGTGTTAAAAAAGATGTGCCTAAAATTTGTGAAGTAGCCAAGCAGATACTGGTGTACAAATCAAAGGAAACTTTAAAAGATTGAAGCTCATCCTATAAAGCTGAACTTCTCATGAGCCAACACCAGGGGAAACAAGTTCTCTCCTGTTTCTCCTTCTCTTCCGTGCCCTGTTGTATCTCCTAGAGTTTAACAGAAGAGCATTCCAAACAGGTTACCAGTTACATTTCAGACCGTGTTGCCTAAGCTGGCTTCTGGCAGAGGAATCTTCCTCCCTTGAATGGTATTTTCTTGCTGGGAAGGGAGAGCATATTACACTCCACTGGATAAACTACAGAGCTATACAGAAGGAGGGACCCATTAATGGTCTTTTTTGTCTTCATGTCCAAATTTCTTATAATTTGCTTATTCTTTTTTCTCACAGCAGTGGGACTTCTTACACAGAATAAAGGTCAAAGCATGTTTTTGTATCACGCCTTGTGCCTAACCAAAGCCGGATAATGAAATGTATTACTTCTTGTGTTCTTTGGTGAAGTTCCTTGGGTGGGGCCAGCAGACAGGTAACTTTATTTTGGAAGAATATAGTGTTTAAATCAGAGGTGCTAGTGAACAGGAAAACAAATAGCAAAAGAAGTGTTCAGGCTTCAAACGAAGATGTATCGAATAGAAAACAAATAAATCACAATTGATCAGATTTTTGTTCTCATAAAAAATTTGTTTGTTTCAGTGTCCTCAATTTTAAAAAAAAGCATCTTAAGGCATAAGTGCATAGCCTAATGCATATGATAAAATGATTTTTCTCTGGCACATTTCAGTCTTTCCACTGAGGCAACAGAGTACTTTTCTCTGATAACAAGTGATGCTTTATATAATATATCACATGTATTTTTATAATATACAAAAAGTAACATTAATAAGTAACTGATATTTTTAAAGGTGTTGTTTGCTATGAGGAGCATAGGATGATGTAATAGTTCAGGAACTTGTTTCGATCTAAAATCTCAGCCTAAAATCCTGCCTTACTGGCCATAGGACCATCAGGACTGCTGGATACTGTACCAAAGGAATGCTCGTTTGTATGAGTGGATTTTGGGTATTTATTACTATTCCCAATGCTTCATTTTTTGACCTGCTACACAAGTCAAATCAAAGCACAAAACACTTGTCTGTGACCATGGTGAGGATACCACAAAATCAGTGGTCACAAGTAGCACAGAAAAAGATTATATCAATTCTTTGTTACTAAAAAATTGCTGTTAGTAGCTCAGAAATATATGCTTTACTTCCTCTTGTAAAGGACCCTTATTATGTTCTGGAAATACATGACTATAATGAATTAATATTTATCCAACATCACATATTGTCAAAGTCAGAGAAGAAACAAATTAAACAATTGGTGTTTCCTAAGTTCTCACTATTTAAGGAAACTGAGGTAAATGGTAGTAAAAGGGAAAGTTCAACAAAATCGAAAAGAGGAGCTGAGAGTCTGAGCCAGTGAAAGAACATCAGGAGTCATCATCTGGCTGGAATCCTGGCTGTGTCCCAGCTTTCCCTCCCAAGAAATGCAGATTCACTTTCCTTTTAAAGCACATTACCACCTAAGCAAAAAAAATCCTCTCGTCTCTGCTAGTCACAGTTGTAAATTTGACATGCTTGCTTTGCTGGCGGATACACACCACATTTAACACTTAACAAAGTGCGTTTGTGTTGGGCCATAAGATGTTCTTGTAAACAAATACCCTGTCCCCTGAAGAACAGTAATTTTAGTGTTATAAGGGACTTCATGTTTCGTTCCTAGCACTGATACACCTAACGTAAACACCCTTCCCCAAAGAAGAAAGGAGCAAAGGAAGAATACAGAAAGCACTGTATGAAAACTTTGTTAGGATGACTCCAAGCCTGCCTTTTCTCCCAGAGGTGATAGGCCCAGCCCTGCACCCTCCCTGAGTGTGCCATTTTCTCCTTTTAGGGTAGCAAACCCTGATCTGTAAAGTTCACAGTGGCACAGGAGCCACCGCCAGTTCCAGGAATCCGCTGCCGCTCCCCGGGTCAGCTCAATGTTGCTTTCATCAGAAGTGTCACTGCAATGGGGAGAACTTGTTATAACGAGTTTCAGGAGGCACTGACATAATCAGGTCAGCTGGAGGTGCATAAACAAGGGAGAAGGGAACAAAACCCACTGAGAAATGCATATCTTTCTATCCTGTTCCTGGGAGACATGAAGTAAAAAGCCTTTGCTCTCACCTGCTGGCATGGCATCCTTGCTTCTCCCTTTTCTCTTTTTGGCTGCAAGGCATTTTCTTCACTGCAACCTGACAATCCAAGGACATTTTCATCCATTGCTGGGATCTTAGGCAAATCTCCCCTTTCTTCTTTTTGTTATCATGGCAGGCAGATTTTTATTAATAGTCTGCTTAATGGTTATATACCCCACAATGTGGGGATATCCATCAGTGAGACAGAGAGAGGACAGGGTCTCTACAGAGGCTTCAGGGCCACTGGGGAGGGAAGAAAAGGGAATGTAAGGGAATACTGTATGTTACAGGAACATCTAGAAAGCTTGTGTCTCTGATGATGAAAACAATCCTGGGCTTTTGTATTTTTCTCCTCTTGTGAGCCAGTTGACAGTTATTCATGACAACCACGATCTGAACGGAGCCAGAAAAAATACCATGTTATGTAATTTGCATCTGGAGATGGCACATGCTAATGCGAACTTTGGCTGATTAGAGAACAGTCTGCTGTTGCCAGTGAGGCTGAAAAATACTTTTTCAGTTCAGAAAAACAGTCTAAAGGCATTGAAATTACTGGAGAATCTTCTTTTCTGTTGTGACACAACAGATATCAGACGTAGGGCCTGCAGGCCTAGCTGGAAGATGAAGCACGGTGTATTTATGGGGCATTTAGAGTACATACATGCTAACATGCATGGCAATATTTAACACAATCTCTTGCTATATTACTATAAGTTAAGTGATTTAATGAAGATGAAAGGTGGCAGATACTGTCCTCTGTGCTGTTATTATTTCTGAGCAAATAATCTTCCTTCGGAGGGAAAGAGCTTGGAAAATATAAAAAGTCTTCATGAGTCCCATCTCCTTTAAACATCCAAATTAACAAACCAAGGAAGAGGCTTGTTGGAAGAGGGAAATGGGAAACACATTTTGTTCAAAAGAAAGCTGGATTTTTGTGAGCTGCTGCAGCACCTGTGAGAGTTCCTGGTTTAAAGGGACCAGTTCTAGGCAGCCCTCTCGGGGAAAGCTCGAGATGCTCTAAAAAGAAGATGGAGTTGGCAGGCTGGATGCTGTGACCTTCCCTTTACAGCTGGAGACTGCCTTTGACAGTAGTGGGCGAAGATCTGCAGGGGTTTTGGATAAGACTGATGTCCTTGTAAGAACAATCTCCTGCTTCTGGCAAGAGAGTGGCAGTGTATCACTCTCTGTATTTGGGTTACCACCATGCTTTCTACCTACTTACACTTCACTTGCAGTTTTGGATAAGTAGAGTCATCATGTTCATTTTATGCCCCAAGGTTTTGTCTGATGCAGCTGTGTAGTGTTAACAGCTGCTGGTTTTTGTTACAGAAGTGGCTGCATTTTAGGAATAGGCAGCGAGACTTCTGCTCTGCAGTTTCTTCAGGCAGTTTGTGAAACATTTGGTAAATCCAGGTGAGTAAAATGGTACTTAATAATATTCATCTTACAGTAATAGTAATAATAGTTTGATAAAAAGAGATTATTATGCATGTTTTGATGTGCAGTTTACTACTGATTTCTAGTACAATATGAAGAAAATCTTGTGCTCATGTTGCTGAGCCTCATTGAACAAAACTCCAGGTCTAGAAATTAGATTCTTATTCTGCAGCTTAGTCATTAAAATAAAAAAAAAATATATACTCTATCATTTGTATTTACATTCTTGCTGTAAAACAGGTCACCCTGCCCTTTGAGTTCTGTTTTCCACAGAATGGGCCAAATCTGTTCCCAGGGTGACTCCTTTGACTCCAGCACAGTTGCACAAGACATGACTGTAGTTCGTGAATTTTGCAGAATAACTCTGCTTTGATTAGGGATAAAAAATTAGTATTTGGGTAGAGTCTTATTCCTGCACGGTTTGGGGGGTTTTTTGGTTGTGTTTTTGGTTTGTTTGTTTGTTTGTTTGTTTGTTTCTTTCTTTCTTTCTTTCTTTTCCCCATTGACATTAACTGAAGCTGGAATAGACATCGTTTACCTGAAAAAAAAAAAGAAAGAAAAGAAAAAAGTGTATTTCATCTGCTTTCTAGCCATTGTACAGTAAACATAAGACTGTAAATGACAGCAAAATCAGAAGATAAAATAAATACACTGTGTTAGCCATGCCTTCCTCTGTAGTATCATTCCCTGCTGAAAACACAAACACAATTCTGCAGCAAACACGAGAAAGGAATGGGTTTTCCTTTGGCTTACTGGGTAAGGATTAGCAACAGGAGGGGACATGTTCTTCTGAGAGCCCCACAGAGGAGGTACGAGGACAGTGTGGTGTGGGTTTGGGCTGGAAGAGGCTGGAAGAGGCTGAAGGGACCAGAGAGCCTTTTCTGCCTGGAGCAGTGGGACACCAAGCAGGGAACTGCTGACTTTCAGCGTGGGAGGGCAGAAGAGAAAAGTATGGAGAAGAGGGATAGAACTAACTGGCAACACAGATGTGATGAATTAGAGATTTTCTAGAGATTATGGGACTGAGAGAAAGGTCTGAGGTGCCTGAGGATGAGAAAGTGGAACTTCTTTTGTACGGAGATCAGAAGAGATGACTGGAGCCACCCATGCAGGGCAGCAACAACACTTTCAGTGGACAACTGATTTGATCCCTCTGCCCCTGCACAAGAGAAACTGGCCAAGACAGTCGTCTTCCCATAGTCTTGTCTCCAATTATTTTGCCATAGACAGGGACCTGCAGTGCCCCAGACTGTGTCTGGTGGCAAATAAATAAATCTGATTGAATAGTGCTGTGAACATTAATTCTCTGGGAGTAACAACAGCGTGGCATTGCCCTTTGTACACAGAAGGACCAGTAAAAAATATACCATAGCACTTTTCTTCCTGATGTTTAGCTGGAAGTAACATTAAAGACCTCAGCTCCTCCCAGCAGGTCATTAAGCCCCAGGAAATACCCTGTTCCTCTATCATTATTGCTTAATTATTTTCAGCTCTGTAATTTAATTTGCAGTTTGACTCTGTGTTGATTCTAGCTGCTGTATCATAACCTTTGCAGCACAGGAAATGTGACGCAGGGCTGGCTGTACTGACGTCTAAACCTTTTGCTGAAAAGGACCTTTTTACAAGCCTGCAGCTTCAGGAAATAACTCATTTTCTAGAAAGCCTGAAACCTTTAACATTCTGGAGAATTCACTTTCTCCTGTTTTCTTGCAAAAATGTTTGATAGAGTTTACAGTGCAAAACTGAGTAATGAAGGGCCTTTCATTATGTATGTGCCATTCCTCTTTAGTTTTAAAGCAGGATGTTAGAGAAATATGTCACACAGAGGAGCTGTTAACATATTCATTCTGCTCTAATTAATTATAACATATGCTTCAGGTGCTCTAGAAAACAAGGAAATATAGTAGCTATGAAGGGAAATTGTCTGAATATAAGAATTGCAAATGAGATAAATTAACAATTGAAGCATTTAAAGCTTGAAATATTATTAAATGAGGGCATAAATCAGATAGTTTTATTTCAAAAAGAAATAACTGATTTTTTGCAATATCTACTACTTAACTGGTTTCTCTAGAAATCTGCAGAAACTAACAGGAAATTAGAGCCATAGGGAGCCGTCTGCTTGAGGTAGGTCTCTTCAAGACTCTCATTTTTATGTCTGGAATTGTTTGACAAAATACAGGGACAACGCATCCAGCTCATAGTATGTGATGCTTTTCAGTTCAAAGGTTCTTATGGTTGAGTATTAGTCATGAGAGCCTGTGGGAGGGCCCTTAATCTGAAATAAAGCAAAAAGGAAAGAATGTGAAGGGGTCTCTGAAGTGTAAGTCTCCAGGAAAAGCCCTCAAAAAGGGCACTGGAGGAAATAGTATAGACAGTGAGATGAGAATGTGGGAAGCATATAGAAATTAGTGATCTACTGTCTAGAGAATGTGTTTCAGGCGAATGTCCTTAATGAGTAGGTAGTCCTGCAAGCACAATTTTATTATGGTTTTCGTGTAGCCCTTTTTTTTTCCAGCCGTTGCATGCATACCTATGAACCTTGGCTTCAAACCAGGTTAAACAAACCTTCCTATTGTTTTGCTACATGTCTGTCTTGTGTCAAGGTGCACCAGGATGGAACAGAGGGCCTGAGCCTGCAGCTGGTGGGGTTCAGGGTTCAGAGGGGCAGGGGAGGGGTAAGGGGGCCTGTTCTCTGTGTACTGAGGGACTCTGTAAGATTTGTGGAGATGTTCTGAAGCTTGGATTGCCACATGCTGGGGTCTGAGGCATTCCTCGTGGCTGGTGCAGGAAAAGCTCCTTTACTGCAGCGTGTAGGGGTACATGGGACAGTGGAATGTGTGGAACAGCAGGCTCAGGGCTGCTGGACTCCGCTGAGCAGGGTGACCCTAAAACTCTGTGTGCCCTTCAGCCTGCCTTGTCTTAGGGATGTGGATTATGAGAATGTGTGGAAGAGTTATTCCTGCTCTCCTCTGTCCTTCTTTGTCACATGGCTCTGCAGAGCTTTGCAAGCCTTCAAGCTCCAGCAGCCCTTCTGCCAGGAGATTGTGGTTATCCCCACAGCAGGGAATTCCAGGGGCTGGGGTCAGTTCACTGAACTGGTGTGTGCTAGCAAACTCTTAGTGACAAACACAATAGCAGCCTGGGGTTTTCTCAGAGCTGTTGTACAAATGCAAGCGCGTAGAGGGGGAGAAAAGGAAAATTGCTCTTAGTCGCCATATCCCCTCCACGGGAAAATGATTGCTGGGATATCCAGCTCACCTCCTCTCTCTACTCCCCAGCCCTTGGTCCATGATTTTGGTGGGCCCCCAATAATATGAAGTAGTCATGGCATTGCAGTTGCAAAGCCTTTCCCAAGCAGTATGGTGACAACAAAGCCTGCATTTTGAATTAAACCTTTTTTTTCTTGTAACAGAGCTAAGTGAACTAATTCAGTGTAAATGAGACTGAAATGGACATGTAAACATGACCACATTTTTATGTAGAAATATTGCATTATTCCAAGTCCTCTCTTGTTTGTACAAGCTCTTCTCTTAGGGGAAAATACTCTTCTGACAAATATCTCGAATATCTAACTCTGCTCGGCTGACTCAAAATGAATAGGCAGATTTATGCTCTCTGTCTGGATTAATTTTTAGATTTAGAAATTCTGACTGAAGTCACTGGGAGACCTTTGATCCATTAGTAATGCAGGATCAGATCCTTCTCCATGGAAAAGATATAACAAAGGGTGAGGAAATGGCAACCTCCCCTTATTTCATCACACAGCGTGGTGACTCTTTTCTGTGATCAGACACAAACGTGGTGATTCAGGAAGAAAGGCCGGAATGCTGAGGAGAAAGGTTGCAAACAGAAGATATTCAAATGACAGCTAGAAGAAGGGAACAATGCTGATATAATTGGAGTAGACAAAAGATGTTCACTTTGTGACACATTTTGAGAAACATCCAGGAAAATTTGTTATGCCAAAGCGGGTTCATGGTTCAGTGGAAATGCCATCTTCCGACGGGGAAGTAAGCAGAAGAGGCAGAGTGCTCTGATCAGACAAAGGAACAAAAATAGTTCAGGGTTCCACAGCAGATAGTTGTGTACAGGTTCAGATATATTATTATGATAAAAGTCCTGCTAAGTGTGCACAGCACTTTCCTTTGGGGGTTGCTCCACTGAGGAATGACTGCACACTACTGCTGTTTGCTGATGGAGGGGTCTTAATTCCCTCCAGAAGCATCAATGTTCAGATGATCTGCCTCCACAAGTTGGTCGTTATGATCTAGAGACTCTCTGTGTTTATTTCAGTATTTAAAATCCATGATAAGAAGGCATGGTGAAGCCTTTCCCACTCCCAGGGAGTGGCTGGAGAGGAAGTATCCACAGAGCTCTCTTCAGAGGAATAGAAATATTTTTCCATGCAACAGTAGGAATTTGCAGTGCTCAAAAAATCACAGAGTACCTGAAATCAAGACTGAAAGCAGGACCTGCCTCTAAGGATGGTACAGGTAGAAGAGGGAGCCCTTGGTAATCCCTTCAATACCCTTCTCAGTGGCTGACATTATTCTCTGTCTAAAAAGTTAATAGTTCTGTTTTAATAATACATGGGGGAGCTGAGCAATTTTGGTTTTAGGGTACCTGAATCGGTCTAGTCACATTCACCTCAATGCTGTTGGCCAGCTTGGGCCACACAGTACTTTTTGATACAAGACCAATAGTTTGTATTAAATGAAGAACAGCTTTTGTGCGGGCAATGAACATGTTCAGTAAGGCATCAAAAGGAGGAGAATCTACCACAGATCTGCACAGAGTACTGACTAGTTTCACTTTCAACACCATACTCTTTATTCCTAACTAGAATTAGATAGTCTTGAGATCTCAGCCTTTGATTTGGTTTTTGGAGGTTTTTTTTATTACTTTACTAAACTGGTGATCCCCTATGCTACAAGTACCATCTTCCCAGTAAAGTGGTTTAAAGTGCATTCAGATCTGCTCCTTATCCTTGCCCAAACGAGAGCTGAAATGGTTTCTTAGTGTAAGTCATCTTCTCTTTACATCATATACTTTTTATTTCTTCTTTTTTTGTTGTTTTTTTTGTGTGTGTTCTGGCTTTAGAATGTAAGTATTAGATCTGCATATAGCATCCTGGAATAGGTCTCATCAGTCTGATGTACCCAAGGTTCAGTAGCCCTGCTGACTGACCTTGGGTACATCCAAAGATGGAATAAGTGGGGGACTTTTCCCCAAGAAGATCAGGCTGAACTGCTGTTCACTGTGACAGAAAATCTTTAACCTAGATACAACTCTGTTGTAGAAATTCTAAGAGCCATATGTGACTTTTGTTTCTTGATTCTCATACTCAAGGAATTAAATATTTGCTATAAAAAGTTTTAGTAGTTTAAGAAACCTATTTTATATCGTAAAACTAATATAAATATACATTTATCAAATGCAATGATCATGTGGTATTTTTTGCCAAGAGCTTTGGTATGTTGATGTTGCTTGAAGTAAACCTGGTTTTTCCCAAAGAATCATAGATGTAATTTGCATAATTATTATTATGGCACAGCACAGGCTCTGGTGGTTTGATTTGCCAGATCTCAGACAGCCCTAGAAGAGTCTGCTGGTTGTTCACTGAGCTAAGTGGACTCTTCCATGAGGTGATCCTCTATGTCATCTTGCCCTCTGAGATGTGCAGCACATTTCGTTTTACAGCTGAACCAGCAAGGCTTTGTGTTTTGAGCAAAGGAATGCCCTTAGCCATGGCACTAAAAGTTTTGCACAGTGGTGCTTTTACCCTGTGATGTGTTCTGCAAAATCTTTCCAGAACCTTCTTCTCTTCCTTTTAAATAAGAAAACAACTCCTTCTGAACATCCCATCTTTCACACAAAATCTTAAAGCCGGCTCAGGAGTAACACAGAGAGGCTTCAGTGTCCTGGCTTAGGTATCCATTTAAGTGCTGCTTTATGCTTTAATAAATAGTCCAATATCCATTGGCTCCTTTGTTAGACTGGAGAAAAATATATTCTTTACACTTCCTTTCTCTTTTATAAAGTAGCTGTTGCTGGCATCACTTTGAGTATTTTGAACTTTCCATTGTGACAGACCACTGAAGCTTTTCAGTGGAGGTACCTGCAGTACAGATTGAGGCAGATTTGACTGAATAAATTCTCTCGTGGGACACACAGCTGGTAGAAGGTGCTATTTAATTCGCAGTATTATTACAGTGATATTAGGAGTGGCAGAAAACAGCATACAATATGTCTAATTTGGGGAAAAGCTATCCATTTAATTTCTTTAATGCAATTGGTCTTTGCAGGTGCACAGGATGCTTCTGTGCATGTCATACTTACAAAATTGATCTCTTGGTATGAAATATTTGGCTCCAAGTGGCTTAGAGCTGAAAAACCAAGTAAATGCTTGCTGAAACAAGAATAGCTTGAAAACAGCATTTGTTCATTCTAATCTGCATATTTGACCTTGAATGTGCCACTGAGTCAAGCAACATTCTTAAGAGGTGGGGGCAGGATGTAGGTTTATTTGTTATGATGACGTTCTCCAGGCTGCTCTCAACCGTGTTTCTACATGGTAAGCCAAACTTATCCTTGGAGTAAGACCATTTCAGTCAACGGATGCATTTGGCCCATTAACTTTAGCCTGCCATAAAGTCAAGGGCAAAAGGATATTCTTATGCAAAGCAGAATCACTGTAGATGTGCTACTAATCACTGAGGATTAGAATGAAGATATTCTTGTCTTCAGAGAACCTTCATATGGATTTTCAGCTTTAATTTTTTTTTTAAATAGCAAAATTACAAGGATTTTGTTCTCCCATTTCTAAGGACAAATCGGAGTTTTATCTGTTAACACGAAGTGGTGAAACTTTATTAGAAATGCAGTTGTTTCCTGAGTGTTTTAGTACTTCTGTGTGTGCGATTGCTAAGCAATGGTAGTTCTAATTACAATATCATAAACTGCCTGTGGGCAAAATGGTAGATTGTATGTGAACTTTCCAGTGTTACTGTTTGGGCTTGGACATTCTTTTAAACCTTTATATTTCAAAGGAAAATAAGTTCAAAATATCTGTGTAAGGCTGGACCCCATTCACCTTAATCTTGTAAGTGGATGACAGGGAGTCAGTGGGAGCACTTGGTGGAATATGATGACATCAATTATCCTTAGGGTCCTGAATCTAATTTAAAATGGCATTTTATATTATTATTTTTATAATATGTAATGTTATGTCTGAACAAAACTACTAATATCCTCCCAGTATTCTGAAGACCCCATGACACGAGAAAATTAAAGGGATTTTCTCCTTCAAAATTAACACTTCTTACAAAATCTCACTTCTTATATTTTTTATTTTGTTTAGACTCAACATTATTGGATTTTAGCTGTAGACACTTTATAGTCTATTTTATACATATCTAAATATATATAAATAAATGAGAGCAAATTATTTCATTCATAAAGAAATTCAGCTCATCACTATATTTAATTACAATGTTCTGAACTGAAATACATAGCCAGTGGGAATAGGCCTATTGATTAAAAACTAGGGTAGCTTCTGTTTAGTCTGTTGGAATCGCTTCCTTTTTCTCCCAATTACTGTGTGTAGGAGAGGTCAGTCTGATTGCATTATAAAATTAGGTTAAGAGACAGTATTTCTGTCACTGAATTGCATGTGATCCATCTCTTAAGAAAAGACACAGTAGAATAATTTAACTCTGAATTCAGAGCACTTTACTGTGTCTGGCATTAAGAGTTTTTATTTTATCCTTCAAATTCCTCATTGCAAACCCAAAGATGCCTGAGAAACAAAAAACACCACAAACTAATATTCATATGAGTGCAAATAGTCTGGATTGTGCGATGCATTTGCCTTCCATTTGAGGGAAATTTGCTGTGGAAATCAAAATGGATGTTTGGAGATCATAAAGAAGCTGGAGGAGCATCACGAGGATTTTATAGGAGCGGATGTAATAATAGTATTTGAGAATTATCTATCTTCTTGGGGACAGCATCTCTTATTTAAGAGCCTTCTTGTGCTCTCTGAGCATCCCCAGCAGGGACAAAAGTGGGCTGAGAGTGACTGAGCTCCATGGACATGGATTGCTGGATGTTCATCAAACAGGTGACTCCTTTGTGGCAACTTTTTGTTTTGTATTGCAGTCAGGTTAATACTTGTCCGATGAAATACGCTGCTTAATGAAACACAATAGTGTTGGTATATGAATAAAGAGTATAGTAAGATTTCCCGAGAAGATTTTATTAATGCTTGTTCTCAGTGATTTATAAATTGAGCTGGAAACAGAGTTGGAAAAAGAGAAAAAAAAGAACTGGAAAAAGAGAAAAAAAACAGAGCTGGAAAGGATTTTGAAGGGTCATTCCCACTGTCCTGAGACTGGATCAGTCCTACTTAAAGGACCCTGAGAGATGCTTTGTCAGGTCTGTTCTTAAAAACTGCCTCCTTGAGGACTTAGTGGCCTACCAGGCAATGTGCCTTTGCACTTGGCAAAAAAAGCTTTTCCTGGGAGCTGAAATTTCCTTGGTGCAATTTAAGCCCATTATTTTTGTCCTCTCCAGAATGGATAAGAAAAAGAGTTTATTTCCCTCTTTTTTTCATAGCAACATTTGACATAATAGAAAGCTGTTATCATGCCACCTCTTAGTCCTCAGTTCTCTGGGCTAAACAAACCTGGCTCTTTCTGTACTCTCCCAAGGGTCATGTTTGTCAGAATTCTGATTACTTGAGAAGTGTTTGGTGAAACTTCCACTGTCTTTGGGAACTGAGTTACATCTGCTCTGTAAAAACTTTATATTTGCAAAACATCCAGACTTAAACCAGCCACCTTTACATAAATGCCTTGTAATCCATGTTCATGACTAAATGTGTTTGCTTAAAAGTAGCAATAGTACACCTCAGCCACGACCTTGTGTATCCACGCTGGCGGGAGCACTCAGCCTTTGACTTGTGTGCTTTAGAAACATACATGGGACAGAAGGGTGTCTGGAATGCTCACATAACATCTGCTGGCGAATAAAGATTGTTACAAAGACATAAAATAAAGCAGGGAATGTGTTTACAAGTACTCAACCAGTGCTGCGTGTGTGGTAGTGTACAGAGTTACTTGAAAAAAGGCCAAAAAAAAATTACAAAAAATGTGTCCCTATTTTCCTCGAGCAGTTAAGATAATTTAAATGTTTCTGCCATCTCTTCTAGGATATGCAGAGCTGAATGAGGAAAGAGTATGAAATGAGGTCACTCATCTAAAAGACAAAACACTGATGACAGTGTAGAACTTCTCTTCAGGTTACCTTGCCATTCCTTTCATTCCCCTGCAGTACTGAGGTATTTGTCTAAGCCAGCCACTGTACAGTGCCTTTTTGAGTAGTAAATAGGAGCTTTTATAGTTCAAATCACCTAATCATATTTAGATATCTATTTCTGGAAGGACTGAATTGCTGCTGAGCCGCTTTTTTCTGCTCCATTAAATTTAACTGAGTCTAGGTGACTAATTCAAATGAGTAGACTCTGCCTAAGTTGCCAGCCATGTCTCTTAATGGGATTTTCTTTAGATCCTCTAGGATCTAGGGCAGAAAGTCCATGTTGTGGCCTCTTTAAAAGAAAGCACTGAAAAGATGACGAGCAGTCACTGGGAACTGAGTTGTGTGGCTCCAGTGCTCAGCAGGTGGAAGATCTGACACTGGCATGACTCCAAGGGGAGGTCTGGCATGGGTGGAACATAGTTCCAGACAGGGGAATTGTATCATCTCTTTCCAAAGAGAAAAGGAGCAAGAGTCAGAAGCAAAATTGAATAAGAGAGACCTTCAAAGACTCTTCAGCGGAGGACAGCAAAATAAAGGAGGACTTAAGAGATGGCTTTGGTGGAGACAGCAGGAGAGAAGCCAGATGTTTAGGAAAGAGCACTGGAAGACAATCAGACAAATGCTCCTATTTTACCAAGTTCCCCAGGCAGAGAAGTCATACAGAGGAGTGTGTGGGAATAAAGAGGAATAGGTAGGAATTTCCTCTGAACTTCTACTGACTTCTGAGAATTAGCAGAAGATCTGACTCTTTAGACTTCAAGAGTGTTGAAGCTGCTGGAGAGGAAGAACTGGAACAGAGATTGCAAATGAGGGATACACACAGTGTTCTTTGTTCTTGTTAGGGAGGAATGGGAGACTCACTCTCACACAAAGGGTGTGAGAAGAGATTGGATCTCTGTGCTAGAGATGGAGGACTAATTGAAACAAGTTCTGCTGAAAGTTTGGAAATTACAGGGATGACTAGAAGGAAACTGAAACTCCTATGCTACAGAAGGAGCAACAGCCTACAGTAACACCTTTGTCCTAAAGCCTGAGTTCTATCAATCATCTTTCCTCAGGAGCAGCCTTGGAGAGTAGGGGTTGCTGAGAGCTGGCTCTAAGGTGTGACTCTTTCGGTGTTACTTTTTTCCCCTCCTGTTCCTGCAGTGCTGATCTTGAGGTCGTTTCATTGCACTTTGTCTGGGCTCAGATATGTGGTCAGACAGTATGGACTGAAGTCAGAGCCCTGCCCATTCCTTCTTCCTGATGTTCTCTGGAGATATAGCAAGTTCAAGAGCAATTGTACATTTAGGTAGGTAATTCTGAATCAAGACAAGTGCTCTTGAACTCCTATCAGCTACAACTGATAACTTCTGTACCAACCAAAATGGAGTAGGTCCCACTTATTTACATCACTTTCTGGTAAGTACTAAAGCACAGCTCTGTTCAAATCTGATGTGTGACTCTGAAAAAAAGCTTGTTCCAGTTCTGGCTTGTCATTCTTGTTTTGATTGGTAAGGGTGTGATACAGAAATTTTGCTAAGTTTTGGATGGCTACCTTTCTCAATGTAATAATTGGGTAATGTCTAATCTTCAGCTAAGTATGAAATCAAGGTACAGATTAACAGATTTGTCAGTGGTACTCTCAATCCAGGAAATCTTCACGGAGTAGGAGTTTGTGGTTGGTACCAAAACATGCTTCAAGCTACAGAAGCAGTTAAGCAACAGCCAGGACTGACTCACAGAGGGACTTTCCTGTCTGAGTCAAACGCTGGGAAGATATCAGTATCCAGAGCTACCCAGTGCTGTGTTAACCTAACACTGTCCTTGGCTCAGGAAATCTCTGAGTATTCTGTACAAAATGGACAAGTGAGACTGACAACAATCTGTCTAAAAATAAGTGAAGGTCAGTGGTGATGTCATCGTCATTGAGATCATCGAGGTTACAATCCCTGCTCCAGGGAGGAGCAGGGCTTTCCCACACTGCAGAGATGTATTCCAGTCAAACTAACCAAGGCAAAGAGAAGTAAGGACTAATTCCTACTCTTTCTGGCAGAACAAGTAGGAGTGTGGAGCATTCCTGAAAGGAAGCAGGGCAGGATGCCTAAGTGCCTGCATGTTTTCGGGAATATTTCCTGCTTCAGTGTGCCTAAGAGCCTACTGCCAACATCTGCAAGGTTCAGGTTTTAGGCTGACTCTTATTTTAGTTGCCTCTTAAATCTGAGCTGACACCTGTCAGCTGGAAGTCCTTTGTTGTGCAGACTTTTGTGAGCAACATTGGCCTGTTGATGCTTGTGGTTTAGCTTCACAGATGTAGTCTGAGCTCAACAAGCCCCTGCCTTTCCCTGGCTCTGCACTGTTACTGACCCCTCAGTACAGCTGGGAGTGGTGCTGACGTTCCTCAGGACCAAGTGAAATGCCCTGCTCTGTCCTGGGTCAGAAAGATGATCAAAATGTGCCCATGTATCAGCACATCTTGGGTAACCAAGGAATGGATAGGGACTGGAGATCAGAACAGAGCTGGTAGAAAGGATGGAGGGAGTGGCAGGCCTATAAACTGGCCTTGTCACAGATGTCCAAATGTCATGGATGTCCAAATGTCACAAAACCACCCCTTCAAATGCAGAGTGTTCTTATGCTGCTATGGGCAGTGAAAAAAAATGGTGTAGATTAAGGTGCTTTTGCCTCATGGTTTTATTTTTATCCTTCCTTTCTTGACTCTTCTGGGGCACATATTTTCCCACAAATTTTCCTTTCCTTCATCTCCAATTACAAATATTCCCAAACTAATTAAATAACAACACTTCTATTTTATGTTTTAGTGACATGAGGCAGACCTGATTAAAGGATAGGTAGGCAAGGACAGCACAAAATTTCCCCATGTATTTATCCTGCAATCTCCTCTGTAGCAAGTTTCCCTTCAGATGTTTTACACAGTTCACTGATGCACATGGAAAATTATGTTGCTGTAGTTAATAACCTTATTTTTTTCTATTAAATTTATAACCCTTACCGGGAATTAAATGTGAATAAGTCACTTGATGTTTTTGCTCTGATTATAAAATCCATATGTTTCCTGAGGTCTCCAAGTCTTGCCATTTAATCTGACTATAGTGATAATCGTTTTTGGGGAAAACGGCTACCTGGTGAATAACCAAGAAATTTATTACTGCCTAAAACTGTAGAGGACATACTTGTTTCTGCTGAAAGCTTAGCATTTTCTGGGATAAAAGACACATGCCCACGTGCTTGTACTCAGTATTTTTGGCACAATCCATTGGTGTCTTTTAATTTTATTTTTTTTTTACAAATTCTGACATCGTTGTTTAACGGATTTGATTTAAGTGATATTTGAGGGCAATACATTCAGGTCTTTTGACTGGAAAAACCAGTTGTCTTTCAGAATTGCTTCCTAAGTATCAGCAACTTTCCAGTGGTGACTGTAATACCTATCCTTGTTCACTGGTGCATTCTTCTTTTGTGTAATCAGTGGTGCAAAGTCCAGCTGGAGGGCAGTCCTTAGTGGTGTATTCCAGGGGTCAGTCCTGGGTCTAGCACCATTTAACATCTTCATAATGACCTGGATTCATGGGGCAGAAGCTCTATCTGTACTCAAAACTGACTCTGTTAATGTATTTTCCCTTGTTCCAGCAAACTTGTGTTTGCAGATGCTCATTGTTTTATTTTCCAAATTTAATCCTATTGAAGGAGTCAATTATTTCCATGTCCTCTTTGCTCCACTTAATTTGCAAAATGATTTCATGAGACCATTAAAAATTGTGCAAATATAAAAGACTTTGCCTAATGTATCCCATGGTTCTGTGTTCAGCAGGACATTCTTATAGCCTATAGACAAAACACAAGCTGAGGTTAGCTGTGCTTGCAAAAGAGGAGCTTGGATCTCTCAAACACAACAGAGCATCTTGGTTAAAGGTCAAGGTAGTTTCAGGATGTTACTGGATGTATGTTTGTTAACCAGGGTACAGCTCTGAGTAAACAGCTTATTCTTTAAGCTCCTGTCCTCGTGTGTTTCCAACAGAAGAGTCATGTGAGGGCATTGGGGTTGGTGGACCAAACGCTCAGTTAATTCTGGTGGAGCATCCTCATGCCATCTTGTGTACAATTTTTAAACTGCATCTCTGTTGTTGCTCTCATGCACGACTCCAAACTGACTGGTGAGTGCAGCTACTAATCCCAACTAATTCTTTTTACCTTCTGTTGTTAATTGATTACTCTAATGCAGGGAAAGTCTCTTAAGTCTAAAGCCCTGCTAAATGCTTGTATAATTTAAACAATGATGCTTTCCGTTCCTCTCTTCCTTTCCTAGTCTGGTTAATTTAGAACAATTTTAGTAACAGAATCTTGTCTATCTGATTTTCCTTCAAACCTGACTCATTTTAGGACTGGTTGATTAACCTGATAAGCTCTATAGGCACTTTGTCTCAGCCTACTTCTGCCGGGAGAGAGATGCCTTTGAGTTGCAGGGTGAAGAAAGCCTGTCACTACTTGGCTTTGGCAGGACTCTTATCAGCTGCTGATGAAGGCGGTGTGCATTGACGATCCTTGTCAAATCTGTTTTTAAAAATCTTTGTCATAATTTCTGGCTCTTCTTGAGCTACCCATATTTGGCCAAAATCCTTTTCATGTTGTACATACCCTTGACTTGTCTTGAATCTTGTCCATTTCTTGGCAAGTTTTTCTTTAGATGGCTTGTAGCTGTTTTTCATATCTCTGTTTCATGATTCAGCCAGTCAAGGCAAAAATATTTCCTCTGCTACCTCAAGGAGAGGCTGCTTTCATCTGTCATTTTCATAGCATTTGAGCACTCATCGAATTATTCTCCTTATTTACCACTAGTAGCATCATTGTGTGCGAATGGTGCTTATGGAATGTTGTGATCAATGTTAATCAGTATAGATTCACTGAGTGAAGGGCCAGGCCTATGCTATGTTCCTAACAGAAAAATGGGAATTTGGAGTTATCAAGGTGACAGTTCCTGTAGTTGCTTCTTGCCTTGGCTGAGCTGTAGATGGGAGAGCAGGGGGAAAGTGAGTTTGCAGTAGTGAAAATAGGAAAAGTAAGGATGGTAAAGCAAATCCCTCTGGCAGAATGTATTCCCTCTGCTGCGCTCCTCCAGTTCATTTGCTCTTTTGTCCTTTGCATTAGCAGGCACAGAGGTTACAAAAGGCAAATCCATCCACTTCTGTTTCTGAAAGTCATCTCATTCTTAACTCCATATTGTGACCTATTGTCCCTACTAATATCTGCTGAGCTGAGCGTTCACCACCTTGAACTAGGTTTCATATTTGTATAAGTCAAACAGAGGAAGGTATCACAAACTTTCAGCTCAGGAAGTGTTTTTTCCTTTATGTCTTGCAGTTGGAAAGAGATCAAGTTGTCATGCCAAGATCTGGCATCTACCCTTTATCAAAAGGCTGTTTCTGCTAAAGGCCTCTGTCATGAGCTGGCTGCCATAGGGAAGTTTACTTCTGTAAACATCTCAGAGTAGGGTGGCGGCAGTGGTTGTTTGGCAATGTTAAACCAAGGAAACCAGACAGCCAATATCACAGCGGCTGAACGCTCCCACCAGCTGAAAAAGAGAGAAAGGAAAGTGCATGAAGGAGGAAAGAGGGTATTTGTAAGAGCCAGTTTAGCAGAAGTGCAGGAGTGCGTTCTCCCTTCAGCCTGTAACGCTGTGAGTCAGCCGTGCTCTCACGCTCACTGTGAATGGAGTTCTAACTAAAATGATTGCCTCACAAATCAGCGAAACTCCCAAGGCAAAATCCAGAGCAACTCTTTAAAAATATATTTCAAAGTGATCAAAGATGCATGTGTCTTACGTTGTTCACCAGGGAGGAGTCTTTCAATAGCAACCAGAGTTAATGCAGTCATGAACTTGAGCATCTTTCAGCAACTGTCTCACATTTTGCCGAGATTATCATCCCTTGAAACCTCTTTCCAAGCAGTTCCTTAACCGAGCTCAGTAGCTGGAGAGCAGCCATTACATCTTCATCCTTCATCTGGTAAAGCAGCAGAACATTTACCAGTGTATACACAACTGAGAAATGCAATTTGACTGGTACATTAAAGGTATTTGGTGATCTTTAATCTTAGCATAACTGCTGCCCATCAGGGGTGCAGTAATGTGCTTCACAAAGAGCACAAGAGAAGACAAGGCCCTTAATGAGTTTTGGCTGAGCTGGGCACGTTCTGCACAGTGTTGTTCAAATTGTCTCAGGCTTCCTGCCAAGTAATGCAGAAGAAAATGCCTTAGAGTATGCTAGCTGTCTATCAACCTCGCAGAAAGTTTTCTCAAAGACAGTCTTTGATTTGTGAGTCAACGACTATTAAGTTAGTGTCAAAACCCTCTCTAGAGGCAACAAAATGGAGCACAGTTCTGCTGTTACTTCTAGCATCAAAATATTCATCTTGAACTTAAGGCTCTAGGTTATTTTTACTGTGCTCTGTCTCTGGAAGCCAGAAAGGATTTGTGGAGTGAGTTACGTGGCTTAGTTTCTGAAATGATGGGAATAAAAGCTGAGGAATGAACATGGGGAAAGGTTGTGACCATTTTGTAACTGACCTTATTTAAGGAAGTAAGAAGGGCTCTCTCTCTACAAGGCAAGCTTCACACTATAGGCATCTAACTTGACTCGCACATACTGGCACATAACCCTGGAGTGAATGGCAAGTTTGCAGGGAAGTGCCATGACCCCCCTCCAATTCCAGCAGTCTGTGTGCCAAACGTGGCAGGTGGGACTGGTTGGAGCAGCTGGTGATGGCATTTTGGCTCTCTGTGGGGCCCAGGGGCTTTGCACTGTGTTGCTACCAGGAAAGTGGCCTTTAGCCTCGTGCCATTGCCACAGGAGCCTCACAGGCAGGCACAGTGGTCAGCTCCAAATCGGCATCGCAGTGTCTTCTCCATTGGATGGCAAGATTGCCTCTGTGCCTCATCTCCCAGAGACCATAGGAGAAGCCTTTGAGGAAGGGACACTAATGTTTAGGGAAAATGCCAGGGAATCATTGCAATAGCTGCCCAGCACAGCCCCCACACAGGAGCTGAGTAGTCATGACAACTGTGGTTATCAAACATTAGCATGGGACAGCATTCAAAAACCATTTTGCAGGCTTTTAATAACTTATCAAGCTGCAGGCTGGCAGCTTGTGGAGCTAGTACATGACAAAAATACACCTTCTGACTTTGAGGAACTGACAAAAAGGACACTGAGCCACAGGTGATCACTAAAGATTCAGCCTAATTGCAAGGATATGCATGATAATATTATATATGGTAGCTGACTGCTCAGGAAATTCAGTTACTTTGCAGAGTAATC
The DNA here is from genome assembly GCA_013400235.1 of Oriolus oriolus. Classification (NCBI taxonomy): domain Eukaryota; kingdom Metazoa; phylum Chordata; class Aves; order Passeriformes; family Corvidae; genus Oriolus; species Oriolus oriolus. The sequence goes on along the minus strand of VXBT01003964.1, from coordinate 2,686,424 downwards.
TGGGTCTCTGGGTAGTGTATCAATAAATACCTGCTTGAGATCTTCAGCAAGCCAAGCTAGAGACTAAGGATTTGTAATGATACCAGCAGGATATAGACTCTCAAAAAGGCCTTCACACAGCAGCCTGATAAATTTATTGTCTGAATTTCCAAAAAGGCTTTTAGAGCTTTGCCTCATCTGAGTTTGCATTGTTGTAGGTATTTAAGCGTTGATATAGTTTGAAGTAATGGATTTGGAAATGAAGACAGGAATGGACTGCCATGATTAAATTTGTAGGGCAAAAAGGAACGGAAAGAAAACTTCTAGTGATGGAGAGCTCCTTGGGTGTTGCTTCAGAGTGGGCTCACATGCACTGGCCAGGAAGTTTTCATCTCTTGCCTCCACCACTTTTCTGACATGGTGTTCTTAATTTCTTACCTTTCCTCATTCACCCCTGATTCCTGTTCTCAAGCTTGTACCACTTTCATTCCACTGCAGTTTTCCTTTGTTCTCCATGCTCCCTGCAGTGCAAACACAGGATGGAGTTACTGTGCTTGACAAATTACATGGCACCAGCTGTGCCACCACTGTGCACTCCTGGCTGACGGCAAACACAAAGGGAAACCTCTGCCACACGTGGGAATGCAGAACCAGGAGCTGCATCAGCACAGCTGGAATGAAGTCAGAAGTCTGCCGTCCTGGGTTCCTATGTGGCATCCTCAGCTCACACTGTGCAGTGTGGAAGTCAGCTTAGCTAACAAAAAGCTGGAGCTGTGGTAGCCTACATGTAATAAGGGCTGCTGAACTGGCTGCAGCCATAATACTCTCCAGGGTGGTGGCCTCAGGTGGCACAGGTTTTGTAAGCATGCTGGGAGAGAAGCCCTGCCTTCCAGGGAATGCTCCCTTGTGCATCAGTGTTGAGTGTGCTTGCAGAAATGTTTGAAATGCTCACGTGTACTCATGCTGCCGCACACTACCCACATGCTGCGGAACTGGAGCTCCACGCTCTTTAAAGCCTATGCCAGCACTGCACAGCCACCTTGGAGGGATGGGGCACCTCGCTGGGCCAGCCTGGGACCAGGAATGCTCAGCCCTGCCTGGCAGTGCTCTCTCTGCAGAATGGGGATTTGCTGAGTGTGCGAACCAGCCCGGTGGGACGCTGCGTTAACACGTTTATATTGCCCCTGGTAACCAAGCAGGCTCGCTCAGGTCTGGTTCTAATCTTTCACCGTACACGGCCTTGTATCAGTGGGGAGATCCCCTCCGTGGGGTCAGTCTCCCAGTCTCACTGTGAGAGCATCCTGTTTTCAGCATAGGGGGATTTATGCACAAACTATGAATGCCACAGTGTGTGAGAGGTTTGGGATGAACTCTCTGCAAGTCCGTGCTTCCTCTGACATACAGAGTAAGCCTACAGAGGCTGCTTTAGGCAGCTGCAATCTAGCGCCATATCCAAGGCTGTGAGTAATTTACTGCAATTTTGCATCCTCGTCCTGAACATTTTATTCTGGACTCCTAGTGCAGTGAGAGAGACACACTCATGCACATCTCATGCACATCCAGTCCGCTCTCTGTTTCAGTGGTTCACTTGGGAGGCAGCTCCTTCAAGAGTATTGGCAATCATATCTTTTCAGCTGTGGGTTTTTCTTAAAGAAAAAAAAAAGAAAAAGAAAGAGAAAAAAGGCCAATCTTCTTTTAGGAATTTTCATTCTTGCCTCCCAGGGTGAACAGGACAGCTCTAGGACTCTTGTTTTCTCCTTGTCTTGAAGTGATTAAAGTAGGAGTGGCAGTGTGTTTCCAGAGGCCTGGAGAATGTTATGAAGATTGTGCTTGCAAGAGACTCTCCGTGTCACGCTATGATGAGTCTGTGACACAATGAAAGTCTCATACACTGCATGGGACAGAGGGCCATACTTTTACTTTAGTTAAAGTTGCTAACCCACTGAGAAAACCAGATGTGTGTTCGTGAAATGGAGCTTCTGAACTGCTCCGTGAAAATGCTTCCAAACTATTGCCAACCCCATTTTCAGATGCAGTCATTCCCAGCCTCTCCCTGTATTTACTGTTTCAATGTTTTTTGAATTTGGCCTCAGGGTTTCACATCAGTATGCACCCTAGCTATGTACACATAAGATCTTCAATCCTTTCCTTTCCCCACCACTTCTGACTTCAAGAAATTTTTAATGTGCATTTGGTGTGCTTCCTGACCTTGACTTTTGAGCATTCAGGCCAAGCACTCAATCATTACCATATAAGTTCATACCCTTGACATACCATGAGTAATTGATCTCAACTCTCAATTATTATGTTAAGCTTATATGGATTTAGAAGGATGAGATCCTTCCTAATTAACCTCAAGTTTTTTGATAAGATTACACTCAAGATTGACACTGACAGCTCATAATTTATCTGAATTTTAAGGAAGCTTTTCATAAATTGCCAAGCCAGGACTTCAGTGTTATTACAGAAATAGATTTCAAAACGCACTAAAAATGCTGAAAATGGGAAAGAGTTTTGTAACAACTCTAACAGGGGTGCAAGTTGTGTCACACCCACAGGGGACAATGTTTCAAAGAACCCAAAGGAAGAACCCAAATGGAAGGCTGTTTTTCATGGTAACTAACATGAGCTAAATTTTATTGATCAAAACAAAAAAATGAAAAGCTAACATAGGAGACAAATCTGCAGGTGGTAAAATTCCAGAGCCTGATTCTCACAGGCTTGGTTCCTGGTGGTTGGATTCACTTGAACCTAAGCAGGTCTTTAATGAAAGCCCTGCTCTGGGGTGCAACTTGTAGTGTTTCTGATGTGAACTCTGCTGCAGCCTAACAGGTAAATTCTGTTCTGGCCATCCCACTGAGCAGTCCTCTCTCCAACCTGCTGCTGTGCCTTTGGTTTTTTTTAAACTTTAAGTCTTTCCGAGTGCTGTCCTTTTTCTAGTGTGGTTCTGCAGCTTCCAGAAGATCAGCTGCTCAGGGTTAGTCCCTAGTTAGCATCATTCTATTAAGGCCAGTGAGGGCTGAATTAATGCAAAGTCAATCAATCCTTGCTAATTCACACCAGCTAAGAGTTAGCTGTAAAAATTTAACAGTTTTTTAAATACATGTTTAAAGGAATTGATCTTGTTACTGTTCTGAGTAACTATTTTACTAGAAGTATAAGGAGCTGTGGGCTGCCTGGCTGTTACTCACCAACAGGATCAAATTCCTGCATGACTTTGTGCTTACATGGATTCCAAAACAGGAGAAAATGTTGTTAGCAATGCGACTGAAATAGATGACGCCGTGTGGCACTGCAAGGAATGCAGCTTTTTGTATGGAATGGGATGAATGGGTACAGGCACTGAATAAAGTAGGGGGAGATTTCAGCAGCTGATTATAGAAGAGCTGCAAGTACTGTCCTACAAACTTGCTTTGTGAAGCAGGATGTCAGTGTTCTGATAGGAAGGAATTAATATGGACTCAGGTAAAATGGGAATTTTCATGTAGTGTCATTTTTATTCGAGATTGATTAGTCTGACCTTCACTATCTTTCTAAAGACAGTGCAGTAAGTTTTGTTGGCTTTTTTCCCCTCTGGTCTCACTGAGATTAGAGCATGGATTGGCAGATAGACCAGCCTCGTGTGCTGCAGAAAATGCAGGAGAGAATATTAGCTCAGAAGCATTGGGAGAAGACATTTAAACCCTTCCACACAGATGTTGATAAGCAGAGCTGTTGATGGACAGCTGTTTGCAACATTATGGTCATGCATTTGTAGACCTAAGGGAATCAGATACCAGTGTCCTCATAACTGCTAGCCTGGTAATTAAATATGACAGTCTTATCATAGAGTATTATCAGCATTTTGGAAGTCATGTCTCGAAGACAGAGACACAATAGTCCTCTGCAGTTCAGCATCAGACAGCAAAACATGTTTAGCATGAAAGATAAATTTTGAGATTCCAAATATATAGGGTTAAGACCTCGATAATGGAAGGTAAAGTAATTTAAAAAATGTTATATACCAAGAAAGATAAATGTGTTAGAACTGTTACAATGACCCTGCAATAGACTCAGAAGGATAGAACTCTTACAGTGATGCCATTCCCTTTAAGGGCTGGTTGCTGTTCTCCATAGTTTTACTGATTAGTATCTTTATCAGTGAAGACTTCCACTGAAATTAATAGGATTAAATGTGCTGGCATAGCCCGACCCTTGAAATTTTAAGAATATCTACAACATTGCCAGTTTCTGATTGCGCAGGTCCCTTTTGCTGTCGTATTTGAGTGCATCCCTGCTGATTTTTTTCTTTTTTTTCTTTTTTTTTTTTTTTTTTTAAAGCAGTTCTGGTTTTACCACTACAGAGTCTCAGTGAAAGCAGTTTTGAAAACTAAGTATGTCACTTAAGTGAACAAAAAATCAATAGCACACAAAATTCTGGGAAACCCATTCTCCAGGAAACATACATCTATATTTTATCTTCTTGACTTCAATTATCAGCTCTGCCAACTTCTGCTGGAGACACTTTCCTGGCTCTTCAACTCATTCCTCATCAATCCCTGATGCTCTATTTTAAATGACTGTGTAGTTCCTCTCCCTCCTACTTTTCAGCTGATACTACACACTTAGATCTTGACACCCATTCTCATCCTTGGTTTTACTCTGCTTATAAAGTGTTGCCTCTGATTTTGATGGCAAAATACTGTGATTATTTCTGTATATGTTGAATGGGTAATAATCCTTCCCATCAGAAGTCAGATAGCTTTAGTCGAGCAAAGATATTGCTGCCTTACTGGTTAAACTGCTGTGATCAAAACCTGTGTGTAAAAGCAGCTTCTTGTCCACACGTGAACAAGAGCTGGATTTCAGCAAATTCTTTTCCTCTTGAGCTCTGCTTTATGATTTTAATGGCATTTATTGATGCAGCAAAAGTGCTATTCATCACCCAGTTTTGAAGACAGCTGTAGGAAAACCAGTGGCATTTACCCCTTCCAGTTTATTTAGCTGGGCTGGCTCATCTGAAAACATAATTGTAACAGTTGCAAGGGAATCAAAGCCTAAATCCTTTCTGGAATAGAACCTTGAATGGTGTAAAGAAGCACTGTGCCTCCCTTGTCTAGAGCAGACTTGCAAAAACTGGCATCTGCAGACGTTCTGTTTTGTTGCTCATGTGGATGCTAAAATTCCTTGGGAGACAAAAATCGGGTTACCAGCTGAACTGCACAAATGTGCTGCTGGTCAAAAGCTAGGGACTGTGGTTAAGTTGGAAATATTTTAAAATGTCACTCCATTGGTGTTTTATTAAAAGGTCATGTGGCATCTTAAATAATAGGTGATTTCTAAAGGCAGTGTGTGGAGATGAAACGGATGCTGGACATGGAACATGCACACCTAAGTGTTATCTTATTTCCCTGGGTGGACCCATTACAATATTTGTGAAATGAGTACTCTCCCCAGGTTTTTACCATCATTTGCCCAGCTTAATTAAGCTTTTTAAGGTCAATAAGTGGCTTTCTTGGCATGCTCAGGAAAGCCCTGACACCAACCCTGTCAGAGTAGTAGATCTGCATCTTTTCCAGCCAGCAACCCAGGTATCTACAGCAGATAGACAAAAGGCTTCTCAGCCGTTCAGAGGCTGATGGTGATCTTAAAAAGTGACTGCCGGAACTACTTTCTTGTTTCATTTTCTGTAATGAGTTTCTGATTTTAATTTATCAGAAACATAAAATTCAGCTGATGGGCCATGTCTAAGACTCTTGACACAGACATCTTCTTTATCTCCCTCAGTTTTGGAGTTGTTCATTTCCTCCTCAGAATTACAAGCCCTCCTTACAGAAGGGGTCTTGGAAAAGGCAATAAGTGTTATCAAAGATTTACCTGAAGAATAATATACTATCTTGGCCTGAATTAGAGAATAGGCATGAGTTTAGTTCTCTTCACAAGAAGCATTTCTTCCACCCTTACTTATGAGCAGGAACAAAATTGCTGTTTCATCTCCCTCGTGGAATCTGTGATATATAAGGCATCTCAAAGGAAATTTACATCAGCCTGTTATGACTTTATACCTCCCCCATCAAATAATGGCCTTGAGCATGGAACAGAGACCTGAGGGAAATATGACAGAGAAGGAAGAGAGCCAAGCAATTAATAATATTTATAATACTTCCTACATGCAATAACCTATGATAAGGTTAGTTCTTCTTTTTTTCCCCTTCATTATATCTCTGCATAAAAGTTGCTGCATGAAGTCAGTTCAAATATGTGTACAAAAGAAGGCATGAGAAAGACTTGTTTCAGGCTCTGCGCGTATGTGCGTGTGTGTGATGATTTTGCTAGAAGTTTAGGTGTTTCTGGAGTATAGGAAGAAGTAGAATCAATTTAATTTTTACTGTACACTACGAATACCCAGGGAATCCTTGTGCTTAGTGATATCTAGGTCTTGCACAGCTAAAAGTACACAACAGAAAACTTGGGTATGTTACTGGCACAAGAGCACTTTGCTTAAATAAGCTCCAAGAATTGAGAGACATAATTGCTCGGAAATCTATGTATGACAAAAAGAACTCTGTGAAAAATATTTTGTGTGTTCACTGAGAGGCAATTTGCTCAGGTGTAATTAATGAGTTCCCAGACCATCCCACACATAACACTGAAGGAAAGAGATGGTAGGAAAAATAAGAGGGATCACAGGAGTGTATTACTTTGGCTGATATGAGTTAAGGAAGGTGCTACTCAGCGTAGCAGGGCCAGAGGCTGGCTTAGAGGACAGAGCTGCTGATGGAAAAAGTCAACATGTCAAGTTACACTCCTAAGTGGAGCTGATTTTATGGTGGGCTTTTCACACAGGTGACATTACCTAGTTTTTAATTACTGCAGACAGAACGTCTTAACATAGATTCACTGGAGGACATATCAGTTGTCATTTTGTTGGTTCCAGTAAGTGCTCCGAGGTCCCAGTTGTTACTGTCTGTGAAACATGCTTTGTAAATCTTATCCTATGTGAATATCCTTGGCTATTGATTCTTCTGTGAACTTGGCAGTCCTGTCAATAAAGGGAAAAAAAAAAAAAGCATTAAAGGAAAATCAGTGTCCTTGCCTTATGCAGTAACCTGAACAGTTCTTGGGAAAGAGTCCAGTACAGGCACAGTAGCATGGTTAATTAAAGCAGTAACATCATTAGTATACTAATTTGGGAGTGTGTGGATGTTGGGTCCGTGTATATCAGGGACGCAGTGTAATTGTTGCCCTTCTGTTCTTGCTTTATAGTTTTCTGGAATTATGTGCAGGCTGAGGTAAAAGTAGAATTGCTAAACCAGTCAACCAATACCTGAATTAAAAGACATATAATTTTAGGGAAGGCTTTTTAGTGCCAGAAGGAGCACAATATTATCAGGTTATTTAGGCACTGGAAACCTGAGGAAGCTGTTCTGAGATGGCTAATGCATGGGTCTGGACTTCTGCCAAGGAGCCGTGGGGATCTGTAACAAGGCAGAGGATTTTGAAAACTCCTTGTTCTCGTGGACCCATACACCCATATTAATGTCTGTGGGTCAGGTTTCTCTCTAGTCTGAGGCTGCAGCCTGGTTTATTACTTTACACTGTAACTCCAGCAGGGCAGTGACACATTCTTGTCTGCTGCAAACTGGGAATGTTATGACAAAACAAAGATTTTTACTTCCTCCCCTCCCCCTCAAATTCAGATTTCATTAGTTAATTGGATGCACGAGGTACTGCACAGAGCTACAGAATGATGCTGAACCTCTCCTCCAGTCTCTGTCCTAATTTGTATGGAGCAAATTACTTCTACTTAGAGGTCACAGAAAAAAAAAAGTGGTGCTGACTGAGAAACATGACATTCCTTTTTCAACACTATTAAAAACTGGAATAATGAAAGTTTCAACACCTCTCCCAGTACTAGTGTAAATAAAGTATCATTCAGTGTATCTCACACTAAGCACAATTAAAGGAAGGATTTGAACTGTAACGCGCACATTAAGTAAAAAGAGGCAAAATGTGCCCTCATGCATACACTGACTGCTGAAAGACCACAACCAAATAAGAGCAGATTTTGGCCCCTGTTAAATCACAGTAGAACTTAATACAGTGCCTGCAAGAATTCAAAGCAGCCCACTCAGCAAATTGTTATCTTGTGTTTGGAAAAGCAAACCATTGAGACTGTAGGATCACGCTTGCAATCCATGATTTAATACGTGTTCCGTCACACAGGACAGTATTGTCATGGCTCATTCATGGAGAACATAAAAATAGCTGTTTACACTGAGAAAATACTGTGAGCACACCTTACTGCTTCAAGAATATTATACTCATTATGGGTTTATGGAAGGAAATGAACTTTTGGATTTTCTCATGAAAACATTGGAAAAATACCAATTAAGCCAAAATCCTAAGTGCATTGGCACTTTACCTTTCAGAACTGAGACTGGCTTAGAAGCTTTGCTGATCTGCAAACAAAGAAGAGCCCAGAGCCTGTTGGAGAGGCTGATCACGTGCTGTCTGAAAGGGATAAAGATCACCAAGCTCAAATCATCCGTGCCAATGGAAATGGGTGCTTTTATTCAAACTTTCAGGTTTCTCAGAGGTTCTATCCAGTCCCACACACCTCATGGGCTATCTTCAGAACTGGCCCTCTGAAACCTGGTATCTTGCATGTGGATACAGGGACGTGCAAGGGCTGCCCCAGCCTCGGTCCGATGTTTGTCCCGTGTTTTCCTCCCACCAAAAAGTAAAAGATGAGAACATTTTTCATATTCCACTCTCTTCAGAGAATCTCTGCTGCTTAGAAATTCACGTTACTTCTCTCTCAGAGAAGAAGCTCTTACTAGTTATTACTTCTTACTGGAAGTAATGGAAACCTGATTGGGCAGATCCATAAGGAGAAAATGCATTTCCCAGCTGTTCTTTATTTATGTATTTTCCACTGTGAAGCCTCCAGTGCTTGGGACTGATACTTCCAGGCATTAAAGTGTTCCTTGTGAAACCAAATAGCGTCAAGCAAATTTTTTTCAAGGCGTTTGTCCAAGTTTTGTGCTTGGGTTGCTCCTCAGAGGTCACCTTGCGTCTCCCCAGCGCAGAGCTGCGGCAGGACAGCAGAGGGAGATAGCGCTCAAAGGAGGGGGAAAGGCTCGGGCTTTCCCGGGACACCCACGGCCGGCGACAGCACCCCCAGCAGCCCAGCGCAGCCCTCCATCAGCAGCAACAATTGCATCTCGGTGGCTCTGCCGTGCTGCGGAGGAGCGCTGGTGCGGGCCAGCGGCGGCAGAGCGCTCCCCTCGCTGCCCCTCCCGGGCGGGTCCCGGCCCGCTGCCCCTGTCCCGGCCCGCTGCCCCTGTCCCGGCCCGCTGCCCGTGTCCCGGCCCGCTGCCCCTGTCCCGGCCCGCTGCCCCTGTCCCGGCCCGCTGTCCCTGTCCCGGCCCGCTGCCCCTGTCCCGGCCCGCTGCCCCTGTCCCGGCGCGGAGCCAGCGGCTCCTCGGCCCCTCCTCGCAGGCGCTGACCTTGCTGGGGCGCAGCAGCACGATGCACCGACTCTGTTAAGGCGTGCCCTTTAGCGAGAGCGTGTTCAGTGCATGTGTTGGGTCTGTAATTAACATGCTAAGATACGGTTCTAGGAGAAGGTTTAGCAGATTATTATCTTTCCTGCGCAGAAGGAAGAGAGTGCTGGGACACATCTGTTTAAAGTGACTGTGCAAACGACCTTTTGATGTCCCATATTTATAGTGCTCTCCCCCGGTCACTTGCGTACAAAGGGCTGGAATATGCCAGCCTGCCCCAGAAAGGGGTCAGAGAACGAACCTGAGTCGTGACCACTCCCAAGGGCCAGCCAACCTTCCCCCGACACAGAACCACACCAAATCATTTAGGTTGGAAAAGACCTCCAAGATCATCGAGTCCAACCTTTTCCCCTGCTCCCTGTGCCTGGGATGCCACTTTGATCAGGGTAACATCAAAGCCTTATTCTTCCATGCCGAGCTGTATCTCCGTGGTGGTGTGACTCTCAGCCCCTGCTTTCAAGGTAAGCCAGAGAAGGATCGATAATGTCTCATCTGAAATCCAAGCTCCACTTTTAACTTACCTGTCCCACTATGAGTTTCATTGGGGCACTTTGTGATGGGAGAAGATCACCTCCTGCTCCCTTCCACTGCAGTACCTGATGCTATTGGACTAATACACTCCTGGGTTTGTCAGCAGAACTAATTTGAGTCTCCCTTCACAATTTGCTCTGGTTGTTTTTTACCTTTTGTCTTCTTTATGGAGATTTAAAAAACAAAACAAAACGAAACCAAAATGGAAGAGCTCCTGTAAGTTTCAATCCAAGTGCAATTACAGAGTGCCAGTCAGCTGACAATGGCAGGGTAATTGATGGTGCAAAATGTCCCACAGGCTTTCTGGAGAGGTTTTCTACTGGCTTAAATATTTGTGTTTAATGACTCCAACGTACATGGCTGAAGCTGAGCCAGAACCCATGGCAGGCTCAGACCCATACACCTTATGGGCTTTGCAGGAAAGACAGAAATCAAAAAAAGCCAGTTGAGTAGAAAGAAAAAAAATTCTTTATTCCTTTGCCATGTGGATCTTCTGACAACATGGATTTGTTACATCAGCTTAACTAAAGCTGTGGAAGTTGGAAGAATCTCTGGTTTGCAATACAAGATCCATTTGGGTTCAGGGTGGCAAGTCAGAGACCCAAACACATTAATTTGCAAGCAGACTCCTTCAGGAAACAGTGCTTCTAATAAGTACTATATTTTTTGCCCTGTTTCTCTTCCTTACTTGGAAAAAGGTATAAAGTTCCTCTTCCCTGAGCAAAAGTGTAGTGCATCAATGTTCAACCCCTGGGAAACAGCGGGTCCTGGCCAGAAAGTCTACAAAAGGGATTTTGTTCCTTGAATGAACCTCCAGAATTTTAGATCTCTCTCCATATTCTCCGTATTCTCCTCCATCCCACCAGTGGCACAGGGTTCTTCTGAGTTGTTGGTTTTCATCTCCTAAAAGAGCTAGGGGGAAAAAAGAGGTGAATGGTGCCCTTATCTGCCACTGAGTCCATCATCACCACTAAGATGCTAGGCACAGTATCTTTGAAACGCTTTCTGACTGTTTCAGGTTTTCCATAGTTCATGCTATTTTTTACCAGAAAGAATATTTTAAAATTTGAAGACTGCCTTTACCACTTGATTGTAAATCTTAAATACTTATTAAAATAAGACACTAAGTCTTCACTGATTTCTCCTGGAGAACAATTTCTTCCCCTATTTTTCACACAGAATATATCTGCAGTGGCTGGAAGGAAAAATGTGGAAGACAAGCTAGAAAATCGGCAGCAATAAGGCAGCAACTAGGTGTCAATAAGATATTACTTTAGTAGTTAAACTGCTAAATTGTGTGGTTACTGAAGACTCCTCAATAGTAGTAAGACCTCCACCTTCCTATGGCTCTGGCATACTTTTATTAAAACTTCAGAAAGTGCATTTCTGGTGGAAAGGTTTGCATGTGTTTCTACATCAGAAAAAACCCAGCTGACCTCTGTTTAAAGATCAAATTGACATATAGTTGGGAAAGGTTTAGTGCTCCAATCTCTTTTTTAATAATACCATTTCTCTTTGTTGAAATCTTATCTCTATCTGTTTGGGGGTTTTTAGTGGAAATATTTATTTGAAGAGGTCGGTGAGGGCATTGTTGGAAGGCAGTGGGGAAGGTTGTTTCAGTGGGACTCCTGCTTTGGTTAACAACCTCTCAGTGTGGATGCTTGTCTTAACACACAACTTCTGGGAGCTCATTCAGCCCTGGATAATTATTCAATGGGACACATCTGCTTCTTACAGAGTCAGCACTCCCACCGACTTCACTGGGACTGCTGCTGCAGGATTCAGCCCCACAAGAGCTAAATAGAGAAAAGAGATGAGGCCATTTTGCTGAGGCAGAGAGCAAAGGCTGATAAAAGAAATCCACTGAAGGAAGGACAGGAAACATTCCTGCAGCATCGTGTTCACCTTTGGGAAACTACTCTAAGGTATTTTGCCACCACAACTGGGAGAAGGCTTCAAGAAGAGCTAGGATAGATGGGGCAAGTAGAGTTCCTTGGGCATTTTTGTCATTTAGTTGTTTTGTTTTGTTTGGGTTTTTTTTTTGGTGGGGGGTGTTTGTTTGGATTTTTGTTGTTGTTGGTTTCGGGGGGTTTTTTTGTTTGTTTTTTTTTTAATGTTTCTAGCTAAGCAGGGGTTTGTTTGCTTTATTTTCTTATCTTTGGTGTGACTTCTGTCTCATTTGGTGTCTGTTGGGACAACTTTCCAGTAGGACATCTATATTTGGACTAGCAGTGATAAGAAAAGCGAGAAAAAGAGAGAGAGTACTTTCAGATCATAGGACAGGGAATGAAAGTGAAAGTTTCTCTGATTTGAAAGGGAAGAGGAAAACATGCTTGGCTTTACAGCTGAGATACTACATTTGAAGAAAAATGCAAATAGAGTACATGCTTCTGAATACAACTCCTCATCGGAAACAGAAGAGAACTGAGGCCGCTGAAACATTAATAGTACAGGTAAATTAAAGGTTCATACCAACACCAACCTATTCCTTGAAGAAAACTGAAATTACAGGAGACAGCAGGACTTTAAGGAGTGTTTCAAAAGGACTGATAATTTTGAAGATCACTACAGAAAATGAAACAAAAAAGAATTTGGAGGACAAATAGTTCTGATGGGTGAAGTGGGCATCTGATGGCACATACAGTCTGGGAAGAGGAAATATAGGTTGTTGAAAGTAATTAGGGATAAAGTGAAAGGAACTGCAGGTCATATGTTGAAGAAGCTCATGAGGGAAGTAAATCCATGTGAAAACTCATAGCAGCTCATGGCACTTGCTGGGGGAGGGGGAAAGACATGGGGAGCTGGAAGAAAGATGAGTCTTGAGTTTGAGGAAAGCTGACAGTGGCCTAAAGCATACCAGGCAAAGCTGAGATGTAGTGCTGGAGAGGGCTTTCAGAGAGAAATGGAGCTTCTGAGGGCAGCATGAGAAGGGAAGGAAGCAAACTGTAGAACAAACTAGGGGTGAGGCCAATGGAAGGAGCCAGGGGAAATGAGATAAAATGATAAAGGGATTTGGAGAAGAGAAATATTATCTGAAAAGTCAGAAAATGTGGGAGAGCTTTAAGGAGACAGTGTCCTTAATTTTCATCCTTCAACCCTGCAGCAAGTATTATAAAGGGGACATACCAGAAATCTTCATTCATTGGTGATGTCTGTCATAATGGGCCCTCGGAGGTTTTGGCAGACTCCAATTTAAAATAGCTTTGAGATACACTGACATTAAAAAAATGCAGTGTAGCTTCAAGAGATGTTAAAACTGCCCTAGCTCAATGAGGAGTCTTCACCTGCAACTCAGGGTCTGGAGCTCAGCTTTGTATTTCAGTTTCTCCAAGCAGCTCCTGGTTTTATAACCTGTTAATCCAGTGATCCTCTTCCCTGAGCAATATCACCAAAGGTAATGCTGGAGGAATTGGGGCAGATGGGGGTGATTTAGTGCTTTTCTGGCAAATGCGTTGATGAGGGGGCTCATTACATATATAGCTTAGTAACAGGGATGGTTATCTGACCTAAGCAGGGCTTTGCCTCCTTAGTGTAGCTTCTCCTTCTGGCCTGACAATTTATGAACATGAATCTCTAGTCCTCGGCTATCTGTGGCTTCCTTGTTACTGCAGGTTCATAGGACAGGCTGTTTCCAGAGGCTCCCAGAAGTATATAATTCCCTCAAGAGAGTTAGATAAAAGACCTATTTGTCATAGTGATGTTTATTAGGAGGTTTTATGCACCCCAGTGAGGAGGAAGGGAACCAAAGGCTGCAGGTGAAGTACATCTGGAGCTCAGCTGAAGGCAGCTGTCAGCATTGTACAGGTTTGAACCCAGGCTACTGTGTGTTCTCTGTGGTCAGGTGGCAGCCAGTGCTGTGGGCCTGAATGATGCTTTGGAAATGAAAAGAAAGTCTGTAAAGTCATATAAAAAACCTGATTCAGAGACCTTAATCAGGTAACTTTTACTTACCCTGGTGAATAATTCTGGGAGATTGTGTTTTTTTGTTTGTTAATGCTTTATGCAAGTTGATGAATTGAAAAGGCAGAGAAGCAGAGCTGGAGGTCCTTGCTGGTGTAAATCACATAGCTGAACTCAGTGAGACATGCCTGCTTGCACTGGTTGCAAAACTGACAACACTTCTGAAGAACACAGGAGATTAAAACACTAAACAAGAGAAAAAACACATGGTTGTGGTTATGGCATGTCCCTCCCTGGCAGTGTACAAACAGGAAAGAGAACTGAAAAAGTAATTATTTCTGAATTATGTAAATGGTAGATGTGTCTTTTTCTATTCATTTAGTCATGAACTATCTGTGGAAGAGGTCACAGTTTTCTCAACTCTTCCTTACTTTAAATTATTTGTCAAATTCTTCCTACAAACACTTCACATTTTAACTCATTGTGCAAGGAGCACTGTGGAAGAATCCTGAGCAGAAGTGTGGGTCTTTTAGGGTCTGTGAAGTGTCTTTTCTTCTCTCCCGTTGACTTTATAAGGATTAGGTCACCAACTTGAATGACGGATGCACATCAAAAAAATTACTGTTTAATAGCCATGAGCTACACTTGCTTTTTGAATTTCATAGAAAAAGATCCAATTCCAGCTGGGAAATGTCAGGTTCTGAAAGGCAACATTTTCTCCAAGAGAAGTGGACTCTGGAGGCTCTTGTCCCAGCTGAGTTCAGTGAAATGTTAATGAAGCAAGGAGGGACAGAGAAATAGTCTTGTCTCTCTAAGCAGGTGTTTCTCCATAACCAGCTTTCAGTGCTGGCACCTCCTTCACTACAGTCAGTGAGATCAATAGTCAAGTCAAAGGTGCAGAAAAGAATGCATCGTTGCTGGTTTTCAATCTCACTTTAATATTTGAAACTGAGCCACTTCAGACAGTCTGGGGCTGGTTTTCACCCACTGAAGTTAGAGGTAAATCAGGCAGCTGACATGGATTTCGTACATGCTCCCAAACCGGGAGCATCTTTAAAATCCTGTATGCAGATTGTTTACAGCACTCGCTGGACATCAGAGCCTGCCCTTTCAACAGAAACAGCTAAATCAAGAGGGTATCATAAAAGCACTGAAGGCTTCTTTAAGCCAAAAGAGGATAGTTTAAAACTTATCAGCCCTTCTCCGACATGGAAATTGCTGTGTCTCACGATAACATTTACAGTTCTGTCTGTCTAGTTGTGTCAGCAGGGAAAACACCACTGGAGCAGGCGCTGGAACATGCTCTGATGTTGACCAGGAATAGAAACACAGACACTGGTGCCTCTGGAAAATGATGACCCAGATATTTTTCCACTGTGAAATTATCAAACACATAAATTCAAGCCTTGTAACACCTTGATACGAATTCTTACGGCATTTACTGTCACAATCTGGGGTGATGTCATAACACAAATGATGCATTTACCAGATCAGACTTTAACAAGTTAAGATTAATGAACTGTTCCAAGACGGAACTTTTATATGTGCTGTTTATACACAAGGAGTATTAAAAAGAAAAAAAAATGGGCTGCCAAAGCACCGATGACATGCAGAATATTGAAATAAATAGCTGATGGTGCAAAAAGTGCTGAGAGAGGAGTTTACTCGAGCACTGCAACATCGCGTGTTTGTATCGTTGTTTGGGGCTGTGTCACATTGGTTACCACTGTCACAGTCATGACCCCAGCGTGCATAGAACCCCAAGGGGAGTTGTTCTGCCATGGTGACAGGATATTAATTGAAAACAGCAAGTTGTGTATATTTAAGTGTGGAAAGAACAGCATGTTCACCCACCTGAGTGGTTGTTGCTTTCTAAATGTCTGTCTTCAGCACGCCTCGTTCCCAAGGTGCCTGATACAGCCTAGCATTGGGAAGTACCTCTAAAACTAATATTAAGTAATTCATTAATAAAAAATATCCACATCGTAATATATCATCAAAATCCCCATAATGCAAAACATGAAAACGTCAACATTTATATCAAATCTTCCACCCAAAAGTCTCAAACTCCCTCAGTCTAAACATCCTTTGTTTGTATTTTTAGTTGCTATGAATACTAAAGAAATTTTTCTGCGTATTGCAACAGATACTTAAAAATCACTGATTTTTACACATCCTCTGATGTGTATGTATTTTTATTCCCCTTCCAACACCAAAATTCCTGTACTTCGAAGGTTAATGGTTGCTGCTACTGAAAAATATTTAGTATGATCTCGGAACAGCTTGTAACAGGACGTGAGCTGGAAACCCCCAGTTGGTGAAATAAGGATATAGTTAGGTGATACAGAGTTACATAAGCAGGAATTCTCCAAGGACATTTTGATGAAGTGCTCTATTGCTGTGGAAAGCTGCACAAGATTATTAATGATCACAAGTGGTCAGAATGTTTTGCCTGGTCAGAAATGGGATAAAAATAACCCACCATTTTTATTTTAACAGCGTGCTAGTACAGAAACACGCTTCATGTTATAGTCCCATCCTTGCTGTAATAGGTCACAAATCTACTGATCTATTGATTCTTCTACAAGCAAGTGAAGTGCAATGTCCAGGGAATGTGCATCCATCGCTCTGAGCTTGAGAAGCAGTCTGTGATGCTCTTGAATATACCCAAAAGTAATAACAGATTTCTGAGGGAACAGCTGCAGTTCTCTGTAGAGACTGAAGGGTGTGTGATAATCAGAATCCCCCCGGAACAATAGGGGAAAGCCGGAAATGGGAATCACACTCTTGCTGGTGTGGTATTTTCCTAATCACATACTCTTAATGAAAATTATGTGGCAGGGTCACTGAAAATCAGGTTAACCATATGGCGAGCACAGTGCTTGCTTCGTAATGCGTGGGTTTGCTGAGGATTAGAAATCTATTAGAGAGCAGATTTGGAATTCCATTGAAGAAAGTAATGAACTGCATTTCGGTGCAGAGAAAGTAATCTCAGATAAGCAGAGAGCACAGTCAGTTTGACAGTGCTGGAGAGGTTCAAGAGGTGAAGTAAAAGTCACGCAAAACCACTGAGGAGATACGCTGAGGAGAAGTTCTTTTATTTATTTATTTATTGTGCTGTAGTTTTCTTGAGGAGGAGTTCTGCAGATGAAGTGCATGCAAGAGCAAGTCTATTAAAAGCAGCTCTCAAAATACTGAACACACGGGGCTAAAGAAACACTAAGCTAAGAAGCAGATAAAAAGTCTCAAAAATCATTTAAATAAAAAATTAGAAGCTAGTGAATTATGTTGTTTCTAAATGTTCAGTGAGCTACTGGTAGATCAAAATTATATAAGAAATGAGTCTACAGGATACACAGACCCTCATTTTCATTTAGCAAACCAGAATCAAACCTCCAAACAAAATTCCCTAGAAGGAATTTCTGTCTAGTGATAGGATGAACTGTGAAAAAACTAGTGACTGTGGTTGGGTTTTCTCATTTACTTGAATATGGTACCTATGTTCCCAGGGAAACTGCATAAATATGTTTTTTCAAAACAAAGAGTGGTACCACAGAAATCAGTATGCAAACAGTGTGTTGCTTCAATATCGTTGCCAGGCTTCCTTGGATTCCAGACTTGACATGTCATAAGAATTTATTTTCTCTGCATAGCATGTATATTGGGCCTAAATTAGCTCTCAGCACAGGTAGGTGCTTCATAAGTAGTGAATTTTTCCTTTTTGCTTCTCCGTGCTATGGGAAGCATTAAACTTTACAATGTGATGGGGTGTAGTTTGCTTTCCCCCCCTGCCCAACTATCAGCAGATAAAAAAGTGAGCCATTTCTGGTTGTGCCTTTGTTCCTACAATTTAAGAGTTCATACTGCTTACAGAACACTGAGAAAGTCAAAATATTTGGAGATAATCTGCTGTTTATCTTGAATAGCATGTCGCGAGGTGCTCTTCCATTAGTAGACCTATAAAGAGAGGCTCTGCAGAGAGCAGGGGGATATCAGACTTCAGTCTGTACCTAAGAGGCAGTTCTTAGCTCACAAACTGACCTGGGATCCAGGGGTCTCGGGGTCAGTGTTTGGTTCTGATTTCTGTGTCACCTCACACAAATCATTTCATCATTGCACGTGCCTGTTCTGCATTAAGAGAATTCATCTGCAGTGTGGAATTTATCCACTCTGGAGGACACATGGTAGGAAAGTATTTATTCTCAAGGTACTGAGATCAGCCACCCACAGGCCTTCTTGCTTGATTTTTTCCCCATCATTTCTCACAGGCAATAGCAGATAATTTTTCATCCACTCTCAGGCTTTTGTTCTGGTTTGGGATAGATTTTTTTTTTTGGCTTTTTTCTCTTGCAGGCTGTATGTGGATCGGGTTTGCTGCTTGTTCTTTTTAACTTGTACGTTGATGCACTATTTTCATTTCACTCTCTTTTACCATTATTTCCTTCAATGTGTTTTCTAATTGCATGGTCTGCCCTACTAAGCTGCAGCTTAGAACCACTTTTGGTGCTCACACTGCAGCACTTGTGTCTATACACTGCAGAGTTACAATAAAATCTGCTTCTCCACACTTGTCTCCTGCTACAAAATATTTTCTCACCTATTTCCATTCTAGAGTTTTCGTGACCAAACAGTTTTTCTCTTCCTGCTGAAATTCCGTGCTTACAATCCCAATCACATTTTTCCCAGCCTGCATGCTGTTTCAAAACCTTCCACACCTTTATTCTTGACCTCTCTGGAAAAATTTCAGCAGTTTATTCCAGTGAAAACTGTGTATACCTTCCTCCCCGAAAAGACCATTTGAGCTTCCTGTCCCCTCCCAGATTGCTTTGCAGTCTTTGCAAAGATTCTGTGTCCTTTTCTCCCCCGATTCAGGGGGAAGTTCCGGAGTCATGCTCCTTCTCTAATCATCTCCAGTTGCCTCAATGCCATCCTGTTCTGTCTTCAGTCTGTATCTATGTTTT
This sequence comes from Oriolus oriolus, assembly GCA_013400235.1. Lineage (NCBI taxonomy): Eukaryota > Metazoa > Chordata > Aves > Passeriformes > Corvidae > Oriolus > Oriolus oriolus. Next base: position 2,667,505 of record VXBT01003964.1, on the reverse strand, counting down.
CCCTCCCTTCCTTCCTTTCTCTTATGATGCTCCAGCTTTTCCCTTCACAGTACAATCATGTTTCAGTCTTTCCTAGTACAAATTGCATATGCACCCTTAGCTTCATGTGCCTTTATGTGTTCTCCTTTGTCTTTCTCCTTTCATTTATGTGCAGCTGAAGGTGTAATTTAGAACTTTGAAGGTCTACTTTTCCAGTTATATCCTCACTTTCATTTCCCTTTTGCTTCATCAGAGATATCTCACTGAGGTCACTAAAACCTTTTCTCTCAGAAATGGCCAGGGCTGTTACTCAGGGCTTATTCTTCTTGACACATCAATTACATTCATATCAACTATCAAACATATCAAACCCTACTCATGATGGCCCTCATTCTTGGGCAATGGTCCCAGTAAATACCTGCAAATTGTCATGTTTATTATCTTATCATGCTTCAAATCTTCTTTAAAATTCTTGTCAATGGAGGCATTGGTGATCCAACTCCTCTCTGCCTGTTCTGACCAACACTCTTTCAGTTTTCCACATATGCATCCATGTTAACTCTTAATGTTACTCCTATTGCTCTTGTGGCAACACCTGTCTTTTACTCTGAATCTGTGTACCTGCAGCTCAGTCAGGTCTTGCTCCATAATTGCTGCCTAAAGTTCTACAGCAATAGTAATAACATTAGTAGTAGAGAGAATCCTGTTGACATTCAGTACTGAAATCACCACCTTCAAAAATGCTTATAAATAGTACAGAGAAATTATTGGCAGGAAGGTCAGATGTTTCGTAGGTTGTTTAAATAACAGAAAACAAAATTAAATTCCTCTTAATGAGCGTGGCTTGAGTCTGATTTTCATGGATTAAAACAGATTAACCCACTAAACATAGCTTCAGATCCTGATGCAATTATTTCTTTTCCCGAAGCTAAAAGACCTTTAAGTTCTTCTTCTATTGATTCAGTCTTTTTTTTTTGTCTTTGTGAAAAACAAGGATATAAGTGAAAAATTTGGCAAAGAAAGGGTTATAGGACAGGTTGCAGCCGCCTGTTCTGAGTGTTCACTGAGAAGGGTAATCACATGTGGTGAGCTGGCTAATAGAGATGTGGACTGAACTGTTAAAAAAGGAGAAGTCTTTCAGAAGAGGATTCCCAAGAGGCAAGGATGGAAATGTGGTTTTCTCTGGTGTGTGGCCAAAGATTTTAGTGTGAATATCAGATTATTACAAGCTGTTATTTATGTATGGCAAAGGAACAATCAAGACCTTCCTTACTCTTATATTTTTCTGCTGTCCCATTAAGCCAATAACATTTATAAATCTCTCAAACGGTATTTAAGCCTTGCCCGTATGTGCAGCATCCTCTCTTGCCTTGCTTTGAAGGGCTTCACTCTTCAACTAGGTCATCATCACACCATTAAGGAAAAGGGCTCTTTCTGTCAGTCACAGTGAAACCTTTACCAAAACAGTGTTCTCTGACTGTATCTCACATTCAGCTTCTCATCTTAGCCTTGCTGACTACAGATTGGCCTTGGATACTCTGTTTCTTATGCAGCCATCTCCTGTTCTTTTTAGTGGTTGTCTTGTCAACAAAAGCTCTGCATTCCCCAGCTCTAAACTACTTTGCATTTCTCAAATAGGCAGTCTCACAGACTATCTTAACAAGAGTGTTAAACTTAAAATAATCATCTCTTTATCAAACTTCTAATTTGCAAAACCCTGACCCAATATGTGTGTATTCATTTAGGTTGGAAAAGACCTTTAAGGTCACTGAGTCCTCCTGTTAACACTGTCAAGTCCACCACCAAGTTGTGTCCTTAAGTGCCCCATCTGCATGCTTTCTAAGTGCTTCCAGCGCTGGTGATACCCCCACTTCCCTGGGCAGCCTGTTCTAGGGTTTGACAATGCTTTGAAGGAATTTTTTCTAATACCTGATCTAAATCCCCACTGGAACAACTTAAGGCCATTTCCTCTTCTCCAGTTCTTTCCACTTGGGAGAAGGGACCAGCCACCACCTGGCTCCACCCTCCTGTCAGGCAGTTGTAGAGAGTGATAAGGC